>OX578133.1:41161413-41718913 GCA_951213105.1 Amaurobius ferox
TTTTTTTATTGTACAATTTATTTTGGCATTTATATTAGCATTTATCAACTTCAACACAGGGTCCTCGTCCTAGCTATGAATGTTCTGATAATATATACTATTGAGACTACTTAACACGAAAGTGAAATATTGGTTAACACGATATGCAGGCTGTATCAATATATTTGTTTGTTTCATGCAAAATAATAGTTAAGATGCAGTGGTGAATTTATATACGGACGAATGCCAGGGACCTCGCTTCAGAGGAGAGCCTCATTTTGAACGAAAAATAAAAGTAAAATATCTTTAAGAAAAAAAATTTGTCTTAAAGATTTTTAATAGTGAAGAAGGAAATAAGGACGAACTCGAAAATGAATCCCAAAAAGTGGATTTAAAGTGTTTGTATTCGTATCTATGTGGAGAAAACATAATTCAAGCATTTCGAAATGTTGAAATAGTACTTCATACTTATCTGCGTTTGATGATCTCCAACGCTAGTGGGGAAAGGTCATTCTCTAAATTAAAACTAATCAAAAACAACTTAAGAAGCGTAATGACTGAAAAGAGGTCATCAAATCATTTGTCAATTCTTAGCATTGAAAACTACCTTGTTAAAACGTTAGATTTTACTTATTGATACTTTGTTGCATCAAAAGCCAGAAAATGTCCAATTTAAAGTACCATAAAAAGTTTTAACTCTTTTCTTAGTATTGTGCTGTAATATCAATATTTACGCAGTTTAGCAAATAAAAATGTATAATATTTAAACACTTGTATCGTTTAATATTTTCATAAAATATTATTATTCTCATCTTAATTTAATTTCTCTTCAAACTTTTGGGTGCAAATATTTCAAGTATGTTTATTAGATGCAAAAAAAAAAAGCGTAGCAGGATTTGTATAGAACGAGATTCAACGTGTTTATTTTTAAGTACTTTTTTTTTCTAAACTGGCTTTTAGAGTGTGTGTGGGGGGGGGGGGGGGAGGGGGCTCTTCGGAAAAGATTGCCGGGGCCATATTCTCCCATGATTCTCCACTGTTAATATGAAATGTATGTTCTCTTTTATCCAGTGCCAATGCACTTCTGTGTAACAGGCGGTTTGTACTTACTCGCATTTTATGTGTAAATCCCAGAGATCTTGAAAATAGTGACTTTTAGATTTTGCAATTGTAAATCAATATTTGTGTAACAACATTTTGTCCATTACATCTGTAAGCAACATCTTAATCGCTGATATGTTATGTATATATTTATGTTAATTTTTTTACATAATTGTCTATAAATTTTATTGTAATTATTAGTTTTTTTTTTTTTTTTTTTCAAGAAAAAAATGCCAAAAGAGTTAAAAGCACAGCTATTATATTTATATAATACTGGTATGTGAAAAAACTTTTGGCGAATAATCACTGAGCTGAAATTTCTGAATTATTCACTCGTTATTAGTAGAATTTTATAGCTTATTATGCAACATTACAATTAGATTTGTTATATTTTCATTTTGCTAACTTGTTTGAATACAGAAAAAATCTATTTAGCAATATTCTTCAAGGTTCGTGTGTAGATCGATTGCGTGTGGTATTCAAGTTCAAGTCTGATATTTATTACCATGAATATTTATCTACAGCTAGATACCATAATTTAAAAATATTCATTCTAGTAGTTGTTTGATGTGCTTTTTTTTACCAAGGGTTATAAAGTGATACTAATTCTGATTTAATTTGTTACAGGAATTTAAAGTGTCTAGAAAGATATATTTCTTGAAGGACTGAAAAATCTACAGCTGGTGTACACATCCTCTGCTTTGATCCCTTAAGATTGTGAAGAAGTTAAGGTATGTTTTTGTCACATTAATTTCAGTGCTTGACATTTACTATTCCTAGTTAATATACTGTAAATTAGAAATTCCTTAATTGGTGATTAAAAAGTGTAAAGTGGATTAATTTAAGTAAACATTAGATGTTGCTGTGCTGTTAAAAGTTAAATACTTGTATATAGAACTTTGTGGGGTAAACTGTTCCATATTTCTAATATATGCTAAGTAAGTTTTTATAATGACAAACACATCTAACATATAAATACAATCTTGCTGTAGTCATTTTAATTCATAATCTGCAATTTGAATCCTCGTGATTTGTTTATCAGTCTCTAACACACACATGTGGGTTAGTCATTTCATTTTCAAGGACTTTCCAATGATCATACGGAAACACCTGACCTGTGCATGCAAGCAGCTCACTGAGTAAAGAAATATTATCAAAAAATTAAATTTAGCATTTTTAAAATTAAAGTTTTGAAAATTAAAATTTTCATTACAATAATCAATCTGGTCAACTAAAATTTCTTAGAATAAATGCTAATTTTATTCTGATTTCCAGTTTTATATAAGCAAGCTAAACAATTTGAAATCAACTGTAAAAGTTACTGGTTTTAGATTTAAATTGTATCTTGTGAAAATAACCTGTTTCAAATTAAATTATAACTATCGTGAAAAGGATCAAATTGAATTTAAACTGCATTCATTGTAGGACCAATTTTAATATGATTCATATATTGCACATGTAATACATAACCCTTCTAACTCGTCTTAAAAAGTTACTGCTAGCTTGGGACACCACCACAGTATGCATCAACATATCAAGTGCATTTATTGCCTACGCAGAAGGTGTTTATTTAGGACATAAGCAGGCTATGATGCCAAGTAGTAGCACATGCCACACTGTAGCAGGCATATATTTTTAATATGCATAAGCTGCATTTTAATATTTTCTTTGTTAGCACAGCCTGTTCCCCTGAATAGTGGGTGCATGTATTTAGTTTGCATAGGTCACATTTTATTTTTAGGTAGTGTAGTATAGCAACTTATATCTAGATAAAATAGTGCTCACATATTATTTGTTTATAAAAGTTATTGCTAAAATAGTGACTGTTATAGATAACAATTTTTAATTTTTCAATTCATTAGTTTTTTAATTGGTAAACATTTAATGATTTTTTAAAACTATTTTAACTAATGAAAGAATTTAATATTCCAAGATAAAATTACTTTTATATAGTTTAATTTAGGAGTCAGAGTCGGTATATTTTTACTAACTCCGACTGCACAGCCCTGAGTGTTCCCAATGATCAGTTTGTAAACATATGATGAAAATATTGCATAAAAGTTAGAATTGCTAATGACCATTATATATATAGAAACATGACATGTGAAATATGCCATGCTAATGGGGATTAAGATTTAGCAACTTGTTGACACTAAAGTTAAAGCTTCATATCATTCCAATATTTTAAAAGCATTTTCATTGTCCATGAAATATTATTTTTTGAAAATGTTTCATATAAGCTAAGATAGCTACACTATTTTCAATCTGCTTCTCCTGCATAAAAGTCATATTTGGTTGTAGAAAATTGCATTTTTGTATAACTAGCTGACAGCCAGTGGTTACTTTTTTTTATCAGGTACGACTAACGATAGAACTGAAAGCCTCACTTTTATGATCAAAATCTACTGCTTTATGGTATACATTAATCCAAATGCAGAAATTTCAAATAGAATTTTAAAGTTTAAAAAAAAAGTATTCATAACAAAAAAAAAAATGAAGACATGGGTTGCCCATGTGTGATTTATGTCAGGCCTTTGTTGATATTCTATTCATTTAATTTTGTAAAATAGTTGAAAATGATATTTCTTTAAAACTATACATTTTATTTTTTACAGGTTTTTCTGAATTCAAGTATGGACTAGAAAATTTAAAGAAAGTTTGACTGGATCTAGTTTTGTTTTAAAAAAATATTCATATTTGTTGAACATAATCTGTTATAAAATATTTTATTTCTTATATCTAAAAATTTTAGCTGTATACTTCTGAAAAATGAACAAATTAAATGTATGTATTTGATTTTATTGTTAATTAGTATGTTTTGAATTTATCCATTGGGATTTAATGTTGGAACAAAAATATCGTAAGTATTTAGTTCTTACTCCAAAAGGGTACATGAGTAATTATGATGCAAAGTTTTTCGGAGGGGTGTGCTGGCCCCAATATGTGTTCTGTCTGGTGAAAAATATTGAATAAGACAAGTCCAATATTCAGCTTCACTGTTCTTATTAAAATGTTCTCTGTAGAAGCGAAGCTGAATATTAGACTCGTTTTTAACTATCTTATAACAATGGCTATTCATATTACCATTGTTGTAAGCAAACTGTCACCTAACTAAAAGGGCTTGCAGATATTTAAAATATGGAAACTAATATGGTTACACATAAACGAAGAAATATCTCTATGATAAAAATATTTATCAGACTGTTGTAAGACCCAATAAGTTCAACACTTTTCTGTATAGAGGGAAAATATTTTAGCAATGGGCAGTTGATCAACAAATTTGGAATTCTAATTCAGATATGTTTTCAAAACTGGATTTGCAGTTAGTTATATTGGATTTTAGTTTAGATTCAAATGTGGATTTTGGTTAATTTGCTAAAAAAAAAAAAAATTACTAAATATGTGGAAATACTAAATATACTGAAATATTCTATTAGATTTATTATAAGAAACATCTGTTCTTCATTTCCATTCAATTAATGTTAATGCATTAATAAAAAACAATTATTTTTCTCCTTTAATGATAACTCATTTCTTCGTTTTCTTTTTTCATTATTCAGTATTTTTCTGGTTTGAGTGAAAGTAAAAACAATATCTGAAAAAATTTATACAAGCACATCTTGCATCATTGATTTTCGATGGTTATAAGCTAGTTTTATTATATTGATGTAAAAAATATAACATTACAGGTTTGAAAGTTGAAAAAGCATTATTAAAATCATATTAATAAAATCAAAATGTGTTTTTGTGAGCATGTCAACTACTGAACTCAGCTTTGAAATTTTAAATGTAAAAATTATCACAACTCAAATTCTAACAAAATGAGCACATTTTATTTTTTTAACTAAATGTTAATTCTGGAAGTCCAATTGGATTAAATTTTTTTTATTGTTAAATATAATTTGCATATTATTTTGATGGTTTGATGTCGATGTGAAAAACAAAACTGGCGAAGTAGCCACAAAGAGGAACTACTGAGAAAACCTATAAGATGGAGCTGTACCATCAATGATGTAAATTTTATTTATATTTATAAATACTATTTATTTAATTAAACTATATATATATATATATATTGATGTTGCAACAAACAGCTTGTTACCAGCTGCTATATGCTCTTGGCTGGTCTGGGTTTTCAACAAGCCTGTTTTGATTGCTCTCAAACCAACATAATTTTAAAATACACGACAATGTGGATTATTCCTTTTATCTATTTTGTATTCTCCATGAAGTAATGTGAAATACTCTGTAAAATCCTACTTGAAATTGAGTGAGGTTATCAAACATTTTTGCTATTGGCTGGTATTATAAAGTTGTTGGCCTGAAAGCATTCTAAACTGATTAAACGAATAGAAAAAAAAAAGAAAAATTATAAATGCAAGTGGAAATGTTAAAAGTTCCAATATTATGGGAAAATAGTTTTATTTATAAAGGTAAGCTGATTTTACTGCTAAAATATATCGGAAAGCTTAATGGTGCTTTATTGGCAATTTTTATCACTCAGATTTCCTTCTTTTTACTTTGACGAATATGTTAGGTAAAAATATATATTATAAGAAAGAAGTTACTGCAATCTTTTTAAAATGTCAAATTCTTCTTCCATAAACTTCAGCTTACCAAATTTAATCTGTTAAAGCAATTTAATATTTCAAAGATCGAATAATGATAAGAAGTGAAAATTTGTAGTAATGTGCATTGTTTTATTGAAGATATTAGCTAGGAAGAGCATTGGTTTATGTGAGAGAAATAAGCATTTGTCTTGTCAGGTTATATTTATACTTCACACAAAATGCTGACATCTGGTTTAATAATTTTTTATCACTATTCTCATTAACTATGAGTCAGTTGTTTATTAATCATATTTGTCTATTTCAATATTTGCTGACAGTTGCAGAATATAATTGTGAAGTCAGTTAAAGCTAAATCATGTTAATATTTGATTGTTCCACATCAGAAAACAGGATTAGCTTAAGTTGGATTAGATATGAAATTAATTTACTGCTTAAAAAAGTAGATTAAATTTTTTGTGTTTGGATAATACTTGTCACCATCTAAGTAGTAAAACTTAAAATACCAAGAAAGTCTAGGTATTTTGTAAATAGTAATACCTTGGTAGCCAAACAATACTTTAACAAACACTGATGAATATACAAAAGACACAAAATATAATGTAAAAAAAATATGCATAGCAGAATGGGCACGAAATTGTCATTAAGAAGCACCCCAAATTTGCAAAATGGTAAATCTACTAACATATGCACTAAAACCCCGGAGTAGTGCATAAGGTTCATGAAGCCTGTTAGCCCAAAATTATAAAATTTGGAAAGCAAAATAACATTTATATTTAAGGTAAGTATTGTTCAACTTTACTTCTAAAAATGTAACATATCTGGTAAAGATCTCATAAACTAGGTGATTTTTCACAGCCAACATACTATTAAAAATCTGAGTTCTTTTATAAGAAAATGAATGGAAATTCAAAAGATTTTATTTTTACAATTATATATATATAAACCCAAGGCTGTTTATTTAAATTTATACTGAAAGATATTAATTCTGAAGACGCAATAGATGCTAATATATCAATCCTCAATTGTTGGTAAATTGGTGTATTTCGAAATTACTAAATAATTAAGATTTTTGCATTATTGGCGGAGAGAGACTTCCACAAATAAATAATCTCATAAATATATTAAACGAGAATTGTGGTCAAAAATATACAGTAAATACAAATAAGCTCAATTCAAGAATTTACCAAAATAGGATTTCATTTGAAAACTCCCTAAATAGAGAATTTGAAGAAACAGATTTACATATATACTGGGATATGGCCATATCCCAGAAAATATGAGATTGTATCCTTCACCCGGCCCGGGGGAGCGGACACCACTCGAACGGGAAGCCCGATACTTCCAGTAATTTTTTTAAGCTGGAGAAGACATGAAATATTCACAAGGGGAACTGAAATATGAAGCCCTCCATAAAGTTTGTAGGGGGACATGCAGGCCTTGTCCAAAGAAATTTACAAATTTAGAACACGTTCCCGGCCCGAAGACCATTAAGTCACGGCCGAAATGCTTTTTATTCAAATGTGTTTGTACAAAGAACTAAGATAAAAGTTTTTCAAACATTTATATTTACATATAGCTAAATTCAACACAATAATCTCATGCACTCTATTAAAATTCACTTAAATTTTTTTCAAATTTAAATACGCCCAGCCGACTCGACTCACGGGACAAATCGGGCCTGCGCTAATTGACCAGACCTCAATATGAATATATTATCATAGAACAATATGAAAATCAATCGAACAGCTGCTGTCAAATAGTAAACAAATCCTAACCAATCAAGTTGAGCCGCACAAAGATTTCTTCTTTCCCACACCATTTGCACCCCTATCGCCTCATACAGCGTGGAAAAAGAGGAAAATCCCTTGTGCTCGAGAACTCCATGCGTTGACGGATTAGTGTGAATCTATGCTCTGCGTTGCTCCTCTGACGGATAGCCAACGCAACGGACGAACGCGTCAGTATGAATCCGGCCTAACTAGTTGAAAAAAATAATTTAATGAGTGTTTTCACCGACAAAAATGCGGTTTTCTGGCAAAAGTTCATATTTCCGGAAATTAATGAAAAATGGAGGTTAAAAAACTGTGTTTGGAATCCGCGACGTTACCATTTAAACAATGTTTAGTTAAATAAGGGCCAGAACGGGTAAATAGGCCACAAGTGCGCACCGCTTTGATCTCCAACTATGTAGACTTTTGTATCTAATTTTAAGCCGTTTTCGTTGCACTATATGTATGAACTTCACATGAATTCTGTCCTTATATTCAACATCTTTGACGGGTTCGTTCTCATCTTCCAGAACACGTAGAGAACAGAAACTCAGCACACAATGTCATCGCGCGGAGTATTTTCATGTATGTATTGAAATTACACGTTATTAGGTTACGTCATTTACGTACGTCATGACTATGTATGCTTTTTCATAAATTTTCTTTTTGAATTAAGTTTGTCTCTTCTCTTCAGATGAAATTTTAGTAGCTTACGACGGCCGGTTCTGCGGCAGGTAGGTGTGGTATGCAGTATAGGTGGAGATGGAATGCGGTATGGGAGAAGATATATACCGCATTCTCATAACCTTATACAAGGGTATTTTTGTAAATTTGAAAATATTGAATTTTCATATTTCATAAAAAAAATTTAGGATGGCAACGGCAATTTTTTTTTTTACGGAAGGAAGATTACGGCCATTATTCTGGAGTTTGGAATTTGTTTGAGAGTTTTATGTTTCATAAATTATTTTCAGGTTGGCAACACAAAGTGGTGTCAAATATGGTATGAGGTGAAAGCTGAGAGCCTCCCCTGGAGTGTGATGGGGAACTTGAAATGGGTTGAGATGTGCGGTATGGGTAGAGTGTATAATACAAACCCTTACTAAGTTGACAGCATCAACAGTGGCGGATTCGAATCCGTCACACTACCAACGTATTAAACAGCGTCACATGGTGGATGAATGGGAAGTATGATTATGAGACTTCGAAATTTTTTTAAGATAATACAATAGAGAGGAGTGGTTTAGAGATATGGAACCCAATTTTATAGGGTATATCCTAGTCGACTCGAGATGTTATCTTTTGCTAGGATGCAAAAACGTCACATGGTGGTAAAATGGAGTACTAGGATTTTTAAGACTGACCTTTAGATTTCTTTTTTTCGAGACTTGCTTTCTAATTTTTCAAAGAGACTTACTACACCATTCATCATTAAAGGTACTTTTATCTAAAACACCGCAATATAGCTCACAAGTAGGGGTAGAACCCGCAGCCTAAAAAGTTCCCGCGGGTTGATTTTTGAACCTTTACACAACCAATCCACGCCAAACAGTTACCTTACACCTTTCTGGTAGGTCGGACGGTCTGGGTCTCAACAGCAACCAATCCACGAGCTCTTGTTCATTTCATTCTTAATATTCGACGTGGTGAATCAGGATGAAGCTTGTTAGATTTTGTGAGGAAGTACAAATTATACAGATACCAGCAGATGAAAATCGGGAAGGATTCTGGGAGATAGATGCTCAACATTTCAGAGCCAGAATGTTAAGACTTGGAACAGATTTTTAAATCTGTATATAAGAAAGAAGAAAGTTTGAGTTGTTTGGCTCGATGCCTTTCCGAAAGGAGGTTATTTTTACAAATGTTTATTTATTTATTGTTTCAGTAGTGTACATCATAACAGAAGTTTTGTTAACTTTAAATTTACCAAGAGATTTTATTTTAAATTTGAATGAATCAGTGAATATTTCTATGACAGAATGATGGCTATTCTATCAAGATCCTCGGCACTCGAAACTTCGGAGGTGTAAATGTCTTGTATCTTGCTCTTAAAGGAAAATTACCCAAGAAGGAGATAAAAACTGGTTTAAAAGTATGGATACCTATACCTTATACGAGCCTGTTCAACTGAAATTTAAAACCAATCGTGTGATAGTATACTCTATGGATTAACAGTTGTAAGCTGATTTAGAATGATAATGTAAGCTGATTCAGAATATTTTAATCTATATCGATATTTTATCTAAGTATGCATGGGCTATACCTTTGAATCAGAAACGAAGAGTGGATATTGTAAATGCCTTCCATTAAATATTTGTGTGTGTGACGAACGCATTCCAGAAAATATTTAAAGAACGCATTCCAAAATCTTTACAGACAGTTCAAGGAACCGAATTTTAGAACCAGAAATTTCGAAAATTTCTAAAAGAAAATCAAGTCAGGTTTTTTACAACATTTAACAGTACGAAAGCATCTGTAATTGAACGATTTAATCGGACTTTGAAGACTAAAATGTAGAAATACTTTAATAATCAAAATACCTATCATTATTTGGATGTCTTGGACTCATTGATGGCCAGTTATAATTACACGTATCGTATAAGTATTATAAGAGCTCCTGCAGATGTAAATTCAGACAAAGAATAAGATGTGTGGTTCACCCTCTATGATCATTCTCCGTAACGTGTTTCAAAATGTATTTTAAATGTGAGAGACATCGTGCGAGTGTCCAAGATAAAAATGACCTTTGAGAACGGATGTGAAACAAACTGGTCGGAAGAGTTGTTTAAAGTAACGGAATGTGTGAAAAGAAAGCCAGACGTGTACAGAATCGAGGATTTAATAGATGAGTCCATACAAGGAACTTTCTACTTTCAAGAACTTCAAAGAGAAATTTCCACTTGAAAAAGTGCTAAAGAAACGATTTAAGAAAAATCAAATGGAATATTTTGTAAAATATCGAGGCTATTTTCACAAGTTTAACCAATGGATACCATCTGTCTGGAACGCTCTTCAAAATCCATTAAAATCTGTGACTGAACTCTCAAAGGATGATATGATTCACATCATTAAAAAGGATCTTTGTGTATCAAGACAAATAGCTCACGATGAATCAAGAATAATGTTCCAGGTTATGTTCAAGAAAAGAGACACTTCCTTCTAATTTATGCCTGAACATGTGATTCTCAGCATGCCTCAAATCATGCAGTTATCCAATTATATCGATCAAATCAGTGCTCATATTTAAGAAAGCTCCATTTCCAATACATTGTATTATTTTGTGAAACGAAAACTCCAATAGTATCCTAAAACACATATCGATTGTGATCAAGATCCCAATTGTGCTGGATTTTACGAATTGCAAGATGCTTTACGCAAGTGTTTAAAAAACTTTCTACGCGTCAAAACATCTGAACTGTTCATGTGTTTTGCCTGTTCAGTCGACTTTGATAATGCTAGTAGGCACGAGTGTGTTTCAATGTCGGAATCGGATACAGAGATCAAACACTCGTATTAGATTGGCTTGATGTAGAAAAACTGTTTTTGAAAATATGGGCAATCCTCATTTCAGAAAATTTGTGTTTATTCACGACTTATTTCAAATAATATAGACATTCGCTGACTTTTCATACAGTGTCAAAATGTAGGTGTCTCCGAAGTTACACATTTAGCAGTCCTGCATCTGTGTAAAATAGTACAACTGTTTGTAAACACTTGTAAAATTAATTTTTTTCATATTTTTTAATAAATGATTTTTTTTAAATTTGCGTCATTATTGTTTTAGAGGTAAAAATTTATTTCAAAGATACAAATTCGTATTTAAACATTTATATTATAGCCGTAAAAGTATTCTTTCAAGTTTTTAGGTGAGTGACTCTAAACAGGAACCTCTTTAGATCCCCATCTGAAAGAGAACTCTGAGTACTAAAAGGTATTTATTTTGTCAACACGCCAAAGAAGTCATTTTTCAAAGTAGTAAGTATTCTTCTTCGACCTAGACCATCCTACCTGCTCGAAGGTGTAAGGTATCTGTTTAGACAGCCGGGACAGTGCCACCCAATTCAGACCGGAACCCAGTGGGGGCGGCATCCACATAGAGACCGTACCCTCCTTCCTCTACCACCAACCTCTCGAAAGGACTTACGAACCCATATATTTAAAGTGCCCGTTCTTCGCGTGAACAAGGGGAGAGTTTGGGCAGAGCCAGAAATTAAATTCTGGTCGTCCTAGTGCACCCCCTACGCGATAACCACTGATCTGCCACATCTCCCAAATAATAAGTCTTCTTCGATCCAGACAGTATGACCCACCCGAAGGTATAAGGTATCTGTTTGGATGGCTAGCAAGTGCCACCCAATTTAGACCGGAACCCACTGGGGTGGCATCCACAGAGACCGTACCCTTCTTCCCTTACCAGCAACCTCTCCGAAGGCCTTACGGACCAGCATATTTAACGTACCTGTGCTCCATGTGAACAGTTTGGGCAGAGGCGGGAATCGAACCCGAGTCGTTCGGGTGCAATCCCCCGCACTAACCACTGGGCTGTACCAACCCTTAAAGTAATAAGTCTTATCACATAGCATGTGAAACGATTTTGAGGGGTAGAACGTCCTCTGAATAGAGATTGGCCGTCTCTATTCAGAGGACACTGAATAACGAAGACACTCTGGACACTGTGAACTGTAATCTAATATCCGAAACCTTTTTAACTAATTGCTATTCTTTGAATTGAATCCCCTTTATACTATGCACAATCCAGCTCATTCTATTATTTATTTGTCTGAGAGCACGTGTCCCCTCAGGACGAATACCCACCCTAAAGATGTTGTAAGATTATGTGATCGACCCCCTTTGAAAGTAGTGTCTTTCAAGAAATATATTTTCAAGGAAAACTTAAAAGAGCACAAATCTCTTTTCAATAGATGCTGGTTCCATTTTAAAAGTTTAAATTTGACATTATTATTTTTTTCTTTTATACCTGTTGTTAGTTATTTTTCCTCATTAAAATAATACTCTTTAACACAACTCGTTTCTCTAAATGTACTTTTGGTTTTTTAAAGCTTCCTTACCTGTATTCATGCATTTTTAAACGGGAGTGGGGGATATTTCACTGTTCTCTCTTCTAAAATTGTTCTTCATAAGTATACTCATGAGTCCTCTTAATAAATATTACGAAAATAAAGGTTTCAAGTCTTACTACTTGTTAATTTTATCGAAGACAAGTATAAAAGATGTATAGATTCCTATTTTTACTTTTTGCTATTTCTAAATGCATGAAATATTTTTCCATTTCATTCTCTTTATTCTAAACTTGCACATTTCATGAAAATCCCCCACAAAATGCTATTTATCAATTATGCTATTTATCAATGCAGGGGATGCGGGTTTACAATTCAAGTCTTAAAAATCCCAGTTCCCCATTTAATTATTAAAGGTCAACATTTTAATATAAAGTATCCTTGAATATTAAAAGACATATTAAAAGTCTTAAAATATTAGTTCTTTATTCCACCACCAAAAGATAACCACAAAAGATAACCATAAAAAGATAACCATCAAAAGATAACCACTCGAGTCAACTAGAACATACCTCATACAAGTGGAGTCCATATCACTAAATCGCTCCTCTCTATTGTATTATCTCAAAAAAAAAAAAAAAAAAAATCTCACAATCGTACTTTTACATTCGTCCATCATGTGGCGCTGTTTACACATTCGTAATGTGGCGGATTCGAATCCGCTACTGCTAATGCTGTTAACTTAGAAAAAAATTGCATTGCGAACACTACTGTATCGTATATCTCCACCCATTTCAAGTTCCCCATTTACACCACAAGGGCGCTGTCAGCTTCCACCTCTCTCAATTGAAACCACCTTGTGTTGCCAACTTTGAAAAAGTTTGAATTACACACTCCACTCATACAGCACATCTCCACCCATTTCAAGTTCCCTATTCACACGCTAGAGGGGACGCTGTCAGCTTCCACCTCATACCACAGTTAGCACCACCTTGTGTTGACAACTTAGAAAAAGTTTGCATTGCACTCCACTCATACCTACCGCACACTTCCACTCATTTAAAGTTCTCCATTCACAAGCTTTGGAGCGCTGTCAGCTTCCACTTCATACCGCAATTGACACCACCTTGCGTTGCCAATTTAGAAAAAGTTTGCATTACACACTCCACCCATAAATACATCTCCACCCATTTCAAGTTCCCCATTCACAAGCCAGGGGGCGCTGTCAGAGTCCACCTCATACCCCAATTGATATCACCTTGTGTTGCCAACCTGAAAATATTTTATGAAACATGAAACTCTTAAAAAAATTAAAAGTCCAAAATAATAGCCGTAATCTGCCTTTCATGAAAAAAAAAAAAAAAAAAAATCCGTTGCCATCTTAAAAATTTTTTTGAAAAATGAAAACTCAAAAAAGTTTTAATCGCTAAAATATCCTCGTATCAGATCACGAAAATGCGGTATGCACTTCCGCCCATACCGCAAAACCAGCTGTCTTACGCCACTAATGCTCTTCTGGTTCTAACGAGTTAATCAATCCATGTATAATACATAGGTTTAAATGTAAATTACGTCAAAAGAATGAAAACTAAATAGAAAAAAAAAATCATGATTAAAAAAGAAAAAAACACAAGTTTTTCAATGTTCTCCCCTTATACATCAGTGGCGTGCGGAAACGTAGAAAATAAATGTTAATCACATACGAAATTGTACAAAATTGAGGGTGTAAGCAGATTTTATTCAAAACAAAATATATAAATCTTATGATTATCCCAAAATGATATTATGCAAAATTGTTGAAGGGTGCAAGGAGATGAAATATTTTTGACAATTTTGCATAATATCAATTTTAGATAAGGATAATATTTATATTGTAGTTCTTTATTGAATCTCTTTTACATACACCTTCATTTCCCTACGATAATTTTGCTTAATATCGATTTTAGATAATAATAAGATGTATGTATACTATATTATTGCTTTGAATTGAATATGCCTACATCCTTAATTTGGTTTAATTTTGTGTGTGATTAAAACGCATATTGTATTTTTTCGTCCGCCACTGCTGAGTAGGGAAGGGTATTGAAAAACATTTTTTTTTTCTTACAATTTATTCAAGGCTTATCCACGGAGAAAATTTAAACTGCTTTAGTCTTACACATGAGATGAAATTAGAAAATCGCACCCAAAAGTGGCATTAATCTAAATTAGAAAGGGGAGAGCTATGACGGAGTAGGAAGTTAATTTTTTTTTCATTTTTAATATATATTCTATTGAGAACTTATTTAATTGTTCTGCCGATGGGGGTATGATCTCCCTTTCTACGCCACTGTTTGTAAGGTCCGTTTAAAATATACAAGGAAATATAATCGTTTCAATTGTTTAATGGATCCGTCTTTTGGAACAATCGAAGATCGGTCGTCCGATTACCCGCTGACACACGAGTTTAGAATACCGCCAGTACAGGTTAATAAGAACACTGATGTTTGAATAGAACCGAAATTTAAATTTTTCTAGATGCCATGATTTATGGCAGCAGTTTTAACACTATTTAGTGTAGTTACCTGTATAATATTTATATAAAGCTCAGTGTAAACATCCCACGATTTCTGAAATATCTACTGAGCACTGATATTTGAACAAATATGTTAATGATCTTGACTTAAATTCTAGCAGATTTTGGAATCAAAATCAAATTACCTTTTTTTAATGAAATTTTTGTGGCTTTAAACTAATGTTGTGTACTTGGGAATCCAATGGAAATCAATTGTTTTACTATTGAATTTATTGATTGTTGAATATTAATTTGCTCATTATTTCATTTGAGAACTCCCTATTGTTATAGATTAATTTCACTAAGTACTTACTGTTTCTGGGAGAAATATTTGTTTGGACAATATCCTTGAGAGAAATATTTGTTTGGACAATGTTTTTGAGAGAAATATTTTTTCGACAATGCTTTTGAGAGAAACATTTTAGGACAATGTTTTATAGAAAAATGTTTGTTTGGATAATATGTATTTAGACAATGTTTTTAGTCAAATATTTGTGTAGACAACGTTTTAGAGGGAAATATTTGTTTGGACAATATTTTCGAGATACATATTTGTTTGCACAAACGTGCTTTAGATAAATAATTGTTTGATAATATTTTTTGACAAATATTTGTTTGGACAATGTTTTTGACAGAAATAATTGTTTTTTGTTTTTACAATTTGCTTTCAAAAACATTGTTCAAACAAGTATTTTTTTCAAAAACAATGTTTATTCATTTTTTTTATATTGATATCTAGTATGGATGGTAAGCTTGTGGATTTATCAGAATTACAGATTTGTTTTTACAGCTAAAAGTTCGGTATTTCTTGGATTTAACAGGAATTGTTTATGAATCAAATTTTGAAATTGAGCACACATGTCAAATGTTCGCATATATTTCATGACTAAAAGAGCACCAGGTTAAGGAGTGCGAGAACTGTGCTGGCCGCTATCAACAGGATGATGGCAACCTTTTACTGTTAGCGAGAACTCATATGCATCAAACTATTTTCCGCAAGCACTCCATGAGAAATTCCAGTGAAAACAAGTGATCACGAAGTGCGTAATTTTCAAAGTAAATGAACGAAAAATTTAAACCTGAAGTGCGATCAATAAATTTTATTAATTTTATGAGTTAAGTTTGCGAGCACATGAACATAATTGCAATTGTTTTCCTTGAACACATTTTCAAGCAGACAATGTTACCTCATTTGCGAGTCATCATCGTACTTTTCCAACAAGCAAAAAATGTCTGTAGTGGGTTTGTGTGTAAATTCATAAATTGCCTCTCAAGATTGGCTTGTGATAGCTTTTGAACAATTGTATCCGTTTATTTCAGGTTACAACTACTTTTCTAAGAGTTTACGCATTTTATAATAATGACCATTTTTTTTTCTATTTTAGATGAAAAATGTGTAATATCTCGTGAGAACATGCGAGCACTTTGTAAATTATGCCATTCGCGAGAAAAAAAAATTATATTTATATATATAATATTTGGTATTTCTCGGGTATATATATTACAAGTAATCATAAAAATCTTCAATTATATATATATATATATATATATATATATATATATATATATGACTACATATATAACATACACATACACATATGACTACATATATAACATGACTACAATAACATTTTTTTTTAATTTTCTAAAACAAATGTTTGAAAAATTGAGGGCTTTCTCCAGTTCCAACCATACTAAAAATCAATAGGCTAATGATAATCACCGATTGAAATAATCGTGTTGAATTTCAGCCGATTACCTCAATTGTTAAGAGATATCTTCTCCACAGGTCCACAGACACATACAAAGACAGACAGAAATCATTGTAAAAATGATCTATTCGGGGATGCTCAAAATTTGTACATTCATTAAGATCCGAGAGTCGGATTTTAGACCCCTTCAAAATAATTTCTCTTTATATATTGTTGAACCAAGAATTAACATTTTTCGTAATTTATTTCCATTAAAAAATATATCCTTCAGTATCTGAACTAACGTTTTTATGGTAATATAAAGAATTTAAGAGTGCTTCTTGTCCACGAAGGGAATCGAACCACAGTTCTTCGGCTGATCAGACGATGATACACATTGCGTTACTAAGAAACCCGGCCCATAATATTTGAGTCCAGTCCATACCGACCAATAATAATAAATCAGAGTACGTGTTCAGAATAATGTAAAAAATACGTTTGCTAAGAATTTTAAGTATTGAAATTAACAATAATATTTCAAATATATTGTGTTGATATTCATTGATAACTTGCCCGTCCGGCTAATCCAAAAAATTTCCGAACTCGACCCAAGCCCGATCTAGTACGAAACTTCCTAAATTGGCCGGCCCGAACCAGTACAGATCTGTAAACAAAAGTGTTTAAAAAAAAAATAAAACTCAAATTTTGCTGAAAATTTTCATGGCATGGCTGATTGATGATTATCGGACACTTAAACTATTGTTGTTTGCAGCAAATTTTTTGCTGCCTTATCTTTTTGCTGCCTTATCAGTTAATGACCATCGGGTGCTGATGAGTTCTAACAAATAATTGCACCAATGCTGGTTAGTGTATTGAAAATATGAATCCAAACCCCATCTAGTTCCTCGATGCTCGTTACTGGGAGTATGATTTAAAACCCTGTCTGTTTTAACTCATGGTTAAGAATCTTATTCTATTCATTACAATACTGTAAAGGTCAGCAATAATTTGCTCTAACGAGAAGTACTAACAAAGTACAAAGTACTGAAGCTAAAGATTGTGTCAAAACGAAACTCATAAAATGTAAAATTTATCACTATTAAATGAGCATGTATAACTATTATATGGCCCAAATTTTAAAAGTATAAGTGTTAACGTGGGTTTCTTAATTTTGATGCAATTAAATAAAACATTATAGGAAAGCTTTAAATTATTTTTTTTTTATTTTCTGTCTTTGGAAGTATCTTTAAATATTTCTACTAATTCCAACACCGGACTACGATCGACCTTCGGGCCGAGCAGAATAAAAGTCTGACATTTCAGAACGTTCAGTCGTAAATGTTTGATAAAATTTTAATTCCAAAAAATAATTGTGAAAAATTTTCTATTAAAATAATAACCAAAGATCGACTCGATATGCTATCAAGATTCAAGAAAGTAGCAAACAATGCTCGGCCAGGGCCTGAATTATAGAAGATTGAGGCCCGGCCTAGATAGTCTAGGTGCAATTTTACTAAATATTTTAAAATTTATGTGAGCCGTTAACAGTAAATAACTGTTTAAAATAAATATAAAACATTGTAAAACAGCCTTCTAAATATAGATAATCACAGCATTATAAATGCTAAGTAAAATCACAATAAAAATGTTATACACACACACACACACATATATATATAAACTTCCTTGAAGAAAGCTGGTCCTACAAGCAACAGTTTGTTTTATTGTAATTCGTAGTAAAATGTGGGGTCCAAGGTCAAGGCCTTGATGGTTCGTGCATTAGTCAGGACCTGAACCCGCCACGGGCCTAGGCCGACTTAGGCCCATGGACCCGACTTAGTGCAGATTTCTATTAAATACTATTGTTGCAAAGTAATTTAGCTAATTTAGTAATGTTCTATATTGGATAAAGAAAATATTACCCTACGGTTCACATTAAATATAGAATCATCATGGGATAAAAAATATCACACTTATGTGCTCCTCAAAATATTAAACTTAACAAATAACAAATATTAACAGAAAAAACAGATATTAGTAAATTCATAACATGTACTTTTATTATGTTTAAAATATTTCGAATAAATAATGAACCCGAGTTGATTACTATACTTTAAAAGTCTAAAACAAATGAAGGATTCTCTGGAGAGAAAAAAAATAAAGTCGTTACACGTGCAACAAAAGAACGTTTGGAAACCAGATACAGATATTAAAATAACTAATTATACTGGCATTCGAAAAGAAGTCAAACTAGGTTCTCATGACCTTATTAAAAGAAAAACTGTGCCATATCATGGAATGCTGCTAAATAGAAAATAGTTTCACAAATATGTAAACAACTCTTAGATATATAAAAAAAAATTGGACAACGTATAATAGGCAAGGCAGTATTGTCTGTTTTGACCCAAACACTGAGGACAGACACACTATTCAAAAGAAGTTTACCTGAGCACCCAGATCCGGAGCTTGAGGTCTATTCCGTTGGGCCATCTCTGGAAATGTTCAATGTGAATTGTTAAATGTCTACAGCACACAATCAAATATCAACGGCACGGCTTGTAGTAGTCGGAAGAACGTCCTTTTTGGAAACAACTTTTAAGCTTTCACCCTCCGCCATTCTCTATTTCCGCCCGAAGACACCTGTTCATTCTTAACTAGTGGGCAAGGGGGAAATCACGTGACTGAGAAGTTAGGCTCCGCCTGCCAAAAACTTTTTCAGGTTACGCGATTTGATTGGGTCGCTGGCATATCCATCAAATTTTTCTTTCTTTTTTCTTTTACCGTTTTTCTACGACGGTGGGAGAATTTTGTTTAGAGTAGGGAGGTTTCTCACCTGAATCCTGCTCAGCGCACATATGCCAGGAGAATTCCCGGTGTAGTGATTGAAACGGGGAAAAGTAAAGTTTGTAAGAAAAAGTGCAGGTCCTAACTCCACATTTATCGAATTGGCTGCCATTCATCGTCATAGCTATGGGCGCCCATAGAACTTTTTCAAGAAGGTGCAAACTCAAGTATAAGACGTATGGCATCGACAAGCTTAAAATTCACCTTTGTGACCTTGAACCACAGCCTAATCAAGCTAAAGTAGGGTCCAGGACTTGGTGTCAATTCGGGGCTCCATTACAGTCACGGTATATCGAACACATAACAAAGTTGAGGGCTAAGGATCATGGACTTGAAGGCCATTTTGTATATGCAGAAAACTTCCAGACTTTTTTACATATATATATATATATATATATATATATATATATATATATGCATTTATTTAAAGTTAGGATTTTTGAGTTTCAACTTCTCTCTATTCTGTCATTGGATTTTCAAATTATTATTTATATATATATATATAATATTAAAAACGATTAACATATTTTATTATTTAAAATAACAACTAATATTGCCAGTTTTAAATTCCTTAAAACATTATTTCTTTAAAATTTTTATTACATACAGAATTTAGGGGCCCCTAAAATTCGGGGACTAGGATCGTCCATGCGTTAATCAGGTCCTGCTTTGTACGTCTAGCGGAGCAGGTGCCTGCCTCATTGCCCTCCCGTATGGGCGTCCATAGCCGTAGTCGGATACAGGCATTATAAGCTTGAGCCTCTTAGGAACGCCATATTTCCAATCGCCCCAAAAATATATATTACATTTATTTCTTATTAGCAGATATACTAAAACTTGCCTCTTGATTTAAAATATTTTCCAATTCTAAAAGCATTCATATTGCTTTTAAAAATATTCTATAAAAACATTTATTTTAATTTCCTTATAAAAAGTATAAGAATTTCTGTTTCCCTAATTATCTGCGCAGGCAGATCTGAAGAGTAAAATATTTTGGTCCCGTTTGTAAACGAAAATATTATATATATATATATATATATATATATATATATATATATATATATATATATATATATATATATATAATTGAAGATAATGATTTATACTTGTAATATATATACCCGAGAATTACCATTAGAAAAATGCTGTATATAAAAAAGTGAAATGAAATCGGACGGATGTGTTTACAAAAAGACTATACAACAAGCTGTTGTATCATGTATGAGAGCATGTAAGAAAGAAATTTAACTCATATCTAATGCAGTTATCTAAGGTACTATTCCCCGGGTACCCTACATAAGCATACAAGGTGTAAGTACAGAAGTTAAAAGATGGAAAAGTGCAAATCAGAAACATAGTGTAGCACGATGAGCTAGGCCTTTTCTAGCTCCCAAAAAGTATGGAAATTGAATAAAAGGATTAAAATGAATATGATAAGGAATAAAATGAATATGAAAAGCATTTCCGAAACCATGTACGTTATCAAGGGCCATACATGTTTCACTAATGCTGATTCTACGTTTCTGTGTACACAACTGTAAAATGTATTACAGAAATAATGTACATGGCCCGACGTAGAAGAAAATACAAAGTGGATCAATTACATAAGGAAATCAAGTATGAAAACAATATATTCTTTTACACCAGCTTGTGGCTAATTATTTAAATGAGGATACAATGTAATTTAAAGAAAAATCAAAAGAATATAACGAATATATATCTACCCCTTGTACTGTTGAACTTCAGAATATGCATGAAACTGACCAATCATCTCAGAACAGGTTACAGTGAATTTTTGTGACTGACTAAGCAGTTTTTTTATGCTGGTTATAGTTAATTATACGAAGTGTTTAACTGTGAGAATGTAACATGGAGATGATGAATTATATATATATATATATATATATATACATACACACATATACATATATATATATATATATATATAAAATTGTAAATCCAATGGTAGAATGTAAGTAGTAACTCATAATACACTATCTTAAAATTTGCTCACAAAATACAATGAAATAAAAGAAAATCAACCAAAAAGAGGAAATTATGAAACGTAATGCAGGTCATAAAGACAAAGACAATCAACAAATTTCAAAGGTGAGGAATGAAAATAGGAAAACAAAAAAAAAAGTATAAAAGCTTGCACGTGGAAGAGCTCTAGGCTTAAAAGAAGTTCATTTCGAAAAAATTCTTTCTCAAGTCCATATATCCCTCCGAAATGAACACAAAAATGCTTGTTTCTGGAACACAAGATAGATTTTATCTATAAATTTGTGTTATATGGACGACAAGCATTAAGATTGGAAAAAAATAAAGGAAATATAAATACCTTAAAATACACGTAAAAAGTACAACCATGACGAACAAAATATGACTAGACCAATATTGCCATACGCAGAAATGAAAAGAAGTGATCTGCTGTTGCCAAAGAGAGGAAGAAAACCGTACTGCGTAAAAGCAATAAAATGAGATATTCTACAGTTAAAGCTGCAAAATAAAAAGATGAAAATATATTATAATGCAAATTCAAGAGAATGTAGAAGTATGGCTAAAATAAGATACTAAGGAGAGATTATGAGAATTTTAGGCTAATCGAAACTTATTAACTATACCATTTACTAAATATGCTGGATATTCATAAAATTTACTGGTAATTTCGGGGTTATTAATGTGCAAAGCATGAAATTTTTTATCTGATAATCTATAAATTCTAAAAAGTTGATTAAGTATAATATTTCTAAACAATTGAATCGAGTTGCAGGAATTAAATGGTAATAATTTATTAATATTACATTTAAAAAAATCTTTTTTATCATATAAATTAGAAACTATCCCATTAGTAGGTTCTATAATTAGAATTAAATCCAAATAATTAATATTTTTACTAATAGTAGTTTCAGTAGGTATTAATTCCAAATTATCCGGATAGAAATCTATATCTATGGCATAGTTATCAGTAAATACAAGACACATCAGGTCATCTCTCTCTCTCTCTACATATCTGTAAATTTTATAATCTGTTGAAGTAAAGAATTTTTCATATTGATATAGGTATAAATTAGCTAACATACTGCTACAACAGCCACCTTGTGGTACCCCTGAGACTTGTAAGTATAATGTATTACCTTGAAAAATATAATTATTGAAAAGAACAAAATGGATATATATATATATATATATATATATATATATATATACATACCACCACCCACCATTTTTACTTTCCTTATATACATAGTATAATGTATAAGGAAAGTATTGTGGCGGAGTCGGAAATTTAAATTCCAGTTTTTGACGGTAGAGCAAGTTTCAAGCATCTCTGAACACGAATCAAGCGTTTTTGAGGTAATATCTGTGTGTGTGTGTGTGTGTGCGCGCGTGTGTGTGCGCGTGTGTGTGTCAGTCAGTCTGTGGAGACGATATCTCACGAACGAATGGAGCGATTCAAACGGAGTATGGTACAAAAATTATAATCCGTGAATACTGGAAGCCTAATATTTTTAAACTCAATCGACTGTTCAGAACCCCCCTAAATTTTCGAGTGAAATTTTGAAAAAATCATCAAAAAATCAAAACCTTTAATGCTATTAGAGATAATCATTTCTTATGTAATTTTTCTTAAGAAAACGATTGACACAAACTTTAGAACGCTAGTATGAACCGTTCTCGAGATATTGTCCATTTTTCAAATAAATTTATCAAAAACTCATTGAAAATAAGATATAATATATTAACTATTGTGAAATATGTTCACTTTTCATATGTAATATCTGCGATAAATTTGGTGACAGCATTCTCGTGCATCTAGCTCGTTCTATTCATGAGAAAATATACTTTGGGTAATACATTTGTATTTAAACGCCAATAGTCATTTATCTGCTATAAGAAGAACTTATTTCTCCGTCCATAGTCCCTGGTGAGATTTTGGCGACGAATTTTTTCGGAATGTCTCCAACTTGGCGATTTTTTTTAAATGTTGCCAAAATAAGGACAATGTCGCCAAATTGACAAAAATGACACTAAATCAACGAAAATGACGACTAATTGACGAAAATTCAATATCTTGGAAAGAATATAAGAATCTACTATAAGCATAACCTATTTTTCCCATACGTAACGTTTGGCAAAATGTTGTGACGAATTTGCCAGAATATCTCCACTTGCTAACTTTTTACTTTTCTTATATACATATAATGTATAAGGAAAGTATTGTGACGGGGTCGAAAATTCGAGTTTTCGACGGGAGAACACGTTTCAAGCATCCCTGAACACGAATTAGACGTTTTGGAGGTGATGTCTCTGTGTGTGTGTGTGTGTGAAAGTATGTGTGAGTGTGAGTCAGTGTGTCAGTGAGACGATAATTGAAGAATGAATGGACCGATTCGAACGAAATTTAGTGCAAAAATTACAATCCGTGAATAAAGGAAGCCTAATATTTTTAAACTCAATCGACTGTTCAGAACCCCTTAAATTTTCGAGTGAAATTTTGAAAAAATCATCAAAAAATTAAAACCTTTAATAAAGTTACTCAAATAGACATTTCTTATGTAATTTTTCCTTAGAAAACGATTAACATAAACTTTAGAACGCTAGTACGAACCGTTTAAAAGAAATATTAACTGTTGAGAAACATGTTCACTTTTCATATGTAATATGCGATAAATTTGGTGACATCATTCTCGTGAATCTAGTTCATTCCATTCATGAGAAAAGATACTTTGAGGAGTAATACTTTTGTATTTGAACGCCAATAATCATTTATCTGCTATAAGAATAACTGATTTCTCCATCCATAACGTTTGGTGATTTTGCCGACGAATTTGGCGGAATGTTGCCAACTTGCCGACTTTTTTAAATATTGCCAAATTAATGAAAATATCGCCACATGGATAAAAATGACGCTAAATCAAGGAAAATGACGACTAATTGACGAAAATTCAGTATCTTGGAAAGAATATAAGTATCTACTATAAGAATAACCACTTTTTTTACTGTAAAAGTAGTAAATTCATTGCATTATATAAGGAAAGTCATGAGCTGCCCACATCAGATCTTTTAAAATGATTCAAGATTCAGATTTTTTAAAATGTTACCAAATTGACGAAATGTCACCTAAAATGAAATGACGACTAATTAATGAAAATTCAATATCTTGGAAAGAATATAAGAGTAGACTAAAAATAATTCATTTCTCCGTCCGTCCGGAACGCTTGGTGAGAAATTTAGCGAGACGTCGTCAACTTGGCGATTACTTTAAATGTTGCCAAAGTGACAAAAATGTCGCCAAATTGATAAAACTGACGTCAAATGGGAAGTAATATTTCACGAATTCTGATTTCTGTCGTATGACGAGCATACCTTCTAGTATATTAAGAAATGCTCCTCTCTCCATTTGTCTGTAACACTTGGTGATGCATTTGTCGAACAAAGTATCGCCATCTTGGCGGTATTTCGTCCTAGATTGACGAAGGTATTGTCAAAATTGCAAAAATGACGCTGAATTAATGAAATTGACGCCTAATTCATGAATTAATTATTAAAATATTTTAATATATGGACTATATCGCTTATTGGGGATGCTAACAATATTGATAATTGTTTATTTAGAGTTGTGCGAAATATAAGTTAATTGGTACTTTGAAATAATTTTACATGTTTTCATCCGAAAAATCGCTAACTGGATAATTCAACGTTAAAAACATAGTACCGTGGATCTTATACATTAATTTTTTGTCTGTGAAAGGAGAAAATTCATTGCATTGTATAAGGAAAATCACGTACTTCCCACATCAGATTTTTATTTTCCATATATACAGACATAGTATAATGTATAAGGAAAGTATCGTGACGGGGTCGAAAATTCGAATTCGAGTTTTCAACGGGAGAGAGTGTTTCAAGCATCCCTGAACATGAATCAAACGTTTTTGAGGTGATGTCTGTGTGTGTATGTGAGCCTGTGGAGACGATATCCCACGAACGAATGGAGTAATTCGAACGAAATTTAGTACAAAAATTACAATCCGTAAGAAGCCTATTGTTTTTAAACGCAATAGAATGTTCAGAACCCCCCCTAAATTTTCAAGTGAAATTTTAAAAAAGTCATCAAAAATTAAAACCTTTAATAAAGTTACTCAAATAGACTTTTCTTATGTGATTTTTCCCTTGGAAAACGATTAACACATAAATTTTAGAACGCTAGTACGAACCGTTCTCAACATATTGCATATTTTTCAAATAAATTTATCAAAATATCCCATAAATTAATAAAAATATTAACTGTTGAGAAACATGTTCACTTTTCACATGTAATATCATGCGATAAATTTGGTGACATCATTCTCGTGGATCTAGCTCATTCCATTCATGAGAAAAGATACTTTGAGTAATACTTTTGTATTTGAACGCCAATAATCATTTATCTGCTATAAGAATAATTTATTTCTCCGTCCATAACGTTTGGTGATTTTGGCGACGAATTTGGAGGAATGTCGCCAACTTGGCGACTTTTTTAAATGTTGCCAAATTAATGAAAATATTGCCACATGGATAAAAATGACGCTAAATTAATGAAAATGACGATTGTATATGTAATTCATTGCATTGTATAAGGAAAATCATGTACTTCCCACATCAGATTTTTATTTTCCTTATATACGTACATAATATAATGTATAAGGAAAGTATGGTGACGGGTTCGAAAATTCGAATTCGAGTTTTCAACGGGAGAGCATGTTTCAAGCATCCCTGAACATGAATCAAATGGTTTTGAGGTGATGTCTGTGTGTGTATGTGAGTCTGTGGAGACGATATCTCACGAACGAATGGAGTGATTCGAACTAAATTTAGTACAAAAATTACAATCTGTGAATAAAGGAAGCCCAATTTTTTTTAAACGTAATCGAATGTTCAGAACCCCACTAAATTTTCTAGTGAAATTTTGAAAAAATAATCAAAAATTCAAAACTTTTATTAACGTTACTGAAATAGCCATTTCTTAGGTAATTTTTTATTAGAAAATAATTGACACAAACTTTAGAACGCTAGAATAAACCGTTCTCGAGATATTGTACATTTTTCAAATAAATTTATCAAAATATCACATAAAATAATAAAAAAGAAATATTAACAATTGTGAAATATGTTCACTTTCATATATAATATCATGCGATAAATTTGGTGACATCATTCGCCTGAATCTGTCGTTCGATTCATGAGAAAAGATACTTTGGGTAATTCTTTTGTAGTTAAACTCCAAAATTGTCATTTATCGGCAATAAGAAAAACTTATTTCTCCGTCAATAACGGTTAGCGAGATTTTGGTGAAGAATGTGGCGGAATGTCGCAATTTGGTAACTTTTTTACTTTCCCTGCAATACATGGTAATGTATAGGGAAAGTATTGGAATCATGCCGAAAATCGCAACTCGAGTTTTCGACGGATCTACACGTTTCGAGACCTCTAGAATACGAAAAAACCATTCTTAGCGTGACGTCTGTGTGTGTGTCTGTCTGTGTGTCTGTCTGTGTGTCTGTCTGTCTGTCTGTCTGTGTGTCTGTGTGTCTGTCTGTGCAGATTTTGTATCCACTCTAACTAAAAAACTAATGGACCGAATTTCACAAAATTTTGTAGGTAAGTCACTTGCTGGCGGGGCTGGTGCTGATTAGTTTTGGGTACGATTTGGAATAAAAGAACCCGCCTTTTTTTGCGAAATGGCCCGCAAAAGCTTGTATCCACTCTAGCTAAAAAACTAATGGACCGAATTTCACAAAATTTGGTAGATAAGTCGCTTGTAAGCCACCCTGGTGCTGATTAGATTTTGGTATAATTCGAAAAAAAATAACCTGCCTTTTTTTGCAAAATGGCCCGCAAAAATCATCAAAATCTAAACATAAGAACTACGTATGCTCAAATATAGCCATTAAATGCTTGTTTAATACGTAATTTTTAGCGAAGAAAAGAATAAGACCAACCCCATTGCACTAGGACAAGCCGTTCTCGAGATATTTTAGTTTTTCGTATTTTTCCTACACCATTTTTGAAAATAAGTCCAGTTTTCAAATGAGAACGAAAATTGAATTGAAAATTAATTAAATTTAATTTAAATAAATAGATCGTGAATATAAGTCTGCAGGGAAAGTCATGTGCTGCCCACATCAGATTTTTTACTTTCCCTGCAATACATGGTAATGTATAGGGAAAGTATTGGAATTATGGCGAAAATCACAACTCGAGTTTTCGACGGATCTACACGTTTCGAGACCTCTAGAATACGAAAAAATCATTTTTAACGTGACGTCTGTGTGTGTGTGTGTGTGTGTGTGTGTGTGTGTGTGTGTGTGTGTGTGTGTGTGTGTGTGTGTGTGTCTGTCTGTCTGTCTGTCTGTGTGTCTGTCTGTGCAATGTATGTATCCACTCTAACTCAAAAACTAATGGACCGAATTTCATAAAATTTGGTAGGTAAGTCACTTGGGTATGACCCTGGTGCTCATTAGTTTTGGGTATGATTCGTAAAAACAGAACCCGCCTTTTTTTGCGAAATGGCCCGTAAAAATATCATGTATCCACTTTAGCTAAAATACTATTTGACCAAATTTCGCAAAATTTGGTAGATAAGTTACTTGTACGATACTTTGGTGCTGATTAGATTTTGCTATTAATAGGAAAAAAACAACCTGCCTTTTTTTACGAAATGGCCCGCAAAAATGTCATGTATCCACTCTAACTAAAATATTAAATGACCAAATTTCACAAAATTTGATAGATGAGTGACTTGGGGGATACTCTGGTGCTGATTAGATTTTGGTATTATTCGGAAAAGAACAACCTGCCTTTTTTACGAAATGGCCCTCAAAAATCGCAAAATCTAAAAAAAGCTATGTATGTTCAAATATATCAATTGAATGCTTGTTTCATACTTAATTTTTGATGGGTAAAATAATAAGAACAACTCTATTACTTTAGGACTAACCATTCTCGATATATTTGAAATTTTTCGCATTTAGTTATGCCACTTTTAGAAAAATGTCTAATTACCAAATAAAAACAGAAATTGAATTAAAAATGCCAATTTAGTGTTATTTTGTGCAATTAAACTCAATTTAATGAATTATTAAAGAAAAAAAAATATGAATTTGAGTCTGCAGGGAAAGTCATGTGCTGCTCACATCAGATTTTTACTTTCCCTGCAATACATGGTAATGTATAGGGAAAATATTGGAATCATGTCGAAAATCGCAACTCGAGTTTTCGACGGATCTACACGTTTCAAGACCTCTAGAATACGAAAAAACCATTTTTAGTGTGACGTCTGTGTGTGTGTCTGTGTGTCTGTTTATGCAGATTTTGTATCCACTCTAACTAAAAAACTAATTGACCGAATTTCATAAAATTTGGTAGGTAAGTCACTTGTGGGCGAGTCTGGAGCTGATTAGTTTTGGATACGATTCGGGATAAAAGAACCCGCCTTTTTTTGCGAAATGGCCTGCAAAAGCTTGTATCCACTCTAGCTGAAAAACTGATGGACCGAATTCCACAAAATTTGGTAGGTAAGTCAGTTATGGGATGCCAGGGTGCTAATTAGATTTTGGTATGATTCGGAAAAAAATAATCTGCCTTTTTTTGCAAAATGGCAAGCAAAAATTACCAAAATCTAAAATAAAAAACTACGTATGCTCAAATATATCCATGAAATGCTTGTTTAAAACGTAATTTTTAACGAAGAAAAGAATAAGATCAATCCCATTACACTGGGACTAGCCGTTCTCGAGATATTTTAGTTTTTTCGTATTTTGTCTACGCCACCTTTGAAAAGAAGTCCAGTTATCAAATGAGAATGAAAATTGAATTAATAGTAAATTAAATGTAATTAAAATAAAGATAACTTGAACATAAGTCTGCAGGGAAAGTCATGTGCTGCCCACATCAGATTTTTAAGTATTGCTAAAATGACAAAAATGTCCCTAAATGGATTAAAATGGTGCTAAATCAACGAAAATGACGACTAATTGACGAAAATTCAATATCTTGGAAAGATTATAAGAATCTACGAGTTCTATAAAAATCACCTATTTTTCCATCATTAACATTTGGATAAAATTTCGAGGACGAATTTTTCAGAATATCTCCAACTTGATGACGTTTTAAATGTTGCCAAATTGACGAAATATTCGAAAATTGATAAAAATTCTCCAATTTGATGAAACTGGCTCTGAATCAATGAAATGACTGATTGATGAAAGTTCAATATCTTGGAAAGAACATAGGAATATCATATTTCCCCGTTCATCCGTCCGTCCGTAATGTTTGGCGAGAAATTTAGCGGGACGTCTCTAACTTTGCGAATTTTTTAAATGTTGCCAAAGTGACAAAATGTCGCCATATTGACAAAGATGACGACAAATGAGAAGTAAGGTTTCGCAAATTCTGATTTCCGTCATATGACGGGCATACATTTTAATATATAAGAAATGCTCTCCTCTCTTTTTGTTTGTAGCACTTGATGATGTATTTGACAAACTTAACGAATAATCTAACAAAGTATCGCCAACTTGACGATATTTCTCCCCAGACTGACAGAGTATAATGTATAAGGAAAGTATTGTGATGGCGTTGAAAATTTGAATTTCGACGGGAAAGCACGTTCCAAGCATCCCTGAACACGAATTAAACATTTTTGAGGTGATGTCTCTCTCTCTCTCTCTCTCTCTCTGTGTGTGTGTGTGTGTGTCAGTAAGTCTGTGGAGACGACATCTCTCGAACGAATTAAGCTAATCGAACAAAATTTGGCACAAAAATCACAATCAGTTAGTACTGGAAGCCTATTGTTTTCACACGTAATCGAATGTTCAAAACCCTCCTAATTTTTGAAATGAAATTTAAAAAAGAATCATCAAAAAATCAAAACATTCAATAAATTTGCAGAAATAATCATTTCTTACGCTATTTTGCATTAAAAACGATTGACATAAACTTTAGAACGCTAACATTGAACCGTTCTTGAGATATAGCCCATTTTTCAAATAAATTTATCAAAACATCACATAAAAAAAATTAACTATTGTGAAATCTGCTCACTTTTCATATGTAATATTATGCGATAAATTTATTATCATTATTTTCGTAGATCTATCGTTCCATTCACGAGAGAAGACACTTTGGGTAATAGCTTTGTAATTTGACGCCATTAGTCATTTATTTATCATAAGACTAACCTGTTTCTCCATAAACAATGTTTGGCGAAATTTTAGCGGCGAATTTGGCGGAACATCGTCAACGGCAAGTTTTTTAAATGTTGCCAAATTAACGAAAATATTGCCAAATTGATAAAAATGTCATCAAATTGATAAAAATGATGCTAAATCAATGAAAATGAAGACTGGTTAAAATCCAATATCATGGAAAGAATAGGAATCTACTATAAGAGAAGATCAGATCTTTGGGTAATAGTTTTGTATTTGGCCGCCATTAATTGTTTATCTGCTATAAGAATAACCTATTTCTCTGACCGTAATGCTTGAAGAACTTTAACGGCAAATTTGGCGGAATATCGTCAACTTTGCGAGTTTTTTAAATGTCGCCAAATTGATAAAATTTCGCCAAATTAGTAAAAATGTCGCCAAATTCATAAAAATGTAGCCAAATTCATAAAAATATCGTCGAATCCATAAAAAATGTAACCAAATTAATAAGAATGATACTGAATCAATGAAAATGACAACTGATTGATTTAAATTTAATATTTTGGAAAGAATATAAGACTCTACCGTAAGACTCCGTCTGTAACGTTTGATAAAATTCTGGCGATAAATTTTGGCGGCATTCGCCAACTTGGCGACTTTTTAAAATGTTGCCAAATTGACGAAACTGTTGCCAAATTGATAAAAATGTTATCATATTGATAGAAATGTCACCAAATTGTTAAAAATGATGTCAAATAGGATGCAATATTTTGAAAATTTTTAATACCGTTATATGATGAGCATACCTTTTATTATATAAGAAATGCGCTTCTAAATATCGCCAACTTGACGATATTTGGCCCTCTATTGATGAAAATATCATCAAAATACACAAATGACGCCAAGTTAATGAAAATGAAGCCCAATTGATGAGTTTATTATTAAAATATTTAAATTTATGAATTATATTGCTTATTGAGGATGCTAACAATATTGATAATTGTTAATTTAGAATTGAGTAAAATATAAGTTAATTGGATTCGACATAGTTTTAGATGTTGTCATTCGGATGTACAATTTACAGCCCCAAATGTAAAATTTAACGTTACAAACACTGTATCGTGTATCTTTTCATCAAATTTTCACCATAAAAGAAGTAAATTCATTGCATTATATAAGGATAGTCATGTGCTGCCCACATCAGATCTTTTTACTTTCCCTGCAATATATGGTAATGTATGGGGAAAGTATTGGAATCATGTCGAAAATCGCAACTCGAGTTTTCAACCGATCTACAGGTTTCAAGACCTCTAGAATACGAAAAAACCATTTTTAGCGTGACGACTGTGTGTGTGTCTATGTGTATGTGTGTCTGTCTGTCTGTCTGTGCAGATTTTGTATCTACTGTAACTAAAAAACTAATGGACCGAATTTCACAAAATTTGGTAGGTAAGTCACTTGTAGGCGAGTCTGGTGCTGATTAGTTTTGGGTACGATTCGGGATAAAAGAACCCGGCTTTTTTTGTGAAATGGCCCGCAAAAGCTTGCATCCACTCTAGCTGAAAAACTAATGGACCGAATTTCACAAAATTCGGTTGATGAGTCCCGTATAAGTCACCCTGGTGCTGATTAGATTTTGGTATGATTCAGAAAAAAATAATTTTTTTGCAGAATGGCCCGCAAAAATTGTCAAAATCTAAACTAAACAGCTACGTATGCTCAAATATATCCATTAAATGCTCGTTTAATACGTAATTTTTAACGAAGAAAAGAATAAGACCAACCTCATTACACTAGGACTAGCCTTTCTCGAGATATATTAGTTTTTTTCGTATTTTCTCCACGCCACCTTTGAAAAAAGGTCCAGTTATCAAATGAGAACGAAAATTGAATTAAAAGTGAATTAAATTTAATTGAAATAAAGAGAACGTGGATATAAGTCTGCAGGGAAAGTCATGTGCTGTACACATCAGATTTTTACTTCCCTGCAATACATGGTAATGTATAGGGAAAGTATTGGAATCATGTCGAAAATCGCAACTCGAGTTTTCGACGGATCTACACGTTTCAAGACCTCTAGAATACGAAAAAACCATTTTTAGCGTGACGTCTGTGTGTGTGTGTGTCTGTCTGTCTGTCTGTGTGACTGTTTGTCTGTCTGTCTGTACAGATTTTGTATCCACTCTAACTAAAACACTAACGGTCCGAATTTCTCAATATTTGGTAGGTAAGTCACTTGTAAGCGAGTCTGGTGCTGATTAGTTTTGGGTACGATTCGGGATAAAAGACCTTTTTTTTGCGAAATGGCCCGCAAAAGCTTGTATCCACTCTAACTGAAAAACAAATGGACCGAATTTCACAAAATTCGGTAGATGAGTCACTTGTCGGTTATCCTGGTGCTGATTAGATTTTGGTATGATTCGGAAAAGAACCTGCCTTTTTTTACGAAATGGCCCGCAAAAATTATATATTTCTACTCTAAAGCATCTAATCGTCTAAATTTCATAAAATTTGGTAGATAAGTCATTTGTGGTCAACCCTGGAGCTGATTAGATTTTGGTACGATTCGGAAATGAACAACCTGCATTTTTTTCGGAAATGGCCCGCAAAAATTTCATGTATCCACACTAGCTAAAATACTAATTGACCCAATTTTACAAAAATTGGTAGAGAAGTTACTTGTGGGATACTCTGGTGCTGATTAGATTTTGGTAGAATTCGGAGAACAACAACCGGCCTTTTTTTACGAAATGGCCCGCAAAAATCGGAAAAAGAGACTATATATGCTCAAATATATCAAATGAATTTTTGTTTTATACGCAATTTTTGACGAGGATTAAGAATGTAACACACTCCATTATACTTTAGGACTAACCGTTCTCAAGACATTTGATATTTTTTGCATTTGTGTTACGTCGATTTCGGGAAAATGTCCAATTACCAAATAAAAACAAAAATTGAATTAAAAATGCAAATTTAGTGTTATTTGATGCAATAAAACTCAATCCAACGAATTATTAAAAAAATAAAGAAAATATGAAATTAATTCTGCAGGGAAAGTCATGTGCTGCCCACATCAGATTTTTACTTTCCCTGCAATACATGGTAATGTATAGGGAAAGTATTGGAATCATATCGAAAATCGCAACTCGAGTTTTCGACGGATCTACACGTTTCAAGACCTCTAGAATACGAAACACCATTTTTAGCGTGACGTCTGTTTGTGTGTCTGTCTGTCTGTGTGTCTGTCTGGGCAGATTTTGTATCCACTCTAACTGAAAAACTAATAGACCGAATTTTACAAAATTCGGTAGGTAAGTCACTTGTGAGCAAGTCTGGTGCTGATTAGTTTTGGGTACGATTTGGAATAAAAGAACCAGCCTTTTTTTCTGCGAAATGGCCCGCAAAAGTTTGTATCCACTCTAACTGAAAAACTACTGGACCGAATTTCAAAAAATTCGGTAGATGAGTCACTTGTGGGTTACCCTGGTGCTGATTAGATTTTGGTATGATTCGGAAAAAAATAACCTGCCTTTTTTTGCAAAATGGCCCGCAAAAATCGTCAAAATCTAAACTAAAGAACTAAATATACTCAAATATATCCATTAAATGCTCGTTTAATACGTAATTTTTAACGACGAAAACAATAAGACCAACCCCATTACACTAGGACTAGCCGTTCTCGAGATATTTTAGTTTTCCGTATTTTCCCTACGCCAGCTTTGAAAATAAATCCGGTTACCGAATGAGAACGAAAATTGAATTTCAAGTGAAATAAATTTAATTAAAATAAAGAGAACGTTAATAAAAGTCTGCAGGGAAAGTCATGTGCTGCCCACATCAGATTTTTACTTTCCCTGCAATACACGGTAATGTAGAGGGAAAGTATTGGAATCATGTCGAAAATCGCAAATCGAGTTTTCGACGGATCTACACGTTTCGAGACCTCTAGAATACGAAAGAACCATTTTTAGCGTGACGTCTGTGTGTGTGTCTGTGTATCTGTGTGTCTGTCCGTCTGTCTGTGCAGATTTTGTATCCACTCTAACTAAAAAGGTAATTCACCGAATTCATAAAATTTGGTAAGTCACTTGTGGGCTGATCTGGTGCTGATTAGTTTTGGGTACGATTTGGGGTAAAAGAACCCGCCTTTTTTTGCGAAATGGCCAGCAAAAGCTTGTATCCACTCTAACTGAAAAACTAATGAACCGAATTTCACCGAATTCGGTAGATGAGTCACTTGTGGGTTACCCTGGTGCTGATTAGATTTTGGTACGATTCGGAAGAAAATAACTTGCCTTTTTTTGCAAAATGGCCTGCAAAAATCATCAAAATCTAAACTAAAGAACTCGGTATACTCAAATATATCCATTAAATGCTCGTTTAATACGTAATTTTTAACGACGAAAAGAATAAGACCAACCCCATTACACTAGGACTAGCCGTTCTCGATATATTTTAGTCTTTCGTATTTTCTCTACGCCACCTTTGAAAATGAGTCCAGTTACCAAATGAGAACGAAAATTTAATTAATACTGTATAAAATTTAATTATAATAAAGAGAAAGTGTATATAAGTCTGCAGGGAAAGTCATGTGCTGCCCACATCAGATTTTTGCTTTCTCTGCAATACATGGTAATGTATAGAGAAAGTATTGGAATCATGTCGAAAATCGCAACTCGAGTTTTCGACGGATCTACACGTTTCAAGACCTCTAGAATATGAAAAAACCATTTGTAGCGTGACGTCTGTGTGTGTGTCTGTCTGTCTGTGCAGATTTTGTATCCAGTCTAACTAAAAAACTAATTGACTGAATTTCATAAAATTTGGTAGGTATATCACTTGTCGGCGAATCTGGTGCTGATTAGTTTTGGGTACGATTCGGGATAAAAGAATCCGCCTTTTTTTGTGAAATGGCCTGCAAAAGCTGGTATCCACTCTAGCTGAAAATCTAATGTAAAGAATTTCACAAAATTTGGTAGATAAGTCGCTTGGGGGTTACACTGGTGCTGAATAGATTTTCGTACGATTCGGAAAAAGATAACCTGCCTTTTTTTGCAAAATGGCCCGCAAAAATCGCCAAAATTTAAAATAAAGAACTACGTATGCCCAAATATATCCATTAAATGCGCGTTTAATACGTAATTTTTAACGAAGAAAATAATAAGACCAACCCCATTACACTAGGACTAGCCGTTCTCGAGTATATTTTAGTTTTTTCGTATTTTCTCTACGCCATCTTTGGAAATAAGTCCAGTTATCAAATGAGAACGAAAATTGAATTAAAAGTGAATTAAATTTAATTAAAATAAAGAGAACGTGAATATAAGTCTGCAGCGAAAGTCATGTGCCCACATCAGATTTTTACTTTCCCTGCAATACATGGTAATGTATAGGGAAAGTATTGGAATCATACCGAAAATCACAACTCGAGTTTTCGACGGATCTATACGTTTCGAGACCTCTAGAATACGAAAAAACCATTTTTAGCGTGACGTCTGTGCGTGTGTCTGTCTGTCTGTCTGTCTGTGTGTCTGTCTGTCTGTCTGTGTGTCTGTCTGTCTGTGCAGATTTTGTATCCACTGTAACTAAAAAACTAATGGACCGAATTTCACAAAATTTGGTAGGTAAGTCACTTGTGGGCGGGGCTGGTGCTGATTAGTTTTGGGTACGATTCGGAATAAAAGAACCCGCATTTTTTTGCGAAATGGCCCGCAAAAGCTTGTATCCACTCTAGCTGAAAAACTAATGGACCGAATTTCACAAAATTCGGTAGATGAGTCACGTATAGGTCACTCTGGTGCTGATTAGATTTTGGTACGATTCGGAAAAAAATAACCTGCCTTTTTTTGCAAAACGGCCCGCAAAAATCTTCAAAATCTAAACTAAAGAACTAGGTATACTCAGATATATCCATAAAATGCCCGTTTAATACGTAATGTTTAACGACGAAAATAATAAGACCAACCCCATTACACTAGGACTAGCCGTTCTCGAGATATTTTAGTTTTTCGTACTTTCCCTACGCCACCTTTGAAAATAAGCCCGGTTACCGAATGAGAACGAAAATTCAATAAAAGTGAAATAAATGTAATTAAAATAAAGAGAACGTGGATATAAGTCTGCAGGGAAAGTCATGTGCTGCCCACATCAGATTTTTACTTTCCCTGCAATACATGGTAATGTAGAGGGAAAGTATTGGAATCATGTCGATAATCGCAACTCGAGTTCTCGACGGATCTACACGTTTCGAAACCTCTAGAATACGAAAAACCATTTTTAGCGGGACGTGTGTGTGTGTCTGTGTGTCTGTCTGTCTGTCTGTGTGTCTGTCTGTGTATCTGTGTGTCTGTCTGTCTGTCTGGGCAGATTTTGTATCCACTCTAACTAAAAAACTAATACACCGAATTTCATAAAATTTTGTAGGTAAGTCACTTGTAGGCGAGTCTGCTGCTGATTAGTTTTGGGTACGATTCGGGATAAAAGAACCCGCCTTTTTTGCGAAATGGCCCGCAAAAGGTTGTATCCAGTCTAGATGAAAAACTAATGGATCAAATTTCACAAAATTCGGTAGATGAGTCACGTATAGGTCACCCTGGTGCTGATTAGATTTTGGTATGATTCAGAAAAAAATAACCTGCCTTTTTTTGCAGAATGGCCCGCAAAAATTGTCAAAATCTACGTATCTAAAAAGCTACGTATGTTCAAATATATCCATTAAATGCTTGCTTAATACGTAATTTTTAACGAAGAAAAGAATAAGACCAACCTCATTACACTAGGACTAGCCGTTCTCGAGATATATTAGTTTTTTTCGTATTTTCTCCACGCCACCTTTGAAAATAAGTCCAGTTATCAAATGAGAACGAAAATTGAATTAAAAGTGAATTAAATTTAATTGAAATAAAGAGAACGTGGATATAAGTCTGCAGAGAAAGTCATGTGCTGCCCACATCAGATTTTTATATCTGGAAAACCCCTTTACCTAGAACAGCTAAACGTGGACGGGGTTATCTGCAGTAAAATTTAGAGCCACATTTGAAAAAGTCCGTTCAAAACCGTGGACCTTTACACGGAACCAGGGAAGTGGCTGGGGGAAGGAGGGTTGCAGGTATCACTGGAGTAAGGGGCCCTAGCGCCTGGAGGGATCGGGGCCGAATTTCCTCTATTTCTGAAGAAGGGAAAGATATGAAGAATTCTCAAAGAGAGGATCAAAAATTAAAATATGGAGAGGATGATAAATGTTTGTAGGTGGCACAATTTGTATGGGGGAGGTGAGGGGGGGTTGTCGGAACACAGACAAATAAACAGAATTTAAATGTTATATACATATAAATAAAAATTAATAAATAAAAATATATAAATAAAAATAATATTATCCATATAAATAAAACTCAAAATATGTCTGTATGTGTTTGTGAGTGTGTCTCATCATCACGGGAGAGCGGCGGCACCGTATTTTATGAAATTTTGTGGATAGTCGTGAAATAGTCCCACTTAAAATTCGGTCCATGTTTCGAGTTTCTAGGACCAAGGGTTGTTGAGATATTAATAAACAAGAAAGATCAATCATGCATAAAGCATTGATTATAAAACACTTTCCAACTGAAATGCAATTTTATTTAAACATCTCTAAAGTGTGATGCATTCAGCGCTAGCATTTTTTAAATTGTCACAGTACTACTACTTGAAAACTTTAAACTTCATCGGAAAAGACAATGCTGATTACACAAAATGAACTTTATTAAAATGATGTCATGGTAATATAATTTGTCTGCCTCTCTATGTAAAATTAATGAATATTTCATTCATATCACTTATATTCTAGACTCCAGAGCTAAATATTCAGCAATTCTTATATAACTCATCTTGCAATCACTTGATTTGTTTACATTCTGCATGCTATAGTATAGCTTTAAAATTAGGCTCCGTTGTAGGAATAACCAAAGTTTAGTGATCATTTAAAATAAAAGATATTGCAATTGCTTTGGCACAGAATTTAGATAAACAGGTAATACGCAAAAATAAATCAGTTTTATGACGGATGCAACAGTAAATCTAAATGATCTTTAAACTTTCCCTGCAATACATGGTAATGTATAGGGAAAGTATTGGAATCATACCGAAAATCACAACTCGAGTTTTCGACGGATCTATACGTTTCGAGACCTCTAGAATACGAAAAAACCATTTTTAGCGTGACGTCTGTGCGTGTGTCTGTCTGTCTGTCTGTCTGTGTGTCTGTCTGTCTGTCTGTGTGTCTGTCTGTCTGTCTGTGTGTCTGTCTGTCTGTGCAGATTTTGTATCCACTGTAACTAAAAAACTAATGGACCGAATTTCACAAAATTTGGTAGGTAAGTCACTTGTGGGCGGGGCTGGTGCTGATTAGTTTTGGGTACGATTCGGAATAAAAGAACCCGCATTTTTTTGCGAAATGGCCCGCAAAAGCTTGTATCCACTCTAGCTGAAAAACTAATGGACCGAATTTCACAAAATTCGGTAGATGAGTCACGTATAGGTCACTCTGGTGCTGATTAGATTTTGGTACGATTCGGAAAAAAATAACCTGCCTTTTTTTGCAAAACGGCCCGCAAAAATCTTCAAAATCTAAACTAAAGAACTAGGTATACTCAGATATATCCATAAAATGCCCGTTTAATACGTAATGTTTAACGACGAAAATAATAAGACCAACCCCATTACACTAGGACTAGCCGTTCTCGAGATATTTTAGTTTTTCGTACTTTCCCTACGCCACCTTTGAAAATAAGCCCGGTTACCGAATGAGAACGAAAATTCAATAAAAGTGAAATAAATGTAATTAAAATAAAGAGAACGTGGATATAAGTCTGCAGGGAAAGTCATGTGCTGCCCACATCAGATTTTTACTTTCCCTGCAATACATGGTAATGTAGAGGGAAAGTATTGGAATCATGTCGATAATCGCAACTCGAGTTCTCGACGGATCTACACGTTTCGAAACCTCTAGAATACGAAAAACCATTTTTAGCGGGACGTGTGTGTGTGTCTGTGTGTCTGTCTGTCTGTCTGTGTGTCTGTCTGTGTATCTGTGTGTCTGTCTGTCTGTCTGTGTGTCTGTCTGTGTATCTGTGTGTCTGTCTGTCTGTCTGGGCAGATTTTGTATCCACTCTAACTAAAAAACTAATACACCGAATTTCATAAAATTTTGTAGGTAAGTCACTTGTAGGCGAGTCTGCTGCTGATTAGTTTTGGGTACGATTCGGGATAAAAGAACCCGCCTTTTTTGCGAAATGGCCCGCAAAAGGTTGTATCCAGTCTAGATGAAAAACTAATGGATCAAATTTCACAAAATTCGGTAGATGAGTCACGTATAGGTCACCCTGGTGCTGATTAGATTTTGGTATGATTCAGAAAAAAATAACCTGCCTTTTTTTGCAGAATGGCCCGCAAAAATTGTCAAAATCTACGTATCTAAAAAGCTACGTATGTTCAAATATATCCATTAAATGCTTGCTTAATACGTAATTTTTAACGAAGAAAAGAATAAGACCAACCTCATTACACTAGGACTAGCCGTTCTCGAGATATATTAGTTTTTTTCGTATTTTCTCCACGCCACCTTTGAAAATAAGTCCAGTTATCAAATGAGAACGAAAATTGAATTAAAAGTGAATTAAATTTAATTGAAATAAAGAGAACGTGGATATAAGTCTGCAGAGAAAGTCATGTGCTGCCCACATCAGATTTTTATATCTGGAAAACCCCTTTACCTAGAACAGCTAAACGTGGACGGGGTTATCTGCAGTAAAATTTAGAGCCACATTTGAAAAAGTCCGTTCAAAACCGTGGACCTTTACACGGAACCAGGGAAGTGGCTGGGGGAAGGAGGGTTGCAGGTATCACTGGAGTAAGGGGCCCTAGCGCCTGGAGGGATCGGGGCCGAATTTCCTCTATTTCTGAAGAAGGGAAAGATATGAAGAATTCTCAAAGAGAGGATCAAAAATTAAAATATGGAGAGGATGATAAATGTTTGTAGGTGGCACAATTTGTATGGGGGAGGTGAGGGGGGGTTGTCGGAACACAGACAAATAAACAGAATTTAAATGTTATATACATATAAATAAAAATTAATAAATAAAAATATATAAATAAAAATAATATTATCCATATAAATAAAACTCAAAATATGTCTGTATGTGTTTGTGAGTGTGTCTCATCATCACGGGAGAGCGGCGGCACCGTATTTTATGAAATTTTGTGGATAGTCGTGAAATAGTCCCACTTAAAATTCGGTCCATGTTTCGAGTTTCTAGGACCAAGGGTTGTTGAGATATTAATAAACAAGAAAGATCAATCATGCATAAAGCATTGATTATAAAACACTTTCCAACTGAAATGCAATTTTATTTAAACATCTCTAAAGTGTGATGCATTCAGCGCTAGCATTTTTTAAATTGTCACAGTACTACTACTTGAAAACTTTAAACTTCATCGGAAAAGACAATGCTGATTACACAAAATGAACTTTATTAAAATGATGTCATGGTAATATAATTTGTCTGCCTCTCTATGTAAAATTAATGAATATTTCATTCATATCACTTATATTCTAGACTCCAGAGCTAAATATTCAGCAATTCTTATATAACTCATCTTGCAATCACTTGATTTGTTTACATTCTGCATGCTATAGTATAGCTTTAAAATTAGGCTCCGTTGTAGGAATAACCAAAGTTTAGTGATCATTTAAAATAAAAGATATTGCAATTGCTTTGGCACAGAATTTAGATAAACAGGTAATACGCAAAAATAAATCAGTTTTATGACGGATGCAACAGTAAATCTAAATGATCTTTAAACATCTATGGTAGCAGCGGTAAAAATGTAAGTCATATTTTATTTTGCAATGAGTCTCGTGATCTCTTCGTATATCATGGGTGTAGTTATTATTTATATTTTTATTTTAAAAATTAGCCCCCCTGCTCGCTACGCTTTGCCAACCCCCTTCGGTTTTCTAATTTTGAAAAGGAAAATGAAGGAGGGCGGAGGGCAAATGTGTGTGTGTGTGCTTTATTTTAAAGAAAAATAATGGATGACAACCAAAAGGGTACAAGTGACATTTCACTCATTCTCGAAAGAAATACAGTTTTAAGAAGCCTATTCTTTCAGTATTAAGTTCTCCGAAATTTGTAAAAACATAAAATCAAAATGGAATGTTTTTACAAGTTCTGCTGGGGGAAAATACTTTTCGTTACTAATTCCCCCGTGGTGAAGGGGCGCCTAGGCACCACGTCCATAAGACCCCCCCAGGGTATCCCATGGCGAAGGGGGTAAGATTTGCAGCTCCACTTTTATAGAGGCTCCCCGAAGGGTGGAAGTCTGGCTTGGCCTCGACATGACAACATCCATGCCCGCTGGCGGGATTCGAACCCGCAACCCGGCAATCCAGCGATCAGACGGAAACGTATGTCCCTGACTCCTCGACCACCGAATCGGCGGAAAATACTTTTAATAGCACTAAATATATGCTTAACTCATCTTGATAAATTGTCTCTTCTTTTTTATGACGCTCATTAGTTCAATTACACGCAGGTATTTTTAAAACAGTTTTTAATATTATATAAAATTATTTATTTTTAAAAGTTCTTAATTATGAACATTTTTTTTAATTTTTTTGTCATGTAATATGTTTATATATTCAATTTTTATAATTTAGTGTAAATGTTTATAATTTTTTTTTACATATAATAAAGTAGTAATTTATATTTTATTTTTGTTATTTTTTAAAAAGATGGTAGAATGTTTCCTTTTGAAGGGGATGTTTCCTTTTGAAGGAAATGAAATATAATATTTAACGTATTTTTCAATTATAGTCAGTTTAATTTTTTTTAGAATATTATATTTAATCATAGAATATTGTATATAATCTATTTTTATACCTATAATAAATAGTAAATTAGTTATGATTCTGATAAGGTTAAATTATTATTTAAAAAATTTTAAAAAGTTAAATTATTTCTCATGCTTTTCCTTCTCTGCAATGCTTTTAAATTGGAATTTTTAAAAATAAAAAAATATTATTATAGATGAAATAGAATTTTTTATATGTATCAAAAACTAACGCATTTAAGGAAAATAAAAAATTGTAGTTGTTATCTGCAGTATGCAGATATAAGAAATTTTCATGCATAGAACTTTTTATATATTTCTAGATTTAAACCTTCTTTTAAAATTGTTATATAATATATGTTTGGCTGTAGCTGTAATATAAGAATAAATGCTTTTAAAAGTCAATGAGCATATTATTCCACTTGAAATGTAATATAGAGAACAATTTCAAAATTTTCCAGAAAATCTGCATCTCTAGTCAATACCATGCCTTTCTATTGTGGTAAATGGAAGCAAAGGGCGCTTTACTAACACTAGCGACACCTAGATAAATTTCTCAGAGCGTTAAAGCATTTTCAATCATTTCAGCCATAAGAGTTTTATCTCCTTCTAACTCCGTGACTGGTATATCTTCTAATATCATTTCAGAGCTTTCATTTTGGCATATATTATTTTAATTTTATATTTTTAAATTTGTTTACAAACGGGACCAGGATGTTTTATTCTTCAGATTTGCACATGAAGATAATTTTGTATAGCGAGAACAGATATTCTTATAATTTTTAAGAGAGTAAAATTGAATATTTAATAAGATGTTTTGAATAGCAATATCATTTAGCATACTATAAGAATTTTCACATAATTGTAAATTTCAATTTTCTTTATATTATATATTTCGTACGAAAAACAGGTATACTGCTAGCATGAACTAATCCATGATTCCTTTGTCTATCTAAAATTCTATCTTCAGATTTTCAATCTGTTTAACTAATTTTGTTTTGGGTTATTATCTACGTGAAAAGGGCCAACAAAGACCCCTAGAGGCCGTAAACACTAAATATTTGTATTCAGAGCCGGGTCTGCACATTTGGGGTCTACACACACACACACATATATATATACACCTAATGAAACTTCTATTAGTAATAATATATATTATTTGGATTTAAATCTAATTATAGAACCTGCTCATGGGATAGTTACTAATTTATATGATAAAAAAGATTTTTTTAAATTTAATATTAATAAATTATTACCTTTTAATTCCTGCAACTCGATTCAATTGTTTAGAAATATTATACTTAATCAACTTTTTAGAATTTATAGATTATCAGATAAAAAATTTCATGCTTTGCACATTAATAACCTCAAAATTACCAGTAAAATGTATCAATATCCTGCATATTTAGTAAATAGTATAGTTAATAAGTTTCGATTAGCCTAAAATTCTCATATTCTCCCCTTATTATCTTATTTTAGCCGTACTTCTTCATTCTCTTGAAATTATATTTTCATCTTTTTATCTTGAAGCTTTAACTGTTGAATAACTCATTTTATTGCTTTTGCGCAGTACAGATTTTATTACTCTCTTTGGCAACAGCAAATCACATCTTTTCATTTTGGCATATGGCAACATTGCTCCAGTCATATTTTGCTCGTCATGGTTGCGCTGATGAGGTGTGTTTTGAGGTATTTATGTTTCCTCTATTGTTCCAATCTATATGCTTGTCGTCCCTATAACACAAGTTTATAGATAAAATCTATCTTGTGTTTCAGAAACAAGCATTTTTGTGTTCATTTCGAAGGGATATATGGACCCGAAGAGAATTTTTTCGAAATGAACTTATCGTAAGCCTAAATCTCTTCCATGTGCAAGCTTTTTAGCTTGATTTTTTTGTTTTCTTATTTGCATTCCTCATTTTTGAAATTTGTTGATTGTCTTTGTCTTTATGACCTGCATTACGCTTTATTATTTCCTCTTTATGTCTTAATTTCTTATATTTCTTTGTCTTTTGTAGAAAATTTTGGAATAGTGTATTATGAGTTACTACATACATTCTAACTTTGGATTTACTAATTTATATTTATATACATATATATATATATATACATAACATATATATATATATATATATATATATATATATATATATATATATATATATATATATATATATATATATATATTTCCAAAAGGATAAAGTGAGATGAATGCAATAAATATATTTCTTATATTCACGTTATATTCATTATATTATATATATATATATATATATATATATATATATATATATATATATATACGATTCTTTACCCACACTTAATATATATCCATCCAATCTTGAATTAATACCGATTGAATCCCACCCTTCCAAATCTGTAAATTATCTTGACATCACCATTGATATACATTGTAACTCTTTCAATACTACTATTTATGATAAGAGACATCAATTTAAATTTAATGTAAAATTCTTCCCTCATTTTTCTTCTTGCCTTAGCAACCAAGTTTTTAGAAATCTAATCATTAGCTATTTGCTCCGCATTAAACGCCTGGATAGTAATAGGTGTACACTATCACACATTAATCGTCTCAAAAATCTTTGCTATATGTACAATTTTCCCACCTTATTTGTAGATCGCAGTATAAGTACAGTATTCTAAAGTCGTGGAAACACCATAAAATAAACACCGCCCCGGCGGGTAAAAATAAAAATGTAAAAATATTAAAAAACAGTAATATCGATTACACTAAAAACGTAAAAATTTTTTTAAAAAACATCGCCTCGGCGGGTAAAGAAAAAAGTTTAAAACACTCATAAAACCGTTAAGGCGGATATCTAAAAAGCAAATAAAACAAAAAAACAGGCTACGGCTCCAAAAAACAGTGTTATCCATTCTTTCAAAGTTTTCGATAATCGTGGTCGCATCTCGGCCAGTTTCTAAACTCTTGGGTTTATCTCTCCGAAAGTATGTAATGCTACTTCCACTTCCTCTGGTCTGGATTATTCCCACGTGGTATTAAGCTAGGTGAGCGTTCAGACTGTAGCATGTGGTGGACTCATTTGAAGATTATTCACGGTGGCGACCTTTCGACATGTGAGTTGCTCTTTTTTGCAAGTTCGTATATTTGTGCGCTATATTTTTCATGTTCATGTCTATGTGGTATTTTATATTTCATGTTTATGTGGTATTTTATGTTTTATAATTGAATTTTATCCTATTTGTTTTTTTTTCTGTTATTCTCGTTATTCCGTTGTTGGGCACAGATTGCATAATATTTTAACCACGTGCTTTTATGAAATCATAGAAACAACGGATTTTAGTATGTCTGTCTAGAATGTGCCCCTGAAGACGTTTCTGGCAGATATACTATTCTTTAATATATTTTCCTTGTCCTGGCCTCTCCGTGCTCTACTTTTCCGGCCCTTCCTCGTTGCTTTTTGCTATTCACTACACGCTTTCATATTGCTCGCGGTTTGATACTGTGGTTACTGATTTACACTCCTGCACTTTAGTATTAGTTATTTTAATATATATATATATACACACACTACCCAACATAGAAAATGCAACACCATGAAGCTTTGGCCGTATAATTATGTAAACGCAGCTGGCCGATGTATGCAAATGATCTGAAATGCAAGTAGGTCACGTTATTAGAGCGCGGGATAAAAGGGAGGGAAACGGCAGGTGAGCCAACAGTTGTTACTGTCTGTAGCTTACGGAAACCTTTTTCCCGAGCTGTTTTTTATTTCAGAAGACACGTATTGTTGAAGAGATGCCTGGCCGATGACTCTAAAGTCCGTTTCAACATGTTTACGATCTTGCAATGGGAATTCATTTTAGGCCTACTTGCGGCTGGGTGGTCGTACCGGCGTGTCGCCGCTGAAACACGCGTAGATACGTCCACTGTGCAAAGGATTTGGAGAAGATGGATTGAAGAAGGGAACGTGAATCGTCGTAGTGGTACAGGTCCATCCAGACGTATGTCAGCACGCGATGATCGACGCATTCGAATGCATGAGGTGGCGGCTCAACAAACGACGACTGTCGACATTCTACAGAATTTGCAGAGTTCATTGGATGCTCCAATATCAGCGAAAACAGTTTCTCGACAATTGGCTGAAAGCGGCTTGCACTCAAACCGTCCTTTACGAAGACTGCCATGGACGACAAGACACCAACGTCAAAGATTGCAGTGGTGTCGGGTCCAAGCCTCTTGGACGACCACGACTGAATGGGACAGAGTAGTGTTCAGCGACGAGTTTCGGTTCTGTTTGTCGAATGACAGTCGCCGTGTGAGGGCCTGGAGGCGTCGTGGAAACAGATCCAATCCTGCTGCGACTGTTGAACGCTATACTGCTCGACAACGCGGTATCATGGTTTGGGGTGCCATCGGCTTCGATAGCCGGTCACCTCTGGTTCGTATTAAAGGCACATTGACGGCACGACGATATGTGGATGAGGTGCTGCGACCAGTTGCACTGCCCTACTTTCAGCGGTTGAAAAATGTTGCTTTTCAGCAAGATAACGCTCGATCGCACACGGCAACCATCAGCAGACAAGTCTTGCAAGGTATCCAGGTGCTTCCTTAGCCTCCGCTGACTCCAGACTTCTCACCCATCGAGCATATATGGGACGTGATTGGTCGTCATTTGACTGCCCTGCCTCCGCCACAAACAGAGGACGACCTGTGGAGGATGCTCGAAAGCATATCGTCATCCATCCCTCGGGAAATATATATATATTATATATATATATATATATATATATATATATATATATATATATATATATATATATATGAAAATAATAAAAACGAAAGTGCAGGAGTGCAAATCAGTAAACACAGTATCAAACCGCAGGCAATATAATAACTTGTATTTAATAACAGAAAGTAAAAAGAAACGAGGAAGGGCTGGAAAAGTAGAGCACGGAAAGGCCAGGACAAGGAAAATAAATCAATTAATAGTATATCTGCCAGAAACGCCTTCAGGGGCACATTCTAGACAGATATAATAAAATCCGTTGTTTCTATGATTGAATAAAAGCACGTGGTTAAAATTTTATGCAATCTGTGTCCTATGCCCTATTTTATATATATATATATATAAGAAAAACAGGTTTGAAGATCCAATGAAAGAAAAGTGAGAATCTGTAACACGAAAATTCAAGAATCTAACTGGCTTACGAAATAAAAGTATATATCAGCAAATCCTGAAGCAAATGGAAAAAGAACAAGAAAGATCAATCGTGCTTAAAGCATTGATTATGAAACACTCTCCAACTCCAATGCAATTTTATTTAAACATCACTAAAATGCAATACATTTCTAAATAATATTTTAAAACTTATCACAATACTACATTAATTTATTATATTTGAAAACTTAAACTTCCATCGAAAAAAATGAACTTCATTCAGATGACGGCATTGAAATATAAATTGCCTGGTTTAAACATCTCTAAAATGCATTACATTCCTCGGTAATATTTTTAAAATCATCATAATACTACTGAAATGAAATTTCATTTAAAAATTTCTAAAATGTGATACATTCAGTGGTGATATCTTTTACATTATCACAGTACTACAGTAATTTATTATACTTAAATATTTAAAACTGTATCGAAATATAAATCATCTGATTCTCTATGCAAAATCAATGAATATTTCATTCATATAACTTGTATTCCAGACTCCAGAGCTAAATAATTTTGTGTGAAAAAATTCAGCAATTATTATGTAACTCACCTTACAATCGCTTGAGATATTTGCATTCTGCATAGGTTAGAATTAGGCTTCGTTGAAGAAATAATAAAAGTTTAGGGATCATTTAAAATCACAACTATTGTAATTGAATAGGCACGGAATTTAGATACACAGATAATATATGTGTGTATGTATGTATTCAAAGTACTGGAATCGTGCCGAAGATCGGAACTCGAATTTTCGAAGGATCTACACGTTTTGGGACTTCCAGAACACGAAAAAACTAATTTCAGGAAGACGTCTGTGTGTGTAAGGGTGTATCTGTGTATGTTTCTGCGTGTCTGTGGGGATATTACATCCACTCTAATTGAAAAACTAATGGACCGAATTTCATAAAATTTGGTAGGTATGTTTTTTGTGGAAAATCCTGATGTTCATTAGATTATAGTACGATTCGCAATAAAAGAATCTGCCTTATTTGCGAAATGGCCGGCAAAAATTGCCTTTATCTACTCTAGCTAAAAACTAATGGAACAAATTTAACAAAATATGGTGTATAATATTTCAATAACCTACAAATGATTTATATACCAAATTTAACAATATTTGGTATATAAATCATTTGTAGGTTATTCTAGTCCGATTCGGGAAAAAGTAAAGGGTTATTTTTGCGAAATGGCCCACAAAAATCGTTAAATATAAAAATAAATGACTATGTGTGCTCAATTATATCAATTAAATTTCTATTTTATACGTGATTTTTGACAACAAAAAGAATAAGACTAACCCCATTACTCTAGGACTAGCCGTACTTGAGATATTCTAGTTTTTTCGCGTTTTCGCTACGCCACCTTTGACAATAAGTCCAGCTATCAAATGAGAACCAAATTTAAGTTTAACGTGAAAATTCAATGTCATTTAAAATACTTATGGCTGTTATTTTGTGCAGATAAACTCAAATTATTATTGAAGAAATAAAGAGAACGTGAATATGAGTCTGCAGAGAAAGACATGTGCTGCCCACATCAGAATTTTTAACAATATTACAACAATGATTTATAGAAGTGAACGGGGATTATTTGCAAGCCATTTCGAAAAAAATGTATGATCTATATTTAAAGATCCACCAAATTTTTGTAGAATAAAATGTTCAACAAATTTAAGCTGTGTACCAAATTTTAACTCTCTAAGACGTAGGAAAGTGCATTAAAAATGCCATCAAATAAGTACTATATCATGAAGAGTTATATAAAATTAAAAAAAATTGAAAAATTGTTATCTACCAAATTTATTTTAAAATGTGAAGCCTCTCTAATACACAAAATGATTAAACTCTTGGAAAAATATTTATTATATAATATATCTCTTTTTTCTTTCTGGAGGATATCCCAAAAGTAAGAATTTAATGGAATTTGTTTTTTTCCCTATAATAAAAAATTTTTAATTAAAAAACTACTTAATATATTTTACTGAAATTTTTTTTATATATTTTATGGGATAATGTAAATATTTTCTAAAAATTTCGAAGCAATTTGTGAAATTTAAATTTGCTTAAAAAATGTTTGAAAAATTAGGTCCCATAGGGTTCAATGTATTTCATTTTTTCAACCCGGGTTCAATAAAAAACTAATTGGGTGATATTATTTATATATATTCCCGTAGGTCCCACAGATTGCTAAAGTCATTTTTACGGCAGTTATCGTGCTGACAGACAGACAGACAGACATAACCAAAGTCATAAACACTTTTCAACTATGTTGTAAAGTGTTAATAAAAAACAAATAAATAAAATAAATATCCAATCTTAATATATATATATATATATATATGTAATACATATATATATATATATACGTATATATATTATATATATATATATATATATATATATATATATATATATATATATACAGGGTGTCCCAAAAAGATTGAAACGCGCTTTAATTCTTTACTTGTTGGAGATAAGTGGGCAATGTAAATTGCAAAAATGTTGAAAGTAAGGTAGAAAATAAGACTACGTTAATGAAATAGTCCTCCCATTAATTTTTAAAAAGTTACAATTTTTAAATTTTTATACGACCACCATCGACAAATTTGATCAATCAGAAAATTATTATCTTTAATGCAACAAGATCATTAAAAAGAACTGCATATCTGTATCTTTAAAATCAACTGAATTATGATAAAGAAAAAAATCTGACTTATGCCACTTTTCCGTACCATGTGAAAGACTGTTTCATCATTGAAAATAGGGATTATAAACAAATTGACGATGGAAATTATTTAGATCAAAAATACGTTAATATGTGTCAAAAATTCTTGTCACAAATGCATCAAAATAAAGCATTGCGCAGGCAGAGATCATATAAAGCAGTGGTACTCACTACGCGTTTGGGGTTCTCCTATGTATTACCATCCAGTTTTATTAACACTTTACAACAAAGTTTAAAAGTATTTATGACTTTGTTCATTCATTCTGTCTGTCTGTCTGTCTGTCCATTAGCACGATAACTGCCGTAAAAATGACTTAATCAAAATGAAAGTTTAGTATGTTGTTCAGACGGTCTGTAGGACCTATGGGAATATAAATGAATAATATCACCCAATTAGTTTTGGATTAAACCCGGGTTGAAGAAATGAAATACACTGAGCCCTTTGGGACCTAATTTTTCAAACGTTTTTTAAGCGGATTTAAAATTCCCAAATTGCTTCGAAAATTTTAGGTAATATTCAAATTATTCCATAAAATATATAAAAAAAAATTCAGCAAAATATATTCAGTAGTTTTTAAAATAAAAATGAAAATAATAATTACACCTCTTATATGAGGAGAACACGTGACCATGATATGAAAAGATCACGTGACCCACTTCAAAATAAAATATGGCATCCATCTTGTCGCAAAATCGTGATTTTTAAAGTTCTTTTTAATTGATATTGAGTGTTGTATTCATCCTAAAACCGCTTTATTAAGACTTTACAACATAGTTCAAAAGTGTTTATGACTTTGTTCATTCTGTCTGTCTGTCTGTCCGTTAGCACGATAACTGCCGTAAAAATAACTTTATCAAAATGAAATTTTAGTATGTTTTTCAGGCGGTCTGTAGGACCTATGGGAATATAAAAAAATAATATCACCCAATTAGTTTTTTATTGAACCCGGGTTGAAGAGATAAAATACATTGAACCCTATGGGACATAATTTTTCAAACATTTTTTAAGCAAATTTAAAATTCACAAATTGCTTCGAAATTTTTAGGAAATATTCACTTTGTCCCCTAAAATATATAAAAAAATTTCAGTTAAATATGTTAGGTAGTTTTTTAATTAAAAATTATTTAATAAAGGGAGAAAAACAAATTCAATTAAATTCTGACTTTTGGGATATCCTCCAGAAAGAAACAAGAAAGATCAATCATGCTTAAAGCATTGATTATGAAACACTTTCCAACAGCAATGCAATTTTATTTAAACATGTCTAAAATGCAATACATTCCTCGGTAATATTTTAAAACTTCTCACAATACTACATTGATTTATTATATTTGAAAACTTAAACCTTCATCGAAAAAAATGAACTTCATTCAAATGACGGCATTGAAATATAAATTCCCTAGTTTAAACATCTCTAAAATGTGATATATTACTCGATAATAATTTTAGAATTATCATAATACCACGATAATTTATTATATTTTAAAACTTCATCGAAAACCACTGAAATTCATTCAAATGACGTCATAGAAAAAATAACACGCCTGGATCTCTCTAAAAAAGCAGCATTTCATTCATAAATAATTTCCCACTCATGTCATTCATCACAATACTATAATAATTTATTTTATTTAAAAATTAAGACCATGGAGCTACAAGTAATTAAACTCTATGCTTAAAACTTCATCGCAAAAAATCGTCCTTCTCTCGGTAAAGTCAATGAATATTTCTTTCATATCAGCTATACAGACTCCATGAGCTAAATTCTTTTGCGTTAAAAAAATACAGCAATTTCTATGCAACTCATCCTACATATTTTGCTGTTTACATTTTACATAAGTGAAAAATAGGCTTCGTTTTAGAAATAATCAAATTTGGATGAGCATTTAAACTCATATATATTGTAATTGCGTTGATTTATTATGTAGATGCACAGAATTTAAACTAAAATAAAGTGGTTTTAGGACGGATACAACACTCAATATGAAATAAAAAGAACTTTAAAAATCACGATTTTGAGACAAGATGGATGCCATATATCATTTTGAAGTGGATCACGTGATACTTTCATATCACGGTCACGTGATGGTTTCATATAAGAGGTGTTATTATTATTTTAATTGTTATTTAAAAAACTACTGAATATATTTCGCTGAATTTTTTTTTATATATTTTATGGAATAATTTGAATATTACCTAAAAATTTCGAAGCAATTTGTGAATTTTAAATCCGCTTAAGAAATGTTTGAAAAATTAGGTCCCATAGGGTTCAATGTATTTCATTTTTTCAACCCGGGTTCAATCCAAAACTAATTGGGTGATATTATTCATTTATATTCCCATAGGTCCTACAGACCGTCTGAACAACATACTAAAATTTCATTTTGATTAAGTCATTTTTACGGCAGTTACCGTGCTAACGGACAGACAGACATGCAGAGAGACAGAATGAACAAAGTCATAAACACTTTTCAACTTTGTTGTAAAGTGTTAAAAAGAGATATATTATATAATAAATATCTTTTTAAGAGTTTAACTATCTTGCGCATGAGAGAGTCTTCACATTTTAAAATAAATTTGGTAGATAAGAATTTTTCAATTTTTTTAAAATTTTACATAACTCTTCATGATATACTTATTTGATGGCATTTTTAATGCACTTTCCTGCGTCCTACAGAGTTAAAATTTGGTACACAGCTTAAATTTGCAGAACATTTTATTCTACAAAAATTTTGTGTATCTTTAAATATAGATCCTACATTTTTTTTTCGAAATGGGCTGCAAATAATCCCCGTTTACTTCTATAAATCATTGTTGCAATGTTGTTAAAAATTCTGATGTGGGCAGCACATGTCTTTCTCTACAGACTCATATTCACGTTCTCTTTATTTCTTCAATAATAATTTCAGTTTATCTGCTCAAAATAACAGCCATAAGTATTTTAAATGACATTGAATTTTCACGTTAAACTTAAATTTGGTTCTCATTTGATAGCTGGACTTATTGTCAAAGGTGGTGTAGCGAAAACGCGAACAAACTAAAATATCTCAAGAACGGCTAGTCATAGAGTAATGGGGTTAGTCTTATTCTTTTTGTTATCAAAAATCACGTTTAAAATAGGAATTTAATTGATATAATTGAGCACACGTAGTCCTTTATTTTTATATTTAACTATTTTTGCGGGCCATTTCGCAAAAACAGCCCGTTCCTTTTTCCCGAATTGTACTAGAATAACCTACAAGTGATTTATATACCAAATTTTGTTAAATTTGGTATATAAATCACTTGTTGGTTATTGAAATATTATGCACTAAATTTTGTTAAATTTGGTCCATTAGTTTTTAGATAGAGTGAATAAAGACAATTTTTGCCGGCCATTTCGCAAAGAAGGCAGATTCTTTTATTACGAATCGTACTATAATCCAATGAACATCAGGGTTTCCCACAAAACACTTACCTACCAAATTTTATGAAATTCTGCCCATTAGTTTTTCAGTTAGAGTGGATGCAATATCCTCACAGACACACAGAAAAACACACAGATACACCGTTACACACACAGATGTCTTCCTCAAAATTTTTTTCGTGTTCTAGAAGTCCCAAAACGTGTAGATCCTTCGAAAATTCGAGTTCCTATCTTCGGCACCATTCCAATACTTTGAATATATATACACACACACATATATTATCTGTGTATCTGTGTATTATCTGTGTATCTAAATTCCGTGCCTACGCAATTACAATAGTTGTGATTTTAAATGATCCCTAAACTTTTATTATTTCTTCAACGAAGCCTAATTTTAACTTATGCAGAATGCAAATATCTCAAGCGATTGTAAGGTGAGTTACATAAGAATTGCTGAATTTTTTTTCACACAAAATTATTTAGATCTGGAGTCTGGAATACAAGTTATATGAATGAAAAATTGATTGGTTTTGCATAGAGAATCAGATGATTTATATTGCGATAGAGTTTTAAATATTTAAGTATAATAAATTACTGTAGTACTGTGAGAATGTAAAAGATATCACCACTGAATGTATCACATTTTTGAGACATTTTAAATGAAATTGCATTTCAGTTGGAAAATGTTTCAGAATCAATACTTATGCAAGATTGATCTTTCTTGTTTTTGTTTAAATTCTGTGCATCTACATACTGAAACAACGCAATGACAATATATTTGAGTTTAAATGATCATCCAAATTTGATTATTTCTACAACGAAGCCTACTTTTCACTTATGTAAAATGTAAGCGGCAAAATATGTAGGATGAGTTGTATAAGAATTGCTGTATTTCTTTAACGCAAAAGTCTTTAGCTCATGGAGTCTGCATAGCTGATATGAATGAAATATTCATTGATTTTACAGAGAAGGACGATTTTTTTCGATGAAGTTTTAAGCATAGAGTTTAATTACTTGTAGCTCCAAGGTCATAAGTTTTTAAATAAAATAAATTATTTTAGTACTGTGATGAATGAAATGAATGGGAAAATGTTATGAATGAAATGATGCTTTTATAGAGAGAGCCAGGCGTGTTATTTTTTCTATGACGTCATTTGAATGAATGCCAGTTGTTTTCGATGAAGTTTTCAAATATAATAAATTATTGTAGTATTATGATGATTTTAAAAATATTACCAAGGAATGTATCGCATTTTAGAGGTGTTTAAACCAGGCAATTTATATTTCAATGCCGTCATTTGAATGAAGTTCATTTTTTTCGATGAATGTTTAAGTTTTCTAATATAATAAATTGATGTAGTATTGTGATAAGTTTTAAAATATTACTTAGGAATGTATTGCCTTTTAGAGATGTTTAAATAAAATTCCTTTGATATTGGAAAATGTTTCATAATCAATGCTTTAAGCATGATTGTTTTTAATGATCTTGTTGCATTAAAAATAAAAATTTTCTGTTTGACCAAATTTGTCTAAGGGGGTCCTATAAAAATTTAAAAAGTGTAACTTTTTGAAAATAAATGCGAGGATTATTTTATTAACGTAGTCTTATTTCCTAACTTACTTTCAACATTTTTGCAATTTACATTGTCCACTTATCTCCAACAGGTAAAGAATTAAAGCTCGTTTCAATCTTTTTGGGACACCCTGCATACATATGATACAGAAATTTTAAGCCTTTCCCAATAATGCGCCCTTTTCTTTCATAATTATTAATCCAAATTCCTATTTCATGTCCAGCGCATATTGCAACTCTATTAAATTCTATCCCACGCCACTAATATTAACAAAGTCTGCCAGCACCTCCTCTTTTCCTCGACCATACCATATATGGTCACTAATCTTAACCTCTACGTAAACTTTCTGATATGAAACTGCTTCACCATCACATTTTTAAAGCCTGAAATACATTATATGCCCCATGCCTCATATCCCTCCCCTTCCGATATAAATGTAATTTGTACTTGTGAAAAACTACGTAGACGGCATTGAGATTTCTTGAGAGAACTGGTTGCCGGAGCACGGCCGGTCTATGTAACTATATATGTTCATATGATAAAGTAGATTTTGATAACGTGAAACTTCTTTTCCATGGACTATTTCAGCCAATATTACACACACACACACACACACACACACACACACACACACACACATATATATATATATATATATATATATATATATATATATATATATATATATATATATATATATATATATAGGAAAGAAGTAATAATAATAATAATTAATTCAAGTAATCGTGAAATATTAACATCACCATAGAAGCAAAACCACTGCCATAACGCCGATAATAGAAAAGATCAGCACCGGCCCAAATTCGAAGATTAAAAAGAATTCAATTCATCTTCAGGTCTGAGTATTTAATTCTAATTAACCCAAACATTTGCCTGTTTCATATCGGACAATAGTACATTACTATAAATGCCCAAACTTAGACTACAGACACCAAAAGATGAAGAAATGAAGATAAGAAACATTAGGATAATTTGTATTACCATGTGGCAGAAACCCTTCTTCTTTCACCACGTGTATATGCGAGCAACCTCAACAGTATAATAAATATCTTGAAACACCGGAATGAACATGACGAAATACAACCTAGGAGGCAGTACGAACGTTCACAGCGACACTCCCAGACCCGTTCAGTGAATCAGAGCAGGAGACAGGACGACAGGACTATTACCCATATAAACAAAATAGAATATGAACATGAAGCAAAGATGAAATTCTTACTAAACAAGAGATTCATAGAAGAAATGGATAAACGAGAATGCCACTATACATCATTATAAGGGCGCTCAAATCGTAGTTTCAAACTGGCTCGGGTTACAATTTTTTAGCGAAAATAAAATTGAAAACATTAATATTAATCTATCTTACTTTCAGATGTTTTTGATTTTTCTAATTTTTTAAGCTTATTTTATTATTTTTCATTTTTATTTATTTATATAATTAATAAATAATTATTAATATATATATATATATATATATATATATATATATATATATATATATATATATATATATATATACTCTTAAAGGTTTTCTTGGATGTTATCGAGCGGAAGTTGATACACTGAGTTGATAATTTTAATAACGAAATATATCTGTGTATGTGTGTTATACTCGTATATATGTGTGTGTGTTACGGGTATGTGACTGGGGGTAAACCTATACGTTTATCCAACACTGCTTGGGTAAACCTAGATTTATCCTACGCTGCTTAAGTAAACCTAGATTTATCTAACATTGTTTAGATAAAAATGAATTAGGCAGATAGGAGAAACATTTACATTATTAAAATGTGCGTGACTCTGCATGTATCAATGTCTTCCGTTTGCTTCAACTGATACGCGCTTCTAAATATTGCTGAAAACGTTTTTTCTGTGAAAGACTGTTGACTATACAAAAATGAATATTATAATGACTTAGCTCTATCCGTCTATATATCCATTTACCTATCTGGAACGCTTATTGAAAATTTTGGCGACGAATTAGACGATTATTCAACTGCCGCCAAATTAAGGAAAATGTCGCTAAATTGATGAAAACGACGCTCAATTTAAAAAGTTAATTCTCAATTAATAAAATGTAAAATCAAAGCGTAAGTAGGATTTTAATTTTTAATTTTAGAAATGGATTGGAATTCAAACTAATTTATAAACAAGTACTCTATTAATTATGTTTCAATAGTCTGTCTGTCCGCTCATCTCTCTACTTGGCGATAAATTCGGCAACCTTGGCTGCAAATTTGGAAACTTTTAGAAAATGAAATAAAATTGACAAAACATTACCAAATCGAAAATTCAATAGCTCAGAAAATCTACGCTATTAATTAAATTAAATTTATTTAATATGCACTGTTGCTTTGATGAAATTATTAATTTAATATACTTTATTCAAAATATAGTGAGTTTCACTGTTCGTAGGACAACTATGTTTTGTTAGAGGTTCTAGGGGAGCGTAAATTAATTGCGCTATTTTAGTATGTATGATTTGATAAGGAGTCGTATAAGAAATAGTGATATTAAATGGGGGCTCACATGTGTCTGTAGACATAAGGAGCGAAAACGCGGAGTGGATAAGAGGTAATATTTTGCAATTTTATGAAGGCCGGTTGGAAGATAATGTTTTGTAACTGTACCTTTTAACTCAAAAATAAAATCTTGAAATTTTTAATTGTTTACATGAAATTTATGAAAATCATACCAAAAAAGGTTCGGAATCCTAATTACTATAAGTTTTAATTATATAGATAAATCTCATTATTGTAAAAGTATTCATACATAAAATTCAAAGTCATTCTTGTATTGTGAAGATATTAACTCTCCTTCTTCGACCCAGACTGTCCGGTCTACCCTAAAGTGTTGTTCTTGAAACCCCGACCGTCCGACCTACCAGAACTACCCTAAAGTGTGGAAGACCCAGACCACACGACTGACCCGAGGGCTTTCAGCAGCTGATTGTGTGGCCGGGAGCGGAGGTAAGCCGAAGTTCGTCGTCGAGAGCGTTTATTGAAGTTGCAAAGAGTTTTACACTTGAAGATCAATATTTCGTATAACAGACAGTTTTATAGAAGTTTTGCAAAGTTTTACAGAAGATTCAATGACATCTGAGGCGAGGTTGAAAGTCTATTGACATAAATATGGTGGATGAAATACCAGCAGTAGTTTAGAAACAAAGGGAATCGTAGATATAAAATGAAGGGTAAAGGAACCAACACTTGAACACAGAACAAATTGAACAAACAAATAAACAGAAAACACATATTATACACAATAAAAAACACACATTACCTTATCCCCCGATTTACACGGCACTTGTTTTACACGATTTCGCTTTTACACGGTTTATAAATTAACAGATTTCAAAAAATTGATAAAAATGTATATTCCGCTCCATATACGCCTATACAAAGATTTGATGACATTTTTGAATTTTATTCCTTTGGTAACACTGATGAAAACAACAGGGGATTCCCGGTGTTGTAAAATATATACATTTAGGGGAATCCTCGTATAGGGAAATCCCCGTAATAGGGGAATCCCCGTATATATTTCACAACAGTAAAGCTATCTGGTTCATGCAAGTACATAGTGCAGAAACATTTTAGCAGCAAAGCTTATATTATTGTGCGTTTATCTTTTGAACTGGTAAGTTTTCAACATTTATAGTTTTTCTTGCATCTTTATAGTTTGCGTAAATTTGTTAAGGTTCTATAATGTCAAATAATTTGAAGAAAAATCAAATGAAAAGAAAAGTTATTTCTTTAGAAACTAAAATTCAAATATTAGGCCGTCTACGTAATAGAGAAAGAGTAACGGATGTTGCTAAATTTTACTCCATGAATGAAGCCACAATAAGGACAATAAGAAAAAATGAAGACTCCATTATAAAAAGTGTAGCAGCTGGATCCTGCAGCAGTATGAGTACGACTTCATATGTTAGAGATGTTACAATGGAAAATATGGAAAAATCCTTAGTGATATGGATAGAAGACCAAACACAAAAGCGAATCCCGATCGATACCAATGCTGTTACAAATAAAGCTTTGAAGATTTATCAATCACTTAAGAATCAGTCGCCGTCGACTTCGTCCGATGAAAAGAAGGTATCTTTTTCCGCAAGCCATGGGTGGTTCGAGAGATTCAAACAAAGACATTCTTTACATAATCTGAGAATGAAAGGTGAAAGTGCATCTGCTGATTCGGATGCGACACAACAATATCCGGCAAAACTTGCTGAAATCATTGCCGCTAACTCCTACACTTCTGATCAGGTTTTCAATGCTGACGAGTCCGGATTATTCTGGAAAAAAAGAAAAAAAATCTGGGAAGGAACCTTTATAGCCAAAGCTCACAAATCAGCTAGTGGTCATAAAGTAGCGAAAAGTCGTATAACAGTTCTTTTCTGTTGCAATGCTTCTGGCGATTATATGATTAAGCCATTGGTGATTAACAAATCAAAATCACCACGATCATTCAAAGGAATAAATATCAAAAACCTTCCCGTCTATTGGATGGCTAATAGAAAAGCATGGGCCACTGCCATAGCTTTCAATGAATGGTTCCATAACTTCTTTGTTCCAGATGTCAAAAATTATTTAACTAAAAAAGGATTGTGCCTTTTAAGGCTCTTCTATTAATTGATAATGCACCAGGTCATCCTATAGATTTACAACACGAAAATGTAAAAGTTATTTTTTTACCAAAGAATACAACTTCCTTATTACAGCCGTTAGATCAAGGGATAATTTCGACTTTTAAAGTACTGTACATCAAGCAAACTTTCATGTATATCTTAGAACAAATGGAGAATGGTGAATCTCCTACTCTGATGGATGCTTGGAAGAAATTTACAATTTTAGATTGTGTTAAGCATGTTGGACTGTCATACACTCAGATCAAACAATCAACGATCAGCGCCTGCTGGAAAGCAATATGGCCGGATGTTGTTGAAAGTGGAAATGATAAATCACCAATAGAGCATGGATATTCTCAGATCACTGAATTGGCCCATACTATAGGAGGAGAAGGTTTTGAAGATTTAGCTCAGGCAGATATTGAAGAAATAATGACTGACGAAGAATTGAATGAAGATGATTTAATTAATATGATTCGTGAAACAAACAAACATGATGAAGACAATGATTCTGATGAAGATCAATCTGAACCAGTTGCGTTCACAGCAAGAATCATAAACGTAGGACTTGATTTGGGAAGAAAATTGGGCAACCATTTCTTACAATATGACACAAATGTTGATCGAGCTCTCCGATTCCAGTGAGACCTTCGCAAATGCTTAAATCAATATGAAGAGGTCTATAAAGATTTAGCAAAAAAACCTACGCAATTGTTAATTACCGATTTCATGACAAAGTCTTGTCAACCCGAAATCTTGCCTAATTTGTCAACCATTGAGCCAGAAACGCATCAAGAAAGCTCAAGTGATGAAAGTGACATCATACCTATCAGAAAGAAAAGACTGATAGTACATGAAAGTGATGACAGTGATTAAACTTATAATTAATTTTTAAGGGTCTTTTTGTTTTTTTATTCTTTGTTCCTAATGTAAAATAAATTAAATATGTTATATTACTACATTCATATGTTTGTTGTTTTATAAACTAAGTAAAATTTTAAGTTTTCTAAGATGTCTTACTTTTGTTTTACTCAAATAAATGACTGAATCATGCATATTTTGGGGTTATTTTCGTTTTACACGATTTTACTTAACAAAATCCAAGATTTCAATTTACACGGTTTTGTGCAGAACCTATCTTCCGTGTAAATCGGGGGACAGGTGTATTTGGAAACAGAATAAAAGTTTTAAAAAATCAAATGTCATAAATTTAGCGCACACAGGAAAAACAAAGTAAATGCTCTGCCTGATTACAAAATATAAATGATGAAAATGTCAGAAACAAGCGCACTCAAAAGACTGTAAAATTAAGCATTATTTCTGATCTTAAAGTGCAGTAACATGTAACTATAATGCACAGTAACTATAATACAGTAACTATAATACACAGTAACTATAATACATTAACTATAATGCACTGAAAATGAACAGATTTTAAATTATGTTTAAGTAGCTTTTAAATAAAGAATTACAATGAAATTAAGCGTCTAAATATTCAGCGACTTGTTAAAGGAAACGAAATATGCTGAAAAATGCATATTTACCAAACATGAAATATGTTGGCAAAGGCACCATATTAATCCGATATTTACTTTTCAAAACTTCGTAGCTATCCAAATTTGTCATCTCCGATCAGAAGTTTTGTACATTTTAAAACCAAATAACATTATTTCCAAAATTATTATTATCAAAAATTTTATATATTTTTTTAAATATGTATATCGTCCGGATTTGAGAGAAAATCAGGAAACTTTTCAAATCTTCTGAAGGAAAAACAATGATTGATTTAAATTTGAAAGCACGTATTTTAAAAAACCATTTCAATAATAATCATTAGTCACGTCAAATGCGGATTGTTTATAAACGCTTTTTGTTAATAAATTTGTTAATAAAGTTTCAGGCAAGGCATTCATATCTCGATTCGTCAAATTGGAGGGCCCCATCATGTGTAATACATGGCGGAGTAGTTTCGATGCAATAGAAAGGGTTTTTGTTCCAGAAAGAGATTTTCATATGTTAAGAGAAATTATAAAGTGTAATTTTGTGGATACGCTTGTAGAAAAATGAATTTATAGTCGCATCAAATTAACATATTTGTCCCTATTTATTTTGCAGCAAACGTTGAAAGGAATCGTTGAATTTTTTAAGCTTTCAAGCCCCTTCCTCATAAACATCGGACACATTTCGGAGAACAAAAATTCGTCGTCGAATAAAATAAATATATAGATAAAAATAACCTTTGTTTGTTTTAACTTAAAATTCCGAGTGATTCCCTCCTCCCCCCCCCCTTTTCATTTTCCACGATTTTCCGTCACATTTGAGGGGACCGATCGACGGCATTCTACTGTAATATTTGTACATGTATAATACATGTACATGTATAATACATGTACATGTATCATTACATTATAATACATCTGTACATGTATATCATTAAATATACTGAAACAGGGTTTTCTTTAAGCATATAAAATAAAAATATGAATTACATGCATTGAATATATAAGCTACAATCTGAATACTTTTAAATTATATCAATGACATTTTTCAGAAAATTTTGAAGTTCAAATATCTTTTTGTACAGAAGCTGATCGGAACAGAATGGTAAGCTTACCTTTTTTTTACTGGGCAGAATATGTACCACAAAATTTATATTCAAGAAATTTTAAATTAATATATTTTTAAAGAAATATGAATGAAATTGCAAATTGATGAAGATAATATGGAGAGTTTTATAAAATAAATATCTTATTTAATTTTATTTTAAGATATTTCTCATCAGTTTTTTCCTATTTCAAACATTCATTTCTTTAATAGGCAATACAAACAGTAGCGTGAACAGTCTCGATTTAATGAATTTGAAAGGGCTATTTCGTTCAAATCTTTAATGTAGAGTAAAAGTAATTGCTTTAAAATATATTATATTAAAATCCAAATTTAGGCAATATATTTGCGAGTAAAAATATTAATAAAGATTGTCATTTTATGCATGGAATATGTAAATTTTGTGTAAAACAAAAAGCCCAATATTTGTAATACAAAATCACTCGGAAAATTCATATCCTTGTCTTACTATACAATTTGGCAAACCGCTGTTTTTGACTCCATCATCCGTTAATTACTGCAATTTAGTTCATTTTGAATTTAATTCAAATTTGAGTTTACTTGTCATATTTCAGAGCCACCACATTATTTTAGGCAACATTCCATTTATCTCGTTGATGTTTAAAGCGAGAAATTTTAAAATAAAACTGTGCTGTTTTCCAATGCTTTTCTACTTTGTTTTCCAATACTTCTCTATTTTCCGCTGGTCAATAGATCGGAAGGGATGATGTCACAGCTAGTCCAGAAATGTTACTATTGAGGGAATTGCAAACGAAACAACCTGTTAATATTCTACTAACCTTGGTGTGTATATACGTTTTTAGGGTGGCAACGGTATTATTTTCGTATAATACTAGGGGCGTTATTTAGGGAACTATAAAATATTTTCACTTAATCTTTAGCTAATGAGTTTTTAAGTAAACGAGGTGTACAGAAACTTTTTAGGCGTGACAACACTTGCAAAGGGGATCAGAGGGATCATATCAGCGCCACCTAACGGGGGAAGGCGGTACTAGGCTTATGATTAAAGAAAGAACTTTAGATTTTTAGGTAAATGGGATATATAAAATTTTTTAAGCGATGGACACATCTACAGAGGAATTTCAGAGGAATCAGATTAGCAGTGGAAAGGAATGCTAGGCTAATTTTTAAAGAAGAGACTTTTGATTTTTTTACGTAAAAGAGGTATCGAAAACCCAGACCACTCGACTGACCCTAGGGCTTACAGTAGCAGTTTGAGTGGCTGGGGACGGAGGTAAAAGGGTATATAGAAACTTTTTGCAAGGTGGCAACACCTGCAGAGGCGGATCAGAGGGATCAAATCAGCGTCAACTAGCAGTTGAAAGGGGTACTAGGCTAATTTTTAAAGACGGGCTTTGGATTTTTTCAAAGATCCAAAGAAACTTTTTGTAAGGTGGCAACACCTGCAGAGACGCATCAGGGGATCAGATTAGCGCCACAAAGGGGTAGAAAGGAGTACTACAATTTTTTAATATTTAAATTTAGCATTATTTGATGAAACTTAATTCACAGATTGTTATAATAAAATATAAATTTTACTGAAATATCGAACTTTAGGGATTAAATGGGGAATTCCAATTTTTAAGATGAACACTGTAAACCCTCGCATGCAGGTTTTAAAAATAGTGTTGTACGAGGGGTTTATACGAAAATTTAAAGTATAGAGAACGAATGAAAGGGTGGCACTTTTTATGCATTTATAAATACGAAAAAATTTAAAGATAGGAATATTCCTAAGTTGTTATCCTAAAAATCATAGGTGCAATTTCTACTTACTGATAAATAACAAGTGTGAATTTCTATCATGTGAAAGTAGCACTTACGATTTTTAGGATAGCATCTTTGAAAGTTTTCTGTCTTTAACCTTTTTGTATTTGTAAATGCATAACAAATTTGCCTCTTTTATTCTTCCTTTGTACTCTACATTTTCATGTGAACCCCTCAAACAACACGATTTCTAAAACCTGCCTGTGAGGGTTTACAGTATTCGTCTTAGAAATTGAAGTTCCCTATTTGAACCATAAAGCTCGATATTTCAGAAAAATGTATCTTTTATGACAACAATAGGTGTATTAAGTTTCTTCAGAAAATTCAAAGTTTAAACATTAGAAAATGGTAGCACTCCTTTTCGCTCCTATGTGGTGGTGAGTAATCTGATCCCTCTGATCTGCCTCTGCAGGTGTTGCCACCCCTACAAAGCTTCCATATACCCCATTTAGCTAAAAATTCAAAGTCTCTTTTTTAAATATTAGCTTAGTACCCTTTTCTGCCACTAGATGGCTCTGATCTAATCCTTCTCTGCATGTATTGCCCCCCATAAAAATTTTCCATTTAACTCATTTACCTAAAACATCCAAAGTCTTTTCTTTAAAAATTTGCCTAGTACCCCTTTCCGCCGCTAGATGGCGCTAATCTCTTCTTTTTGATCCCCTTTCAGGTGTTGCGTCCCTTTGAAAAGTTTATATACACCTGATTTACCTAAACAATTCAAAGTCCCTTTGAGAATGGGCCAGCTCAGTGGTTAGCGCTCAGGGATTGCACTCGAGTTCGATTCCCAGCCTGCCCAAACCGTCCCTGTGTTCCCGCGGAGTACGGTCACATTATATATATAGGTCCGTATGTCCTTCCGAGAAGTTGGTGGTAGGGGAAGGAGGGTACGGTCTCTATGGATGCCGTCAGAAGAATGCCCTTTCTTTGAAATTTAGCCTAGTACCCATTTACACCGTTAGGCGGCGCTAATCTGATCCCTTCTACAGGTGTTGAGACCCCTTAAAAGGTTTATATACGCCCGATTTACCTAAAAAATTAAAAATCCCGTCTTTAAAAAACAGTCTAATACCCTTTTCCGACGCTAGGTAACGCTGATCAGATCCCTTCTGCAGTTGTTGCCACTCATTAAAAACTTTCTATAAATCCCATTTACACCACTTTCCACCGCAAGGTGGCGCTTATCTGATCCCCTCCGCAAGTGTTTCACCCCAAAAAGTTTTTATACCCCATTTACCTGAAAAACTCAGTCTCTTCTTTTGAAATTAACCTAGTACTCCTTTCCATCGCTAGGTGTCGCTGCTCTGATTTTTCGGATTCCGTCTTCAAGTGTTGCCACCCCTAAAACAATCTATACGCAACATTTACCTAAAACATCCAAAATCCCTTTAAAAATTAGTCTAGTAGTACTCCTTTGCACCTCTATGCGGTGCTGATTTGAAACTTCTGTGCAAATCTTGTACCATTAAAAGTTTCTATACACTTCATTTACTCCAAAGTTCCTTCTTTAAAAATTAGACTAGCACCCCTTTCCACCGCTAGGTGGCGCTGATTTGATTCCTATGATCCCTTCTGCAGGTGTTGCCACCCCTCATAAAACTTTTATACCCTCGATTTACCTAAAGAATTCAAAGTCCCTTCTTTAAAAATTAGCCTAATACCCCTTTCTACCGCTAGGTGACGCTGATCTGATCTTTCTGATCTCCCTCTGCAAGTGTTACCACCTGAGTCCAATGGGTAATGCAGCTTGTCAAAGTACTTCCGGTGCTCGGGGCCTTAATACCAAATTATTAACCACATGTAATTCTGTTAAAGATGTATAATGAAATTTTAATTGGAAAAAGACGCCTAGAATAAAGAGTCCTAAGTATTTAGTTGGCATAGCCAACTCCCGAAATTTAACACAGGTTCCAAAAATTTTTTAAAATCCGCCCTGAGCAGGCCAGGCTCTAGGTATTTTGCCGCCCCAAGCAGAAAGCAATTTGGCCGCCCCCTCCCTGAAATTCAATTTTCTATTAACCTTTATAAATGCAATAGAATAGAGAAACACTACTATATCGCCAGTTTTTAGTCAATTTTGTTCCAAATGTTTTTCAAGTGAATGGATCTTTCGTAGGATTAAATCTTTTGATTTTTTCCGTTTTAAATAAAAACAAAATGTGCAATATCTCAACGAAATATATTAGCATCATATAAATGATGCTATTCAATTTTAGATTTAAAAAAAATCTGTTTTCTGATGCATGTCTTTCCATATATATTAATACATTTTATTATTAAACATATTTTATTATTTAATCATGAATGATGTGTGTGTGTCTGTCTGTTCCAACTTCTGTGATGGCATTTCAACATACTTTTCTATGTCCTAGAGAGCTGACATTTGATATCTCTAGGACATACTATAAATAATACAACAGCGTAGTCTAGTAGAGCATTTTAATCTATTAAAGTTTGTCACATCCTCAAAATATAGAACCAGTATTTTTTTTTTCTATGAAATGGCCATTAATATAAAATAGTGAAAAAAAGACTTGAGGGGTTGTACCGAAGATACGTCCGCAACGTAGAATACGTCTTATCACATGGCTGTTTGTAAATAAAGCAACTGCTTACATAAACATTTCATTTATTTCTACAAACTGCCAACTGTGGTCTAATAAGTTATAAAGTTATTTATTACGAAATGTTAATTAAGTACCAGAATAAAAGAAATAAAATTTAGCAATTTGATTATCGCTTGATCATTTTTATCTTATTTCGCATTCGATCGCATTCATCTCTTGAGCGTGTCACCCCTCACAACACGCGTACATCCTCGGCCTAACACTTGGTACCACTGCCGTCCCCCTCCGACTATTACACGCCAAGCTACAATCCTTCAAAATCTCACTATTTTTCGTCACACCCGATTTGCTGACATAGTCCCCATGCCAGGCGCCGACAAAGACGTTATCATACATCAAAAGTATCCAATATTCAACACTATATATATATATATATATATATATATATATATATATATATATAATCAATAAAAATAATTTGAAAATCCAATAAAAGAATAGAAAGAAAATGAAATATATATATATATATATATATAACACTGCCAAGTTTAACTGTATAAATTGAGTTCAATGTTTTTTGTACTTTGCAGTAGAATTAAATGATTTTTTTTTTAATTTAGAGTTCCCATTTATCAAAGATTTCTTATGATTTGCCTCCATTGAAGCTGTTATGAATAAAATCATTTAGCCGAAAATCAAAGTTTCTATATTTATTCGTTTTTAGAAAACAATTACAAAAATTAAAGCTTCTCTCATAACTAGATATGGCTGAAAATCAATAGGATTTTATTGATACCGATTTGGTATGCTTCTATTATGTAACTCACTTCATTATTTCGAGATATGTATCTCTGCCTGTAGGAAAGTAAAATTTTCTAATATCTCTAGAACGACTAATGATAACTACTAAACAATGTTGTCCATTCTTTCCAGTTAGAAGTACCTACAAATCATTTATTCCTTTAACAATAGTGAGTAGTATATATAATGCAAAAACAAAGTCTATTTTAAATCAAAAATTTGCAATACCTCAAAACACACATTTTATTGTGCTGTAAATGGTAATTTAAAAAATGAAATATTACATATAAAATTAATAATTTTGTAACAAATTATAATAGAATCATTTAAAAAAATATTTTTTTTTAATTATCGAAATAAGAGAATTTGAAGATTCTAGCCTTCAAGAAAAATAAGAAGCTGTCAGTTATTGATTGTATACCAAATATATTTTAATTTGCTTAATTTGTTAGATAAAGTAAAATTTTTAATGAGAACTTCTAACCAATGGTATTCATTTACTCCCTGTTAAAAGTAATTGCAAAATTTGTAATAACTTAATAATACTGATTGTATTTAATTTTTTTATTTTTCCAGTTTCAAGTAAAAAATGCAAAATATCTCGAAAACGGTGCGTATTAGCGTCCTATATAAATTATAATATTCGCTTTTCAGTGAAAATTGAATTAAATATTTATTTTTGTAACATTTTTAAACATTATACTTTTCATGCTCATCTTATTTTTTATTTTAAGTTCGAAAAATTGATGGCTTTCTTCTGTCCCATTCACCCAAAAATTAATGAATCTCTGATATTTATTGATTGAAGAAGTATTACTGAATTGTATTCTATTTTATTGATTTGTTATAGAGATATCATTGCCAAAGACTTGGTGTTTCATTCAGAAATACATTTGGGAGGGCGAACCCCCTTCCCGAAACATCCTCCACCCCACCCCCCGTCGCCCGATACATTTTATGTTACCGGACCAAATGCTAATAAATTCAGAAACTCACAAAATACTTTTTGTGCATTTAACCTAGTTTCTACTTCTTATGTGGCAGCATTTGAATTATTTTTACAATTTTATTTCATGATTGACTATTTTCAGAATGAAATTTTGTAGTTATAATTTAATTTACATTATTTTAAATTTTTTCTTCTTGTTTAGCCGGAGCAAGTTTTTCTCGCAATGTTTAAATACGTATTTGCTATACATATTCATTACTTCCATATATATATATATAATAATTACTTCTATATAGTAGTTAAAATTATATTAGATAATTTGCCCCCTTTGAGATTTCATTTTCTCTCTTCCCCTCAGACAAAATGTCCTGAAAGAAAAACTGCACAGATGCAGATATCATTTAAAATATGGTTAATTAGTATTCAAGGATGCTTAACACTGATAAATTTATCAAAATCCGAGAGTCCGATGTTTGATCCCCATCACAATACTTTTCCTTTTCTATGTGTTGCAGGAAAATAAATTAGATATAAAAAGGATATTTTTGTAACTCTTGTGATATTTATTATACTTCCCTCGCTAAATAGAAGTAAGTATTTGCACATATCATTTTTAAAGATCTATGCGCTTTTGAAGGGACTAATTACAAAACACAAAATAAATATTCTTTAGTTTTTTGTTGTCGATCGGTCTGTCGGTCAGTCTATCGCTAAATCGAGGTACCCTGCTGTTCTTCGAAACTACTGAACCAAATGAAGTCAAATTTTGAACATAATCAGGCTGTTGTTACTCGATACAGTGAATAACGTCACGATTTATTATTTTTTTAATTTTTCACTACTCATTCGCAATTTGAGCAAATGTCGTTTTCGTAACATTACAATACTACTACTCAATCGACTGAAATAAAATTTTCTGAAAGAATATGGCTTGTTATATGCTTGAAAAAATATTCTAAGAGGACATTTCTATGCGCCACACTGCAAGTATAATATAAAAAATATAAGAAAAGTACATGCTTAAAATGCAAAAATTAAAACTTCCAATTAAATAGTAACATAATTGAAGTAATTTAGAAATTTAAGAAATTTACAGTATTTTTCTTTTACTTCTTATTTACCAGAAAGAACGAAAATTCTTTGAGGTTCATCATCTTTTTCTGATGACTTAAAATAAAAAATTAGAAAAATTAGAGTTCTACATGTGAAACAGTTGGCTTAGAAAATAAATTTTGATTGATTTCCAATTAATTTTAAAAACTAAATTCCTCCCTATTAACTTTCGTTGTAAATACTCCAATGCTAAAGAATGTTATATTCCATTGAATTTTTACTCCATAACTTAAACTCAGAATATAATATATGTAAATGACATTTTTATGATCCGATATATTTCGTTTAAAGAATTTAAGTTTATAAAATACAGAGGTTTTAAAGCACCGACATGTGAATATGTTGAATATTGTCTTTGTTTTAAAAATTACCCCATTCAAATTATAGTAGTTATTTTTCAAATTAAACAAAGCTTTAGCTGAAATCCTGATAACCAAAAATTTGAATAATTAAAAAAAAAATAGAAATTGCCCGTAAATAGCGTAAGTAATATTGATATATACTTTCAATTTAAGAAAAAATAAATACAGTATTAGTTAAGGAAAACGCACACAAAAAAAAAAATCTGAAAATTGAGCAAAACGAGGAAACAATTTCTAAGAACTTTCAAGGAGCTAAATTTAATATAACAACCTAAGAACAAACACACACTGATCTGTGCGTAAAATTTAAAATATTTTTAGCTAAAAAATGACTCGATAGATGCTGTATATAAGTCGTTATAACGAAAACTACCACAAGCTTTAAAGAAGATACCGATTTTACACATGGAATTTAGAATAATATGAATCCCCTTGATGGGAGAGGGGGGGGGTCTAATATGTTATATATGTTAATAGAAACCATTTTTAAATCCTAAAATAATTATATCTTGCTTACCTTAAATTTTAATCTTGCATGAAATGCTAGATGAATATTTTAAATAATATCAAATTCAACTGTATAACATTTAGAAAGCAAAACTATAAACTATTCTTTGCGGCAAGAAAAATGATGTTTGACATTTCTCACCGAAACGTACGACTTAACTGATTCACCCCAGAACAAATCTCTCGCAAAACAAAATGATTGATAAACACGTTTCACAGCCGATGGGGGTGTGTATGTCCCATAAATTCTACAATGATCCACGGATGTCTCAAGATGTCTTTTGAGACCTGTCCTCGTTTAGTTTTCAAATTACTTTCAATGCGGACACCTGTTTCGGGATAGATGTGAAAGAAGTCCTTTATTTATGGGTCTGGGTGATCGGGGGAGATGATTTCCGGATTTGAGCTTAGGAGAATAATTAACAAAGGATGGGTATCCTGGCACGGCAGTTCTAGGTGGAACCCCATCGTTTCAAGCAAAGTGCCCTCTCTCATCGGATTTTTTCATGGAATAGTTAACAAAAACAAGTTTCACATAAAAGCTTTTGCAGTTCACAGATAATGGTCAATATGCCGCCCTAGACGTACTGTTGATGGCTGGTACTGGACGCCCTGTGCGCTAAAGTAATTAGTTGTTACTTGTGTTGCAAGATAAACAATTAGGGGCGACATAGTGGAAGTGATCCCATTTAGCCCTCTGGGCCTCTTTTTTCACGGGGAGAATGAATGATAGCCGTTTTCACTCTTTTATTATCTGGGACCAAATATTTAATATTTTTCAGTGTTTTTGTTTTGCCTACATCTGCACTTGTAAATGCTGTTGTTCGCGCCCCAGGACTTTTTACTTTTTTTTATTTAGAATATTTTTTATTAAGAATTTTTTATTTAAGATTTTTTATTTATGTTGACTGAAATGCCGCCCTTAAAATGTGCCGCCCCAAGCAAGTGCTTTCTTTGCTGGTGCCTTAAGCCGGCCCTGGCCCTGAGTCCCCAAAGTGCAATGCAGCCTATATTGGAAAATTCACTGTCTTCAGTGCTTTTCTAAAAACCTCATCCTAGATGTTTGAAGAATTAGATATGTATTTCTCACCACAACAGAAGGTAAAAATACCTCTCTGTCACACCGAATTCCTCAATTTTTTGTTCCTTTTATTGCTTCATGGGGTAAATGAAAGGGAAAACATTGTCGAATGTAGTAAAAGTGATAATAAGCATAAAGAATTCTAGGAATAAAGAACAAAATTCTGTTCATATAGACCAAAATGCAGGGCCTGCTTTGTACACACGCCATGTGAACGGTGGTCCTTGACTTCCAAATTTGCCATAATGGCCTAAAAGTTTTTAAAATAAATGAGAATGTAGATGACATGTAAGAAAATTTCAGAAACTTAACAGCTTCTGGTAGGTCGGACGGTCTGGGTCGAACAACAATATAAAGTTAATGTAATAGAAAAGATAATGTAATATTATCCAGATTTACATTATGCCACCTGTCTTAAATATTTTTTTATTTGTAACAGTATAAGTAAATATTAAAATGTTTCACAGGGGGCCCTCAACTGTAATTAAGCCCCAGTCCTCGTCCCTATATACTATAAGTCATGCCTGACTTCAGGATTCAGTCCAGTTCAGGACCCAGTCAATGCCTCGACTTCAGGATCAGACTAAAGACTTGCGAAAATTTCGTTCCACGGAACACTAGATTGCCGATTTTCCTAAAGCTAAAAACCGATCTACCTCTTGTCAAACGTATTCAATTTCGGTAAAAATTTTAATATTCACCGGTCCCCGGAGGATGGCGTATTCAGAATCGGTGGTGCGTACAAAACCCAGGATAGCCGTCAGGTGACGGTGACATCGGTCCTTGCCGAAAATCCCAATAACGCGTTAATGCTCACTGATGCCCTTGCAGTTGCAGTGCAGTTGAAAAACAATGCGGTAACCCTTACCTATATGTACGTTAATTTTTTCTTTTGGAATAATGCTTTCAAAATTTCTTAATAGTTAGTTAGACGTAGCATAGATGCATTGCTAATTTATATATTTATCATTTTATTTTTACACATTAGTTTTGTATTGAAATGATTACATTTTAAAATTTGTTCATACTGTAAAATAATTTACATATACTTGCCAGCTGAGTTTCTTCTTTGTCCAGAGATCATAATTGAATTCTTTGGCATAGAAGATAATTTTGCTAGCTTTTAATATGTTCAATGCTTGAAATTTAATGACATATTGCTAGTTTTTTAAATTTAGCTTAAATTTGTAAATATTATGTTAATATTTACATTAAATATTAGGTTAAATTTATAAATGTTAGGTTAATTTGTAAATATTAAGTTATAAGATTTATTAACAATTCTCTTTATCAGCATTATAGTTGTACTTGAAGTGTACTCCTTTTCATATTTGTAAATTGCATACTGGTCAGCTAAGTTATTCTCTGTATAGAGTTTTAAATTGAAATCTCTTGCTCATAGAGGACAACTTTTCTGTTAAGAAAAGTAATTGCTACAATATATCAGCATGGAAAGTTCCAAGTGACCATATTGTTTAGTGCATAATTGTAAAATAAAACTTTTAATTACTACCGGTTTGTGTTGTTGCATATAAAGGCAATGTATTGAACAGCTGTCAGAAAATTTTATACACTAGATTCGATTAAGTTAGATGTATCCATGCAGAGCATCTATGCTCTAGTGTCTTTTAATGCACACTATCTGTTAGTAACTTACTACACAATCTCTAGAGCGTGAGTCATTTTTAAATATTAATATTCCCTAGTATTTAGTTTTGTTTGTCTCACAATCAGTATCGCTCTTGCATTTTTAATATCACCAGACATATGCGGATTCATTGTTATACGACCCTCTAATCAAATATAAACCATATATTTATTTAAATTAAATTAACGTTAGATCAAATAATATATAATTTCATTGTTGAACAAAAACTTGAATAAAATAATTAGTGTTTGAGATATCTGGAGGCAAAGGGACTACCTATCTAACTCCATGGATACTTTTGATAGGATCGAGTAAGAGTTTTCCTTTACTTTCATATTTTAAACAATGTAATTATGGTTAAACTTGTTATCATTTGGGAAATGGTAAATAAGCCCTTTTCAACATAACGTAAATAAATGCATTATGTATACAGGGTTAGAAAGTAGGAGCATAAAGTCACGCAACAATGGCATGTAACCAATTTTCCCCATTCACCAAAATGTCTTATTTGGGTGCAATTTCCAAATTATTTATTTTGAATTTATTATTTAACTCACAAAATAAATTATCTTTTATTAGCAGACCTGCCTTTGACCCGCTGTGTTGCATGGATGCATGTAATCCATGATGTGAATTAGTTAGATTGTTAGAAGGAAGAATAAATGGATCAAATGGAATTTGCATCATACACGCGAAGAAAGGCAGATCAGTTAGGTATTTAAAATCTCCATCAAAGTAAAATATATAGGTACAAAATTTAACAACCACTAATTTTGAACCCTTTTTAGATTTAAATCAAGGATTGCAAACACAAATGAATTCCAATTGAAATTATTAACCTTTAAAATATGCACTTACATATTTTAATATTTTTATAAAATAACATATTAAATTTTTTTTGATACGATATATTGAAAATCTGAACATCAGCTTAAGATGTATTTTAATAACAAATTTTAATATGTAATGGTTAACAAAATTTCTTCCCACTCTAAAGAAGAAGTACTTTACGTATTTCCTGTCACAGCTTACTTGAAAATGAATTTTATATGTGTATACATTTTGCCCTTTTCTCCTTATAAATGAGGTCACCTATTCTTTCTTATTTTGATATTTTTGTATGCTTTTAAAAAAATTAAATGTTAAAACTTAAAATGTATTTAAGAATAGTTAATTTAAATTTTGAAAATTTAAAATACTAAAAAATATTTAAAATTTTAAACGTTTGCTTACAAATGGTAATCTATATCTGGTCTCAAAACAACCGGATGGACAAGTGCATATGAAAAAACAATATGTATTTAAATATATATATATTCGATATATGCTGCCATTCAAATAATGTAAACATTTTGTTATGTTCGATGTATACACTTGATAGGAATTTATTTTTTCTTCATTATCATTCCATCCGATTTTGACAAAATTGTTGAATAAACATTGATTTTGATATTAAACATTATTTCAACTGCTGCACTAATACCTAAACAAGAATATAATATGCAAATTTTGCACATTCATTTGTAACAGAGTTTAATATTTTTCATTTTCTCTTATCACATTACGAAAGTCTTATCATATTACAAGACCATTGAATATTTGAAGAGCTTAATTCCGAAAGAGCTTAAATCACTTTCACTCGTTTGTCTTGTATGATATAGTGCAATATTGCCACCTACTGTTACCTATCTAACGTCACTTACTAGGAGTTGTAACGCAGTTGTCTCAACATGATACCCAAGCGAAAGTGATTTAGTCCCATTTGGAATTAAACTCTTCATTTAATGAATTGCACTTCCAATTTTATTATGTACTTGCTGTATACTTGTTCTTCATATGGAATATACATTATAAAGAAACTTAAAATTCACAATCACGTGCAAATTCCTAAAGTAATCGTCAGCACATGTTTGTACTTGCCATGTGCGTACATCATGACTGAGGATGCGATGTCCGATTATATGGAAGGCAAGTGTGTGAGGAAAGTTTCTTTTAAAACCAAATCACTCGTGAAAAGTAAGAGGACCAAGTCTGTTCCAAAGAAGAAACCTTATGTCTCGGGGGCATACTTTAAAGCCAGCATTGGACCCACAGATATGGACCGACGTACTGCCGGGACCTCAAGCAAGTTGGAAAGGAAGGATATCCACTATGAGACTGCAGCGACATTTGAAGCTGAATATTTAAAAACTTTGGGAATTCCAAAAGAGGACATTCCAAGGGACTTCTTCACGTGGAAGTTGGTGACTCACTTCATCTGCTACGATTACGTCATCGCAAGGCTAGAGGAAGAGCTGGAGGATGGAGCCAAACGAAGACCCTGCAAAAGATAATGACAGGTAGTATATCTGATGCTTCTTTGTTACTGCAATCCCCTGATCCAAATGTGTTAGTTAATCGCGATTTCTATAACTGTATCTACGATATGGTTAAAGACTGGAAGAAAAGATAGGATGATGACTTGTATATTACATGCAAGGACGAGATGTTCAAAAAAATAGAGGGTTTTATCACCCCAAGTTCATGGAAAAAACCTAAACTTTCGGTCCAGATTGAAGAAGAAGTACAAATTGAAAATAAATTCTCTGATCTAACGGTTGAGGCAGCCACTATGGCTGATGCGTCCCCCCCCCCACTAAGGATAGAGTCTTCTCCTTCTATGTGGACTCCTCAAGTAATTGGGGAGCCCTCATAGGGGAACTTAACAGTATGCTAGTGAATAAAGTTCAGGACCTTCTTATGGGAAGAGTGATCCGGATCACGCCTGGATCCATTGAGGACTACAGGAGTGTCCAGACTCACCTGACCCTCAAGAAGATCCCCTTCAATTACATTAAACTTAAAAACGAGAGACCGAAGAAGATAGTTGTTAAAGACCTGCCGTCGAATACCGACAGCGATAAAATAAAAGCCGCCCTCGTAAGCGAGGGACTAAAAGTTATAAGAATCTCCCAGTTCAGGAACAGGAAGGATAGGCCCCCCTCCCCCATTTTTCTGGTAGGCCTCGAGCCTACAGAGGACTGGGCGAGGGTTTGCGAAATCAAAAGCATACTTTGCAGGTTAAGATGGAAGTTTTTAAAAGAAAGGGCTTCAAAATGTGCTGCAACTGCCAGCTCTTTAATCATCATAGCGACCAGTGTACTCTCCCCCTCGCTGTTTAAAGTGTTGAAGACCCAGACCGTCCGACTCGTCCAAAGGACTAGGAGCAACTATTTGGACGGCCGGGCTGTTTAAAGTGTGGCGAAGGCCACCCGAGTAGGGAATGCGCTAAAACTAGAGAGAGCCCTGCAAAATGTTGCAACTGCGGCGGAGAAAACCCCGCAAATTTTAGGCATTGCCCCCAAAACCCCTGGAGCCGTAAAAAGCTCCAGGCCACTAAAAATATCCATCAAAATTCAAAATCGACCCTCCCCTCTAGTCTTGGTGAGGAAAACTTCCGCCCCTTCCTAATAAAACCATTCCCCCTGTTCAGGGAGTGCAGGCAAGTGCCGAGACGGTTTCAGGAAAACCCGGAGAGCACTCTGCCCAGGCTCGACCTGACACAGGCTTAGACCCCCCTCAGACAAGGCCACCTAGAATAGTTTTAGATAGCCTTGCCTCAGACCTCGAATGCATTTTTCGACTTCTTGAAAATTTTCAAGGAATTCGAGAAATACTTCGACCTGAGTAACCTCCAGGAATTATTAAACACTATTCTTAAAGTAATAACCTCGGATGATGATCCGATGACCAAAACTTTCTGCATCATTAAAATGATTGCTGACCTGAAAAAACCTCAACCCCCGAGAATTAAACTTAATTCAGGACTGCAGCAGGGAACATCAGTATACTGCCTTCTTCGCCTCGTGCTCACCAGCACCCTCCAGCACGTGCCATTGCACCACCTTGTACCACCACCGGCTTTTTCTGGACCCAACTGACGCCCCGTCCACTTTGGGACGCTGTCGTGGACTCATCATGGACTATACAGATAATGTCAAAGACTCATATATCTCAAAGAAGAAATCGAAGATAAAGACGCCTACGGCGTCAGCTGCTTCAAGGGATACGAAACAACGCCTAAAGTAATCTAAATGGCATTGTTATTCATTCTATTAAAATATTTACATTAATGGTCCGAAAAAGAAGTTTAAGAATATCTGTTTCCAAATTTGTCTAAGGGGGGTCGTTTAAAAATTTAAAAAGTGTAACTTTTTGAAAATTAATGGGAGGACTATTTCATTGACGCAGTCATATTTCCTATCTTACTTTCAACATTTTTGCAATTTATATTGCCCACTTATCTCCAACAGGTAAAGAATTAAAGTGCTTTTCAATCTTTTGGAGACACTGTATAATATTCAGAGAAGCTACATTTTTTCCTCTTTCAAATTATAATGATAACTTTTTAACAGCAGTAAAACAAACTTTTACAGATGAAAAATTTGAATACTTAACTTAATTTTCACAATAATGCCCCACTCTGTTACATGCAAAAAGACTTTAGTTAACAGATTTTAATACAATGGTAATTTTGCTTATATTCAGGGACATATTTAAGAGAGTTTCTCTCAGAATTTTTTGGCCGGGGTGGGGGGATGGAGGCAAATGAAACTTAAGAGAAAGGCTAGTTTTCTATTTGCTTTATATAAATAAATCTAAATGTTGTCACATAAATAGAAACTAGGTTAATATAAAATGCCCCTCTCAGATGTATGTCTGAAAAAAAAACCACTGGGCCTAAACTCACGGGCCAAGCCAGAGCCCATAAATGATTCACTTCTAACTTAGATCCCTTGAGATTGATATGAGCTTAATTTAGAACTGAATCCCTCCGAAAATTGAATTTCAAAATATGCCTCTGCTTATACTGCTGTAGAAGCTTTAAAACAATGTAGTAACAGTTATTTTTAGCACTTCACAACGAAGTTGAAAAGTGTTTATGACTTTGTTCATTCTGTCTGTCTGTCTGTCCGTTAGCACGATAACTGCCGTAAAAATGACTTAATCAAAATGAAATTTAGTATGTTATTCAGACGGTCTGTAGGACCTATGGGAATATAAATGAATAATATCACCCAATTAGTTTTGGATTGAACCCGGGTTGAAAAAATGAAATACATTGAGCCCTATGGGACCGAATTTTTCAAACATTTTTAAGCGGATTTAAAATCCACAAATTGCTTCCAAAAGTTTAGGTAATATCCAAATTGTTCCATAAAATATATAAAAAAAATTCAGCGAAATATATTCAGTAGTTTTTTAAATAAAAATTAAAACAATAATAACACCTCTTATATTAAGCGATCACGTGACCATGATATGAAAAGATCACGTGACCCACTTCAAAATGATATATGGCATCCATCTTGTCTCAAAATCGTGATTTTTAAGGTTCTTTTTAATTCATATTGAGTGTTGTATCCGTCCTAAAACCACTTTATTTTTGCCTAAATTCTCTGCATCTACATAATGAAACAACACAATGACAATATATTTGAGTTTAAATGCTCATCCAAATATGATTATTTCTACAACGAAGCCTATTTTTCATCTATGTAAAATGTAAACAGCAAAATATGTAGAATGAGTTGTATTAGAATTGCTGTGGTTCATGGAGTCTGCATAGCTGATATGAATGAAATATTCATTGATTTTACAAAGAGCAGGACGATTTTTTTCGATGAAGTTTTCCGCATAGTTTAATTACTTGTAGCTCCATGGTCTCTTAATTTTTAAATAAAATAAAATATCATAGTATTGTGATGAATGACATGAATGGGAAATTATTTATGAATGAAATGCTGCTTTTATAGAGAGAGCCAGGCGTGTTATTTTTTCTATGACATCATTTGAATGAATTTCAGTTGTTTTCGATGAAGTTTTCAAATATAATAAATTATCGTAGTATTATGAAAATTCTAAAATTATTACCGAGGAATGTATCACATTTTAGAGATGTTTAAACCAGGCAATTTATATTTCAATGTCGTCATTTGAATGAAGTTTATTTTTTTCGATGAAGGTTTAAGTTTTCAAATATAATAAATTAAGGTAGTATTGTGATAAGTTTTAAAATATTACCGAGAAATGCATTGCATTTTAGACATGTTTAAATAAAATTGCATTGAAGTTGGAAAGTGTTTCATAATCAATGCTTTAAGCATGATTGATCTCTCTTGTTTTTATAAATCTGTATTATTCTGTAGATTCCCAAATTTTGAATTGGTGGAAAAACAATAGTACATATTATTTTATTAATTATAGATCTCACTGAAAATCAGTAGGCTTATTGTTGTTACTGATTACATAACTAATAAACATAAATAATATTTTAGTCCAAAAACATGCAATATCTGAAAATATCGTTTTGGAAGTCATATTCCATTCACTTTTAAACTAAAAAATACACATAAAATGATTTTTTTAATAAAGTGTAACATAATTATATTTTTATAGTAGTTTTTTGATCTAAAATGAATGTTCGAAATATTGAAAATGCTTCTGCAGTTTGATACCGATGGTTCTCCGATAATCGCTTAGGAACTGACATTTATTACTTCAAAAAATCACACAAATTTTTATTCTATTTGCTTTTTGCTTCAGAGATATAGGGCTAATTGTAAAAAAATATATAAGTTTCATTGTATCTCGAGAACAGCTCTTGATAATTTCTAAATAATGAAGAATTGTGTCCATTGATTTCTGGTTAAAACACTATGTATGTACAAAATATTCATTCATTTAATAATAGTGAGTTTAGTTTATTTCTTTCAATTAAGGTAAAATCTTGAGAACATATTAACGTCTTAAAAATGAGATGACATTTACCTGCAAACAAAAATCACATAATTAACACCTATTTTTGTAACATCTTTATATGTTATTCTGTTTTTATATTGCTTATTCGATTTTCTAAAATAAATGTTCGAAAAATGGAGGGACTTCTCCGTGGTCTGTTCTCTCCCAAAACTAACAGGTCTCTGATGTTCATTGATTGAAATAATAGCACTAAATGTTATTCGATTTGCTCAATTTGTTAGAGATATACAGTGCTGCTTGTAATAAAAAAATAAAGTTTTTTTCTAAACAAGACTTGTTTGACGATGTCGACTCTAGTAAGAAAATAAATATGCACAACTATATTTAGCAAATGGTTGCTTTGAATGAAAATTTCCCAATTTATCCAAAGCAATTAAGTCTGATATGCTAGGATAAATCATTTGCAAAGTTTTCTTTCTAATGAAGTTTTTGGAACCTCTTACCTTTACAACTCCTAAGAAAGTGAACATAATGTTCATATATGTAATCCTTTCTTTCATCCATAATCAAATTAATTGTCATAAATTAATTTGAAACAGAACTCGAAATAGAAAATTTTAGGAACCGGAATGCCGAATCACTCGTATCGTATTTCCAACGAAAACAAAAAAAAACTGAAGTCTGTAGCACTTGACTTTCCCTCTATAATGAAATGAATTTACTTCTTTCACAGTGAAAATATAATGTATAGGATCTATGTCACAGTAGCCCATTGTTTAGCGCGCTGGAGTTGCACTCGGTAGGCCCGGGTTCGATTCCAGCCGCTTCCAAAACTGCCGCCGTGCTCACGCGGAGTACGATCACGTTAAACATGTGGGTCCGTAAGTCCTTCCAAGAGGTTGGTGGTAGGGGAAGGAGGGTACGGTCCCTGTGGATGCCTCCCCCACTGGGTTCCGGTCTAAATTGGGTGGCACTTCCCGGCTGTCCAAACAGTTACCTTACACCTTTCTGGTAGGTCGGACATTCTGGGTCTCAACAACAACAATATTTTTAGCTGAATTGTACAGTAGGCACTTTTCCTGATGACAACATCTAAAACTATTTCGAAGTACCCAATTTACTTATATTTCATGCAACTCTAAATTGGCAATTATCAATATTGATAGCATCCGCAATAGTCCATATGTTAAAATATTTTAATAATTAATTTATCAAGTTGGCAATATTTTTGTAATTTTAATGATATTTTCATCAATCTGAGGGTTGTTGTTGTTGTTGAAACCCAGACCGTACGACCTACCAGAAAGGTGTGTGTGAGTGTGAAGACCCAGACCGTCCGACTCATCCAGAGGACTTGAGTATCTAATTGGACGGCCGGGAAGAGATCCGGCGACAACACCAGAAAAAACACAACTAAACAAAACTGCAAACAAACAAAGCAGTAATCAAAAACAAAACACAACATCAAAACAACACAGCAAACCAAAATAAAAGGGAATGCGGCACCACCGGGGAGGAGCAAGTAAAAACCAAGGGGATCAACAACCAGAGAAAAAGTTAAAAGCAGCAATGGCTCTCAGGCTATTCAAGTGATTTTGTTGGATATTTCTCTCGCTATGAGAACACAGTTTTTAATTTTGTTAATTGAAGTTTTATTCGAGCAGACACTCGAGAACCAGGCCGCGGAATTAGCGGGGGAAGGTTTAGAAAGATGAAAAGGTTTAGAGTGGGGGCAAGCAAAGACGTAGTGGTCTGCATCTCCAAAGGAACCGCAGGAACAGCAAGAGGTTGATTTAAATTTAAAAAAGTAAAGGTAATCCAAAAATGGGCCGTGGCCCGTGATAAAATAAATAAGATATTTGTTCATTAAAAGAAAATTAAAGTTTACGTGGGGAAGAAAGTTTAAAATTCTGGCTGGGTCATGGGTGCGAGGGGAAATGTAGTTGTTTAGATAGGATTGCCAGGCGTTTAAGATATCTAGTTTACAATGCTTTTTTAACAGAGAGTAGGGAAAAGGTAAAGGAGATGGGGTACCTGAAGAGGTAGCAAGTTTTGCATTTTCATCGGCGGCCTCGTTGCCCGAGATGTCAGAATGGGCTTTAACCCAACAGAGGTTTATTAAATGTTTGTTTAAATTTGCATCTAGTTTAATTTTGGAAAGATAGTCAGATTTGTTTCTAATGGAGTTAAGGGCCGAAATGGAGGATTGACTATCTGAAAAAATATTTATTTTTAAATTATTTGTAGAAGCCCAGTTGATAGCAAAGTGTATTGCTGCTATTTCAGCTTGAAAAACTGTGTTCCCAAGGTTGAGTTTGAAAGTATATATGTTTTGAAGTTTATCCCCCCTGTATATGCAAATGGCGTAACCCACTTTGTCGTCAATGGCAGAGCCATCAGTGTAAATATTTATGTCTGAAAAAAGTGAGGGGTCGAAGGGAGCCAGATAGGCGATACGAAGGGAAGGGGGGATAGAAGAGGAAGGGCGATTGAAGTCAAAGTTAGGGGGAGAGGGAAGAGACGGGTTGGTAAAATGATTTGTTCTGAGTTTCCAGAAGGCATATTTTTTAAATTGTGTATTAATGACAAAATGAATGGGGGGAATACCAGTTATAGAGTAAAGAGAAATGTTGGAAGTAGTCCGAAAACCAGAAGAGATTTTGAGAAGAAAAATCCTTTGCAAAGACAAAAGTTTTTTGACCTGAGCCCCAGTCAAAGCTTGTCCCCAAATTCCTGCGCCGAAAATGATTATCTTTTCGATGACCGAAAGATACCAGATTTTTAAAAAGGATTTATCTATACCCCAGTTATTGCCAGACACCCTCCCAAAGGTGCTGGCGAACTTAAAACATTTCTCTCTAAGATTGAAAATGTGGGAGCTCCATTTTAAATTATCGTCGATAGTGATTCCAAGAAAGGTGAGTTGTCTAGTTGTAGGTATTTTATGGTTTTGAATTTTGAAGGAAGGGCGTTGTCTGATTTTTGAGCGGTTTTTATTAAAGATAATTGATTTACATTTTTCTGGAGCTATGGAAAGTTTTAAAACTGTGAGAGTGGATGAGATAAGGTTTAAAAGGTTATTGGTATTAAGTTGTAGTGTTTTTAAGTTGGATGAATAGGTGACCACCGCGAGATCATCCGCGAAGGCCTGGAGGTGAAAAAGATCGTTGTTGAGTTTTAGAATGTCATTAAAGTAGATACTCCACAGGCAAGGGGATATAACCGATCCCTGTGGAGCGCCCATAGAAATGTGTTTTGTAATATGTGATTTACCTATGTTGAGTGAAATTTCTCTGTTAAAAAGATATGAAAAAATGAAATTTTGAAAAGGCTGAGGGAGGTTGATTTTTGAAAATGAAAGAGGCAAGACATTCCAGTTGAGACTGTCAAATGCTCCGCAGATGTCCACGGTGGTCAAAGAAACAAAATGTATTGACTTGTGGGAGGAAATGGTTTGAATTAGCCCAAGAGCAGCGTCCTCACAACTCGTTAATTCCTTAAAGCCATATTGGAGGGGATGGAGAGTATCCTCAGAAGAAAGCAAAAAATTGAGTTTATTTATGAAAATTTTTTCCAATATTTTACCAAGGGTCGGGAGGAGGCAAATGGGTCTATACGAAGAACATTGAGACGGGTCTTTTCCAGGTTTATTAAAGAAGAGAATGTTGGCATTTTTGAGACAAGAGGGAAAGTGGCAGAATTTAAAACATAGATTTATAGTTTTTGATAGGAAAGAAGGGAAAAATTTATAAAGTTGCTTCCAAATTGTGAAATCTAAATTGTCAAGGCCTGGGGCCTTACCATTTTTTAAATTTTTAAAGACAATGAGGAGCTCTTCATCCGAAACCACCCCCAGTCCCTCAGAAGGCAAAGTAAATGAAGGAAAGTTTATAAAATCCTTATCTTCTTTAAAATGGTGGTCCAACAAGCGTTTCAGTTTATCATCAAGGTTGAGGGAAGGGGAGTCAGGGAAGTGGAGATTAATGTTATTAAATTTTTTGTGTTTCTGGAAAGTAAATTTGAATTGAGAGCCGAAAGTTTTGCTGCCTCCTGTGCAGAAAGATTTCCAGGAGTCAAGTCTTGTTTTCTTAATCAGTAATTTGTATTTGGCTCTATTTTGTTTATAAAGAATTAAGGCCGCAGAGATTTCGGCGGGAGGGGCAAAATTCCTCTCGAGTGATTTGACTCTTTTATAAAGGGCGGTAACGAAATTTCTATGTTTTGTGAGGGGGGGATTCCACCAGGAAAAATTTTTAATTGTTTTTGATTTTTTCTTTCTAATAAATTTTAAGGCACAATTTTGGGTTATATCAATAAGAGTTTTAAAAAAAGAATCTAGGGAGTTAGTGTCATGAATATTATCTAAAAGGGGATTGAGAAAATTTAAGTTTGCTCTAAAGTTACGTATAAATTTACCGATTCCGTATTGAGTTTTGAAAAAGAAGGTATCATTAGAGGGGGAGTCAAGGCTAAGTGTAATTTTAATATATTTATGGTCGCTAAGAGTATCACTCGAGAGGACCTCCCAGCTAAAAAGAGAATCGAAGAGTGAAAAGTTCATGAGAGAAAGGTCGGGGAATCCATTTCCGGAGTGTGAAGCGAAAGTTGGACCACAATTTTTATCGTTACAGATTATGAGATTGTTTTTGAGGCAAAAGTCAATCATGTCCAACCCCCTCTGGTCGGTGTACCCATATCCCCACATCCGAGCACGGGCATTAAAATCTCCCAGAAGGAGAAAGTTAGAGTTCAGGTAGTCAAAGATATCTATTTCTGATAAAAGGGTTAAAAAGTTATCATGGGGTGGGAAATATATGCTAGCTAGATTAATGATGGGATGCTGGGGAAGTAATATTTCTATAAAGATTGATGAGGATGATTTAAATTTAAAGTTTACTGTTAAGAGTGGATTAAAGATTAAAATAGCCGCCTTCTGGGAGGCGGAGACAAATTGGCGAACACCAGGAGGGGGGGAGAGAATTAAATTATGATTTATATAGGGTTCTTGAAGACATACGTAGTCTATTGAGTTGTCTATTGCAAATTTAAAGAGATTTGAATGGGCGGAAAGAGAGTGGTTTAAGTTAATCTGGATACCGGTAATAGTCATGGCAAGAAAGGAAGTATAAAAAAGGGAAAAGGCTCGGATGGGGGGATGAAACTCCAAGGCAAAGCTTTAAGGAAAAAAAAAATAAATAAAAACATATATACAGAGGCAATACAAACATATTAAAATAGAACAAGGAAACAGATAAAAAAGCTAAATCTGTATAAAAGTTTTCACGCCTCCCTCTGAAGGGAGCGAATTTTTGTCATTTCGGCCATATAAGTTCTACAGTTTTTTCGATCGTGCGTGTTATGATCAGTTTCATAATGTAGGTTTGGGTTCAGATCGTTCGAGGTTGTGCAATTGACACATGTTGGAGTTCGTGCTTTGCAGTCTCTAAAAGTATGGCCGCTGCGAGTACAGTGGCTGCAGTTGCCTTCGGAGTAATGGCAAAAATTAGCGACGTGCCCGTATCCCTGGCACTTATGACACATTTTTAGGGATATGTATTTTTTCACCAGGTAGGACTTGAAATGGTGAAACAGTTTTTTCGAGTCCAATATTCGGTTAGCTGTAGAGAGGTCGACTAGGAACACCCAGTTCAGGAAGGTGTACCCAGGAACACCCAGTACCAGAAAGGTGTAAGGTAACTGTTTGGACGGCCGGGAAGTGCCACCCAATTTAGACCGGAACCCAGTGGGGGAGGTATCCACAGGGACAGTACCCTCCTTCCCCTAACACCAACCTCTCGGTCGGAAGGACTTACGGACCCACATGTTTAACGTGATCGTACTCCGCATAAACACGGTGGCAGTTTTGGCAGTGACGGGAATCGAACCCGGGCCTACCGAGTGCAATTCCCGCGCGCTAACCACTGGGCTACCGCGCCTAATCAATCTGGGGGTAAAATATAGCCAAATTGGCGATATTTTATTAAATGAGTAGCCAACTTTGGCAAAAGTTATCACCAAGCGTTACAGATAACCAGAGAGAAGAACATTGATTTCTTATATATATAAATGACTGTTGGCAAATTATTTGGTGTCAAAATACAAAACAATTACACGAAGTACCTTCTTTCGAAAATAGAATGAACTAGATCCACGAGAATAATGTTGACAAATTTAACACATAATATATACCGGGTGGTCCATTTAAATTGAGACATCGAAATATCTCGCGAAATATGCATCATACAAAAAAAAAATGTTTTAACAAAGTCATCATATTTTCGAGAGGAAAATTGAATCAAGCAAAATTTAGCCCACCCTCACCACCTCCGGGGGTGGGGGAGGAGACAACTTTTAAATTTCAAATGGGAATCCCCATTTTTTATTGCAAATTCGGATTCTACGGAAAAAAATATGTAACTTTTGTTTAAAACATTTTTTATCGAATCTTTGTAGATTGCGCTGCAATCACAAAAATAAATAATTTAAATTAATTTAATAAATACCTCATTTTGACTCTAGGTATAAAAATACTACTTGAAGATGGTGAAAGATGTCTAACTGACAACAAAAGATTAGTTAAGTTTCGTTTTTTCAGGAAGAATCCACATGTTTTACTTACATTGGTGCATTGTTGAAAAACGAACGTTTAATCAGGTAGCGATAGAAGTAGTTATTTCATCAAGTAGTATTTTTTATTATTTTTTTTATTTTTCTGTTTGCTCCTCTTACGTCAGTTAGACGTGTTTTAACATCTTCAAGTAGTATTTTTATACCTGGAGTCAAAATGAGGTATTTATTAAATTAATTTAAATTATTTACTTTTTGTGATTGCAGCGCAATCTACAAAGATTCGAAAAAAATATTTCCAACAAAAGTTATGTATATTTCCCCGTAGAATCCGAATCTGCAATAAAAAATGGGGGTTCCCATTTGAAATTTCAAAGTTGCCTCCTCCCCACCATCTCCGGGGTGGGGGAGGAGGCAATGCTACCAAAAAAATATAAAATTTCAGAGTTTTCACTTGATTTATAAAAGTTCTATCTAGTTCTAGATTTTTTAATAATAAACTGGATATAAAGTATCGTGAAAATCCATTAATATTTATGGAAGCTATCGTTTACACAAGAAATTGACCGCAAACAGAGCGACATCATTCTAAATATAGTCGAAACGTGTTCAAGAGGCACTAAAACACATATTGTTAAAATTTTTCATTAAAACAATACTTTCCTTATACTATACTTTCAAAACATGCATGACTGTATATGAGGAAAGTGTACAGTATATGTTAAAATTCAAACCGTAACTTCTATTAGTGAAATGTAAAGATACACAGAATGGTGCTGGACAAAATCATGATTTCATCGCAGCATAACACATTTAAATCAACAAATTCTGTTACTATTATTCTAAAACATGCAATCGAAACTTCACATATCAGAGAAAAAACTCAATACAATACTTTATATAGTACAAGTGATTTCTAATGCCATGTGAAGCAAATAAATAATCCATTATACATACAATATATGGCAATACTACATTTTTTATGCAATTAATTTGTTATACTTTACAAAAACAGTTACTACCTTAACTGATTTCCGAGATGCAGATATCTTTTAAGATTCCTAGTTAAAACAACACTTAGAAAGTTCGCCGAGATATTATAAACAGCATAACTCATCTAGTGCTCATTTAGCCTTTTTGTGACATACAAACTCCTTTTTAAAGCATTATGTAAAATAAAAATACAAGCATGCAAGTATATATGAAGCATAGGTAACATAAAAATAAAGGAAACAAATCTTAAAAGTCAATGCATAACCAACAATGATGCGTTTTATACTTATGAAAAACCGGCAAGAAAGAGATGATATTTTAAGAAAAAAATTGTTACATGTTGTCAGATTAATGTTTAAGGCATATGGTTAACATAATATGTAATAAAATAAGAAAACTTACTTCAATTCTCTCCGAAGAAGCTTAATATCCATAGCATAGCATTCAATACAGGAATCTACCGAACCGTGTCAGATCACGTGACTTTCTCGCCACAATTTATAATTTCGTTGTTTCGTCATTTATGAAGCGCCTGGCATGTTGTGCCGTATCTCCGATGTGTGCGTTGAGTATCTTGAAGCTTTGACATCAGTTGGCTGAATTGCAGGTGTGCAGATAGAGTCCATAGGGACCACCCACAGTGGGCGGACAACGGGATCTGTTTTTCCTGTTGGTCAAGAGAACTGGAGCACAATTCCGAAAAACTATCTTGCAAGGCAGAGTTAGTTTAAGTTATGGGGAAAGTTTGAAGTATTTTGATCTGCAATTAGTGTGATTATATCAAAGGTCTTTTGCATCGGGTCTACGTCTGCTTTAATTATTTTGGTGATTTGATTTAAGAAGTTCCTGACATCATTGATATTGAAATAATCTTGTATTTCTTTAAAGAATTTAATGAATTCTAGAAAGAGATTAAGGGTTTGATTTGAAGATTTTTGGGCATCTGAGTGCGTGTGGGCCACGTGCTCTTCAGAACTTGGTGTTCTTGTCTCGGCACGCGCCATCGCCACCTTGTCTGTAACAATTTCGAGGTTTTATGATTTAGGGAGCTGTGGAAAGTTTTCCGTGCTCAGGTTTGAATTATCTGATCCATTGGTACGAAGGTTTTGGGGTTTGGTTTTAGGTTCCTGGAACTTGTTACGGTTCCAGGGGTTTTGGGGGCAGAGCCTAAAGTTGGCGGGGTGGGCCCCACCACAATTAGCACACTTTGCCGGAAGGTCCCTAAGTTTAAGGCATTCGCGAGTTTGATGGTTTTCTCCGCATTTTAAACACCTGGCGGGAAGCGAGCAATTATCCGAAGAATGGTTATAATTTTGACAATTGTAACAAATTTTTACTCCTTTTGATTTGAAGGCTTGCACTGCGATTCTCATGTAGAGAATGGAGGTGAAGTTGTAAATTTTCTCCCACCCCTCAGAACTCTCTCAAATTTTCTCCCACCGGCTCTAGGCAGACCAAGAAGATGGGGTGAGGTGACCTATCACGACGATTTCTAAGCTGTGAAATCCTGAATCTTTCACGGGATATAGCCTCTTTAATAGAGTCTATGCTAGGGTTGGTTGGTAGCCCTTTTATCACTACTTTTTTTGTTTTTCGTTTTTTTAAGCATATGGAGCTAAAAGGGATTTTATTCTGAATCAGGTGAGTCTGTACGCTCCTGTAATCCTCAACGGACCCAGGAGTGAACCTAATCACCCTCCCCATCAGCAGTCCTTCAATTTTAGTGCCTAAAGTTTTGTTTAATTCTTCTATGAGGGCTCCCCAATTACTCGAGGAGTCAACATAGAAGGAAAAAATTTTGGGATTAGGTTTTGGGTCACTATTTCCATTCTCTTCTTCCTGATTATCAAGCGGCATGGATTTATTTTTAAGTAGAGGGAAATCCTTAATAGATACAGCCTCTCGTGGCATGGCCTCAGCTAACTCAGCAGCCGTAATCTCGTCATTAGGCTTCCTGCGCGGGAGCTCAAAATTTAGTTTGAAAGATTTCGCGATTTTGGTTTTGTATTGACTATATAAAAAAATCCTCAGATAAGCTATTCTATGTTTTGATGACATAAGCCGTAGCCTGATAGGATTTCCTAACCAAGAGGTTCTCAGGGGTAGGGGTATCCGCTAGCAAGATAGCATCAGAAGTTATGCTTACCAATATCTCTTTGATGAGTGCCGCCTTGTCGATGTCCTCGGCTTCCTAGATGGCGATTTCGGCATCCAGGTGTCTCTTGGCTCAATCATAGATCTCACAGTGTCTGTGGATATCGAAGGCTTCATTTTTTAGGTGTCTCAGGGGTATATCCCACGCTTGCTTCGCATCTGGCAGCGAAGGATGTGAAGTACTCAGGAGTCTTGTGCGCCTGTCGCACCAGCTTCTCAGCACGTGCTGCTCCGTCCAAGTCTTTTCTTTTTTTTCTTTTCCTCCTCATCGATCTCCATGGCATCTGCCCAGCTAAGAGTCTCTTTTCCTTGTCCTTCTTATGCCTTTCGAAAATATTTTTTTCCTTACTCTTGGTCTGTCTGCCTTTCACGTCCTCCTCTTTGCCTTGTGGTATATCCTTACTGTCGTTGGCTTTCTTGTCTTTAGGCCTAGGCATCTCGGCTATCTCCTGTCGTCCCTCAATTTGTACACTTTCCTTTGAAATCCAATTATATTATTCTAGTTTCTCCCGAACCTCCTCCTCTGTTTTTCCAAAGCTCTTAACAAATAAATCTCTAATAAGCAGTAATTTCCCTTTTCCTCCGGCGAAAACATCTTGATTAGTTTAGCCCGATATATTCTGGGAGGATATGAATTTATAATTTAGCGCTCAAGCTTGGCTTTCTAGTCAGCCGTGATTTGGCGTTCGTGATTCACCATTTTCGCCAAAGATCACCTGGCAGCCATCCTGGGTTCTGTCAAGGCTATCTAAAACAGGCTATCTCTTATTCTAGATGGCCCTGGTTCTGTGCGCACCACCGATTCTGAATACGCTGGAGGATGAGGGAGAACATATGGAAGAATTACAGAAAGAGAAAAATCAAACATAGAGGAGAGACGTTGTAAAGGTTTAAAGGGGACCTTAAGGTATATGAGCGACCTTAATTTTTGTTAAATTATTTACACATTTATACTGAAAACAAGAGTTTAATAAATTTAAATGTTTGAATGGAGGAGCAATTTTAACCTCTATTGTAATTATTGTACTATAATGATATTGTTAAACATAAGTATAAAATAACCAGGCATAAATAACTCAGGTAAAAATAAAAAAATAAATAACGTGGAAGAATTTTGCGAGTCATATTTGACGAATCATTTTTTAGATAATGATTCAACTAAGTTAAAAATGTATACTGATTGACACAGTAATTGTGAACATACAAGAACCCTAAATTACTCAATTATAAACACTGATTTCTTTTTAACAAATCATAATTTTCTAAAAAGTTCTACTGATGTAAGGAAACAGTGTTAGGAAGAATTGCAACCAAGATATTACAGAAATTAATAAATGAATTACATAATGTAAAAATCTACAGCTATAATATGTTCATAATTCAATGTGCTGTTATGTATCGTATCCAGCAATTCAACCTGAAAAGATGGAAATTTTAAAATTATCCCACCACAAACAAGCTCAACAACTGGTTTATTGTCACATATTGAAAGAAGGTTGTAAACATTAAATATTCTAAAAATACAAATCAGTAAAAATAACCATCTTAAAACTTTTTCTAAAATATAAAATGATTCTAAAATGTATTTATTGCGTCAAGAGTAGCAAAAATGTTCAAAACAAGGATAAATGGTCTTCTGTGTTAAGAAGAGCAGCATAAATAAGTAAGCATTAAAATGTTCTAAAAGTATAAATCAATAAAAATAAGTATCTTAAATAAATTCTGAAACTACAAAATAATTTTCGAAAGTAAGTATTGCGTTGAGTAGCATAATCTAAGTTCTTACAGAAAATATTATAAATCCAATACAAGTGATAAAAATATAAAAATTAAGAAATTTTGATACTTTAACTATAAAAAACTTATAAAACAAAATAATTGACAACTAAAAGTAAGCCTGGTCGAAAATTTCGGGGAGAGGGGGGGAAGCCTTGACCGAATCCATGCAATTTTTTATTTTAAATTCATTGGCATATATATATAGAATTACATACAAACCTGTTTAAAACGTTAATATAGCAATTAAACTTTTTAAAATTGCTGGAATATACATATTTCCTTTCTCAGAATCCATGGTCTGCTACCGAATTGTTTAAAGTGAAATAACACGAGCGGATAAATAGCACCGGACCCACTCCGACGTCATGATGTGACGTCATCCGACTTCAATATCGACGACCAATAGTAGCTTCAGAGAACTGCGCCTGTGCACGGAGATGGTAGTTTTTTATAATACGAACTCATCATCACTCAGCTGTTAAATTTACTATTGTATACTAGTATTATTAGATAGTTTAGAATATTAAATTCTAAGTTATAGTTGATGCTTAAAATGAACTACGCCTGTGCAAGGAGTATTTTGTTTTAATGACGATCTCGGTATTATTCAAGGAGATTTAAATATATTTAAATCTCCTTCGTATTATTGAATAGCATAGAATATTAAACGCTATAATTGATGGCAAGATGTGATATATAGATATAATTTATTCATTTTGAGAGCCATGTCTCAATGGCACCTAACCAATTTTCCCCATTTGAAAAATTGTTCTACATAGATGCAATTTAAAAATTATTTGCTTTGTTTATATTACGCAACTCACAAAATCAATCTTCTTTTATTAGTCATGCATTAATTAGATTATCAAAATGAAACATTGTTCTTTGCAACATTCAAGTTGTCAAGTTCAATGTAAAATTCACAATCATGTGCAAATTCCTATAATATACTAAATGACATTGTTAATCAAAATATTCTATTAAAATATTTAATTTAATGCTCCTAAAAAGAAGTTAAAGAATATCTGTTCTAGCTATACAAAATTATCTTCACGAGCAGATCTGAAGAATAAAATGTCCTGGTCTTGTTTGCAAACAAATTTACAAAATATATGAATTTGAATAAATATATGCAAAATAAAAGAACTAAAACTGTATAGGATCCATACTACAATTTATGAGTTTCTAAAATCTTTATCAAAATAAAACAGATGACGTAATAAATTGAAAATATCAATAATTCCGTAATCTTAAAACATAAAAGGTCGTAATTGATTCCAATATATGCCAAAATATGTGCTAATATACTTGTACTGCTTATATCCGGATAGAGTAGAAGTAGCAGAGTATGCTTGGGGGGGGGGGCAGGCGCCCTTACTTTTCAAGGCTTTTTATTGTTATGCGTATTTCTCATTTAAAATAACCCTCGCATAAGCAAATGCTAAACAGTTGCCCGCCCCCCCCCACACACACTTTTTAGAGTCAGGATTAGCCACTGAGTAGAAGATATACCATGCATTTGTAGAAGATTACTCGGTACTACGTACAATATATGAGTTTCAAAAATTTTTGCAAAAATAAAACAATGACATAATAAACTGAAAATATCAATAATAATAATGTTTAAACCTGAAGACCATAATTGATATAATCCAGTGAAAAATGCAATATCGGTGAAATTTATTTTATATATATATCTACATCATCATACATAGGTAACTGTATTAATCTTACATAGGTAACATTTTAAAATCTCATGCATTTCATCCATTCTTTGTATTTTTATATGAAACTATTTTATTTTATTCACCAATAAATAAAAGTTATTGAAATAGAAGTTATGAAAATGCGAACATACCTGAATAATTTTGAAAATCATTATCATGTTTTATTACTTTCCTTATATACATAATGTATAAGGAAAGTATTGTGACGGTGTCGAAAATTCGAATTCGAGTTTTCGACGGGAGAGCACGTTTCAAGCATCCCTGATCACGAATCAAACATTTTTGAAGTGATGTCTGTGTGTGTGTGAAAGTATGTGTATGTGTGTGTGTGTCAGTGAGTCTGTGGAGACGATAACTGACGAACGAATGGACCGATTCGAACCAAATTTGGTACAAAAATCACAATCCATAAACACTAGAAGCCTATTGTTTTTATACGCAATCGAATGTTCAGAACCCCCCTAAATTTTCGAATGAAATTTTGAAAAAATTGTTAAAAATCAAAACCACTAGCAAAGTTACGCAAATAGACATTTCTTATGTAATTTTTCATTAGAAAGCGATTAACATAAATTTTAGAACGCTAACATGAACCGTTCTCGAGATATTGTACATTTTTCAAAAAATTATCAAAAAGTCATATAAAATAAAAAAAAATTCCTATTGAGAAACATGTTCACTTTTCATATGTAATACCATGCGATAAATTGGGTGACATCATTCTCGTGGATCTAGCTCGTTCCATTCATGAAAAAAGATGCGTTGAGTAATACTTTTGTATTTGTACGCCAATAGTCATTTATTTGCTGTAAGAATAACTTATTTCTTAGTGCATAACGCTTGGCGAGATTTTGGCGACGAATTTGGCGGAATATCGCCAACTTGGCGACTTCTTGAAATGTTGCCAAATTAACGAAAATCCCGCCAAATGGATAAAAATGACGCTAAATCAATGAAAATGACGACTAATTGTCGAAACTTCAATATCTTGGAAATAATATTAGTATCTACTATAAGAAAAACCTATTTTTTTACTGTAAAAGTAGTAAATTCATTACATTATATAAGGAAAGTCATGTGTTGCCACATCAGATTTTTTCTTCCATGCCATAAACAGTGTGGAAACCCCAGGCCGTCCGACTCATCCAGAGGACTTGCCATGAAAACAGTGTGCAAATGATTGCGAAAATCATCCGACTTCAGTGCTGTAAAATTACAATTTATTTTTTTACAAACATAATTTGTTTTTTTCAGCAACTGGTGAACATTTTTTTTATGTCTGTAAAGGGTAGATTTAGTGGAAAATATATTTTTGCAATTGCACATTTTAGAAAACTTTTCCGATTTGTGTGAGTTTTTGGCTTGTAACCATCCTTAAGTTGTTTGGTCTATCCTTAAGCTTTGGATCAATATTCATATTTCTCAAAAAGAAAAAATTCACGAAACATAAATTTGCCGCGAATGCTAAATAAAATCTCCGCTAACCAGAATCAACGTGTACCCTACATCATCGGCTACGTCAATCGCATCATCGTCAGTAGTGATTCCTTGTTGGTCGAATCGGAGTGGGTCCGTTGCTATTTATCCGCTCGTGAAATAACAAACTAAAAATCGAATACATCATGTGATTTATGTAACCCAATCAGATTGCGTAAAATTACTTCAGGACGAAACTGAAGAGGAAAAAGAAAATATTTATATGGCAATATAATTTTTGTCTTTTCATAATGGCAATGGTATGGGTTTATTTATATATTTCCGGTGAACGCGCAGTATGTTTAAAATTATTCCTGATTCAGAAGATTAATTTTTACAGTAATTATTTAAATAGATGGAATTGCGGGTAAATTTCTTCGGTGCTTCTGACATTAAGCCCTTCAAATGCAGAGCCGGTTACCGAGGATCACCAATGTTATGCTTATTTTTTTAATTTTCATTCAGAACTATTTTTCAGAAAACAGGCGAAACTATTAATTACTTGTTGATATGTAGGCAGAAGAGAAAGAGCAGGGGTGTAATTTAAAAAGCACCGGGGGTGGCAGGTACAGATGTAGTATAGTCCCTTTTTCATTCTTGGCAATTTTAGGTGAGAATCTAGCAATTCCTGCTATGATTTGGAGAACATTTTATTCTGGCAACCCTTTCCGCGTCTTTTGTCGCCAAGGTAAAAATCGAAACATTCCATTTTGACTACCCTTTTCGCGTCAGTCGCCAAGGTAAAAATAAAATTTATGATTTTCATGTTGTGCTCTATGAGCCACAGAACACCTGTTGCTACCTGTGACCTCCGACAGTCAGCAGTATCGGATTCTGTGTGGTTTTTTTTTTTAGCGGGTGGGCCTTACGAGTTAAGCTCGCGAAGCGGGCATAGCATATTTAAATTGCTAAAGATCAACTGTTGTACAATGGGCGATTTTTACCCTGGCGACAAAAGACACTGAAAGGGTTTCTAGAATGGAATGGTGCGATTTTTACCTTGGCAACAAAAGACACGGAAAGAATTGTTAGAATAGAATGTTCTTTATATCATACCACAGATTGCCAGAATCTCACCTAAAATCGCCAAACATGAAAAAGGGATGATATTCCATCTGCAGCGGTAGGGAATTATTGGGAATTCTTACCAGCCAGAAAAAATATCTACCAACCAGTTTGTGTGCACTATTATACTGATCTAGGTTCTCAATTTTTATATGCAAAAAGAAATAAGAACCCCAAAATGCATTTTTTATATACACTTTAATACATTTTGCACAAGTTTAAATACAACACCAAAATAATAAAATGAGGTATAATACAAGACATTCATACCTTTTCCTATTAAAATGTACAATATGTACACAATTTCATTTTTGCTATAAATAATTTAAAATTTGAACACATACCTAAGTATATGTAGCACTGGCAACAACATTAATGGAACATACATTGAATGTATATAAGTAGAATAAAAAATGCATTTATTTTAAAATTTAGTACTTTATGATGTAGGAACAATGTCAGTAGTTATTTTTAAAAAAAATTGAATATATATAGCTAATTACTACTAATCAGGGTCTTCACCAAAATTGAAATAGACAAGAATGCTATTTCCCAAAAAAGAGTACTTCTTTGGCCCAGACAGTGTGTCCTGCCAACTAATTAAAGGGCATCTTAATGCACGGCTGGGAAAATAAATTGTCTTAAGATGCACCCTCACCCATAAATCATCTATTAAAAAGAACATTTAAATTAATGGAAGTTACAGAGCAGAATTTCATGTGCCCTTGCAAGAGTTGCATCACTAACAATAATCCCGCATAGCGGCCGAGTATGCAGTCGACAGCTAGTTCCAGCAGCATATGCTTGGGGGAGGAGGGGCAGGCACCCCCACTTTTCATGGCTTTTTAATGTTATGCATATTTTTCATCTTAATGCACGGCTGGGAAAATAAATTGTCTTAAGATGCACCCTCACCCATAAATCATCTATTAAAAAGAACATTTAAATTAATGGAAGGCACTAAGTTACAGAGCAGAATTTCATGTGCCCTTGCAAGAGTTGCATCACTAACAATAATCCCGCATAGCGGCCGAGTATGCAGTCGACAGCTAGTTCCAGCAGCATATGCTTGGGGGAGGAGGGGCAGGCACCCCCACTTTTCATGGCTTTTTAATGTTATGCATATTTTTCATTTAAAATAACCCTGGCGTAAGCAAATGTTAAACAGTTGGGCCCCCCCCCCCCCCACTTTTTAGAGTCAGGATAAGCCACTAGCTACTTCATGAACTACGCTATTATTTAGGACTTGCGTGCATAATATAAGTGTGTGATTGACAGCTACTTTATAGACTGCACCTTTAACTGTGTCTTTTGCATTTAGCAGAGGTGCACAATTGACAGTTACTTCAGGAACTACACTATTAGCTGTGGTTTGCACACTCAGTTGAGGTGTGCGATCGATAGCTACTTCATAAACTGCACGGTTAGCCATGACTTTCACGTGTAGCAAAGGTGTGCAATCAACAGTTAACTTTATGAACTATCCTGTTAGCCGTGACTTTAGTATGTAACAGAGGTACGCGATTGATAGCTACTTCAGGAACTACACCATTAGCTGTGGCTTGCATGTGTAATTGAGGTTCAATTGATAGCTACTTAATGAACTGTCCCGTTAGCTGTTGGTGAATTTTAGTTGAGGTATGTAAATTTATGACATCTGGACAACTGATGAGTAGATCATTGGGTATGACATGAAGTGATTCAAGCCAAGCAGCAGTGAGTAAAATTAAAAATGATGTTTTATTACTCACAAAATCATATCATAATAGAAAGAATAATAGCATGCATCGTTAACTTTGATGCAGATCTCAAAAAGGTACATCAGAAGAATATTGTTCCAATACTGAGCATAGCTATAACATTTCGGCTGTTTGCAGCATAGCTTAACACCAGCTACCAGTTTAAAACTTATCCAGAGCTTCTACAACAAACTCATACAATACTAACTCCGAGCAACAAGCTCTACAAGCACAATGCTTCTTCTCAATGCATATCATGAGCAACCAGGTTTATCTGCTTCTGCTAAGTTTTGGCTAAAGTGCAATTACCGACACCAGGCATTTATACTCATCATTTGTTATGACGCTTCCAGAGTATGCTAATTTCCAGTGATACAGAAAATTAGCATATTACGGTCAACTAAGATACAATCTGCAGGAACTCAAACGTAATTCAACTCGGACACTACAGAAATATCCAATACTTTAACTTTTTACCTTAACACTATCGTGATACTTCGTTTGTTTACTTTTATGGTGTCTTAACATTGGCCGTGACTTTCATGCTTAATGGAGGTGTGTGATCAATACCTATTTTATGAACTGCCCTGTTAGCCATGACTTTTGTGCATAGTGGAGATGAACGATTCACAACTACTTTATGAACTTCACTGTTAATAATGACTTGTGCACATAGCTGAGGTGTGCGACAGACAGCTACTTCATGAACTGCACTGTTAGCCTTGGCTTGCATTCGTAGCAGAGGTGAATGGTTGAAAGTAACTTCATGAACTGCACTGTTAGCCATGACTTTCACATGTAGCTGGGCTGCATGATCAACACCTACCTTATGAACTGTCCTATTAGTCGTGATTTGCACGAATAGTGGATGTATGTGATCGCTAGCTACTGTATGAACTGTACCGTTAGCCATGACTTGCATGCGATTGACAGCTACTGCAAAAGAATATTAAAAGTTCAGAGCTTTTTCAAAAAGTAATATAGTTGGCCGTCGGAGGCAGTAAGTTGTTGTTGAAACCCAGACCGTCCGACCTACCAGAAAGGTGTAAGGTAACTGTTTGGACGGTCGGGAAGTGCCACCCAATTTAGACCGGAACCCAGTGGGGGAGGCATCCACAGGGACCGTACCCTCCTTCCCCTACCACCAACCTCTCGGAAGGACTTTCGGACCCACATGTTTAACGTGATCGTACTCCGCATGAACACGGCGGCAGTTTTGGCAGTGGCTGGAATCGAACCCGGGCCTACCGAGTGCAACTCCAGTGCACTAACCAATGGGCTACCGCGCCCACGGAGGCAGTAAGTAAAAAACATGAGGCAGTAAGTAAAAAACATGAGGTAAATATATTCTTCCCTATTTCATTAAAGACGGCAAAGATCGAAGCCACTGAAAAGGGCTAATCTTATACATAACTTTTCTCTCCCCCTTTTATCATCCTGCATTTTGACAGACTCAACATAAACATATACATGTTCCTGCAAATAACTATGAAAAAAAAAAGACCTAATTCAGAAAACTAAATTTTTAAATATTAGTTTTAGAGCAAAAATACTTAGCGAGGTAAAATCTTCAGGACTTTTTACATAAGTTGAAAAAAAAAATAGAAACATCTTTGAAAGTTTTTATCTATTGGAAGAGGGAATGTATTTGTTGTATATTGTTACTTTTAATGGAGGAATAAAGTAGAGTGGGAGATGTTTATCTGTTTTACTTTGGCACTAGATCACGGTTTTATTTTATTATTATTATTTGGGGGAAGGGGGGAGGTGAGAATACGTGGTCTAAATCTTTGCGGAAAGAGCTAGCTCTGCATACTCCACAGGTGAAAGGCCCTTCTTATATGCCACGCACAATGACCCAATCCAGGTGGTTTTTGCGTAAATCGATTTTCACACCCAAGACTACCGCTCACAACAGATTTCGAACTTAAATTAAATTATAGTCTGAATGTGCTGTTTGCCACGTGCTTCAAGATATTGGGAAGTTATTATTTTGTGCGATCGGCCTTGCTTTGATAAAATTGGGCTCGCCAAATGAAAACCTGGACTTGCCAGTGGCGAATTGGTGAGTGGGATTCCCCACTGCTGTACATCTGTTCCGCGGGGGCAAATTTCAAATGTTGGGGGTTTGGTGGTTTTTGACTGTCGAGCATGCATAATCATTGATTGAAATATTTTTTTATTCATATTGTGAAATAAAAATGCACTGGCTTCTGTTTTAAACATAGGCAACATTCACATCATAATCATATTATTCTTCAATATTAACAAATTGAAGTGGCAAATGTCTGGGTTAAGATTAAATTAATAACATAGCAAAACAAACAAATGCCAAGTAATAACAGATGTGAAAATTGTAATTGTTAACCCATGGCAGAAACGTGGCGACATAATGACATTGTTGCAAAATGGGAATAATCTCTTGCAGAAAGATCTTAGTGCCCCAATGCCGCTGGTTATAGTGCATCAAATCCCCCACCCTCCCACCTCCCAAAAAATTAAAAAATATGTGTAAAATTTTAAAGTATCTACTCTGTGGGACATGAAAAGTATTTTTGAAATGTTTACAGAGGATTAACGAATAAGGAAATCTAAGAAACTTTATAATGCTGAATGCGTTGCTGCTCCTTTTCTAATTGCATTATTTGTAAATTTATTGTACAACATTTTTATCGTTAAAACCACAAAGTGGCAATTAACTATTTTGATTTACCTTTTAAAGCTAAATATTAGTTTATCTGTGAATGCACTTTACATAAAAAATATGATATATATTAAAAATTCAAAAACAAGATTGAAATGATAGGCCAAAGCCAGAATTTATTAAAAAATTTTTGGTTTTCTCTAAAAACAACAAATGCCAAAATTTGGCAGCTCTGAATAGCATTGGCTATGTTAAAAAATTTCTCTTTTAACATTCTTATACATCTGGGGTATGATCTAAAAAAGCTGTATACAGTTAAAAGTGTTTTTATTTGGACAGCAGATATATAAATTTCATGGGAAAAGTATGATCACTATTTTTAAGTGCCTTTTAAAGCTAAGTTTATTTTTAAAAATGCTTCTGTTGTTTAAAACAGTAGCTCTCAACTGAGGCTGGTCATTGGTGTACAACAAAGTCTTAATAATTCGAGTTCTGCCTAATCTGGGGTCATTCATAGAATTTTTTGGTAAATTTCTATCATTAACACATACTCTTTTGGAAAAGCAGAAAAAATTAGAATTTTATTTTTTCATTAATATGATGCAAGCCTTTAACCAAATTTTTGATGTCATTACATTCATTATTCAAAAGCATTTGTATGATATTTAGGTTCATATTTATTTAACTTTATTTTTTTCAGCTTCATACTCATGTTTTGAAATTTTGCTAAATCCTAGTTTTCAGGCTCAATTGTAATTTTGTAGGGGGCCATAAATAAAAACAGAATATTGGAAGGCCTCTGAAACTTCTGAATGGGAAACGTAAATTCACTTCTGCAATATTTTACTGAAACATTAAAAAGATGTTGATATTGAGAACAAAGGTAATCTATAATTATCACTAAACAATGCTGCAATCAGACATTCAAAATCTTGTTTGTTTGCATCAGCCACAAGGATCTCACTAAATAAAATGACAATATTAGCTGCATATTTCACATTTTATAATTACTCTCACTATATAACTACTTAAATATGTAAGAAAGAATTTCAAATTTTTGATGTTTATATTATATACTCATTATTTTAAGTTGAGATTTATGTTTTTTATTTTTATTATAATTTTATGGTTTATGCTCAACCTGTTAAACAAAGTTTACACATACCTCTGCGTTTCCGAGAGGTTGGTGGTAGGGGAAGGAGGGTAAGGTCCCTGTGGATGCCTCCCCCACTGGGTTCCGGTCTAAATTGGGTGGCACTTCCCGGCCGTCCAAACGGTTACCTTACAACTTTCTGGTAGGTCGGACGGTCTGGGTCTCAACAACAACATACCTCTGCGTACAGCAACATCTTAGTTTTGCCGATTGTATTAAACTTTTCCGACAGATCAACCAATCAGAAAGCAAAGTTGCTTCATTCTAATTCTACACTGTGTTCTAAACTGAAACAGAGTTTAAGGTGTAGACTGTAGAGAGAAGGGAGCTGCAGAGGTAAAGATAATTTAGAAGTGGTTCATGAGTAAAATAGGTTTAGAAACTCAGACTTAGAATATTAGACTGAATTAGCTAATCATTTAACTCTTCAATTTTTTGCATTTTTATTTTTGGATAATTATTGGTATTTCAGTATAAATTGTTAAATGCATGTCTGTAACGATTAACAGGGTTTCCCAATATAGATTAACTTTACAAACATTTTGATAAGCATTATACTTTAAACATTTTGGGACTTTGGCAAAAATTTTAATTAAAATGATACTTTGAAAATATATACGAACAATTTTCAAACAAAGTTGTACTTCAGTAATTTAAAAAACATGATAGTTACAGGACTTTTTCAAAAATTTCTAAAAACACAATACTTGAAAATTTCAAGTATTATAAAGTATCAAGTATTGTACTACATTTCAAATATTGTCCTAAGTATCAAGTATAATATAATCCTGCATTTTAGGTATCATATTATTAAGTTAAAACTTCCAAAACTTCCTTGAAGAAAGCAGGCATGTATCAGTAAGGTGACGACAATTGTTTGGAGTGCATTATAGACCCTTTTCTTCAGGACCAAATGAACAGATAGAACAGTATATGCCCTTAACCACTGCTGTGAATGAATTTTCAAGGAAATTTTATTGTAATCATACTAAGTATTTAAGTTTTTAGATATTTTTGAGACTTTGCAAAAAATTTTGAACAAAATGATTTAGAAAATATTTGTGACTTATGAATGAATGAATGATATGAAGGTGGGTGGCTCCAGAAGAGCCTAGCACATCGACCTTTGTGACTTAACTAATAATGAAAATAGTCACACATTTTGACTCCGTGTAGACCCTACCCTAATTTTAATTATACGTATGAGGGAGTAATTTTCAAAACACAAGAAAATGCAAAAGAAAGTTTTTTCAAAATCTGGGAAAATACAAGTAATTAATTTTATAAACTAACCTTGTAAATTTTTTTTTTAAATTTAGGATTAGAATTTAACACAATTTTATATTTAAAGGTTTAAAAGTATATAATAAAGTGTTTTACATGCAAATCATTTTTTTTTTTTTTTTTCTCAGCTCAATTTGTAATTTGCATGATAAATATATCTGTAATTTTTATTATTTATGCAATTGAAGTGAATTGATTTTTCATTTATTAAAACTTCTTTTTTCTGACATTTTTTTAGTTAAAAACTTTTCAGTTATATAATTTTTTTCCCCTGTTCACACAGCATAACATGAAGTAAGATATCATATTTCTGTTAGAATGTTCTCAAACATATGGCAGTATGGCCATCTAGGTTTTATATCTTGTTCCCTCACTTATATGTAATTGTTAAAAGTAGTATTTCCCAAATTTTCTGAACCATGTAAGCAATAAATAATTTATTTTTAAACAAAGCTATCTTTTTATAAACATTGACTGTATTTTTCAGAGTTGAAAATAATAAAACAGATTTTAGACATATAATTTATTTTTGTTCATGACTTGTCTAGTGTCTAACTTATACCATATTATGGTTTTTAATATTGAATATTAAATATTAGTTCATAGGTGCTTACTTTATAGTTTTCAATTTACATATTGTTTTTTAATAATCATTTTTGAAGACATGTATAACTGACCAATTTGAAATTGACCCAGGCTATACATCACTGTAAACTACTCAATGCACACACACACAGTGGTTGATCCATTTACACATTGGCTAAATTTTGCTCAAAGTAATATAGTGATCCTATATAACTTTAAACATAGCATGTGATAGCCAAATCTAGTTTCAAACTACTTGTCTACTTTTTCAGATATATCTTAATCTATTTCCAGTCACTAATTCTTATAAATTGTATAGTATTAAAATTTACATTGTTGAAGTATGTTTCAAAACTATGAAATCCAATAACCCAAGTCTAACCCTTTATGACAACTTACACATATTCATAGAAAGGGAAATGCGTATAGAATCTATCATATTCCATTTGAAATTCAAAATATAAACAAAGTAAAATTTGAATTGTGAGCGTATTTTAAAGTATGAAGAAATATTGTTTTTAACATTCATTTGGGTACTTATCGGTTATAGGGACCATGGGTTACCAACTACTTTTCCAAGTTGTCGCCAATACGAACGTTGGCGATATTATCCAATATGAGAAATTCACTACAAACACAATGATTACAATTTAATATATAATGGGGTTTGATCAACTTTACTTAACAAAAAAATATTGTGTTATATTGAAATTTGTCGCGGCCCAAACTCAGCTAACATGAAGCCAAACAAGGCAACATGTAGCAACCATGCCAAATTCTGGTTTATACCGGTTGATGATATTATTAATAGGTGACACTGTTTTCATATTTCGTGGCTTACACCGACTTTCAACATTTGAAAATAAACCATCGGTATAACTTCGTAAATCCTGAAACCAGGACTCATACGCAGACCATTGAGACTCTGGGGATTTGTGAAACGGCGTAACAAGAAGCACAGAGGTACTGCGAGACAGCACTTGGACTCATATCCCGCAGAATTTATGTGGTGAAGTGTTACCGGTAGTGATAAATTTAATGACATTTTATCGGCAATAGCTGAGTTTTGGCTGCCACAAATTTCAATGTAACACAATATTTTTTTGTTAAGTAAAGTTGATCAAACCCCATTATGTATTAAATTGTAATCATTGTGTTTGTAGTGAATTTCTCATATCAGATTATATCGCCAGCGTTCATGTTGGCGAAAACTCAGAAAAGTAGTCAGTAACCCATGGTCCATATAACCAATAAGTACCTTCATTTGTAACAACAAATACCATCATAATGACTGAAATATCAATACCACAGCTAACCATAAAGAAATCATCAGCTGTATTGTATGAATGCTATCAACTATGATTCTATGATATATATTTTTCCAATAATATGAATTACTTACTAATTTAAAGAAAATAAACATAAGAACAGTATCACATTTCTTAAATGCAATCTGACAGAAGCCAACACTTATGAAAAAGAATGTGACTTGGTGAATTCTGATTGGATGCAACTCTTTTGTTGAACAATATCTAATTTCTTAAAATTCTATGATTCTCGCTTCGATCAGACTCATAAAACAAAAATTGTGTTTAGGGCATGAACACCTCCCCTAGATTCCTGTGCCCTACACTGCGAGGTTTGCAAAGCCGGTTGCTATGTCATGGTCCATTGTTTAACATGGAAAAACTGAAGCATGCAGGGGAGCATTGATTTCATCTGAAGTATAACAAACTAGTGTGGAAAGCATAAAAATTATTTGAGTTGTTTTTGTCCTGCCTTCCCCCCCCCCCCATATATGTGCTTCTATGCATCCTTGTCATCTCCTCTCTTTTAATATGCTACTATAGCTGTATAATAGCAATAGTAATAAAATGCACAAGAGAAAATAAAGTTAATAAAAATATTGCCTGTAGTGAGTACATTATATCAGATATGATATATAGGACATCATTGAAGTCTTTCAGAATTCACTCTTGCCAAATATTGAACAAGTTTTATGATTACAAAACAGCTGATATTTTGAATTCATATGTTCTATGGTAAACTGGCAATTGTTATATTAACTGGAAAAGCCTTGCTAAGTTCAACAGTAAAGACTAGTTTTAAGATTGAATTCAAAGATAAACCAGATCCCGTCATGGTTAGGTAAATATAGCTAGACTGCTTTTTGGTATATTAAGATTACCCTAAAATTATGAGTTTTGATCTAAATTGTTAAAATTTGGCTAACAAAATGAGAAATGCAGAAATTTAGCATGTACGCTGCATCCATTACTTGCCACCATAGAGAGTAAAAATGAATTTTAAACTTTTGAATGCTGCTGCTTTTTTTTTTTCAGACTTATAGGTTTTCTACATTTATATAAAAAAATCTTGTATTCAGAAGATAGATTTTTTTTTTAAATAACATACTTTTTAATAATTTAATTCATATAAATGTTTCTAATATTCTTTTTTTCTTCTTCAGGAAATGAAATTCTTTTTATCACTAATTACTTTAATTTTGGCATTTCAAGAAGCTGTTAATTTAGAGGAAGTACCGAACAATGATCAAAATGTGGGAAATTCTTCTGCTATTGTGATTTCTCATAAAGAAAAGGAAACAGGTAATTAATGTATCATATTTTTTGTTTTCTGTCAACCTTCATTAAATATTCTTGTCCAGCCAGAATTGTGTCAAACTCCCCTTTCTGTGTTATATTTTTGACAATAACAAAATTGGATTTTTTTTCATGTTTCTGTAACTAAAAACATCAAACAGAAAAATTGTTTAATTGCATACCTCCTGCTTTACAATAATTGTTTACATTCATGTTGGCTATTAGCTTTGTCCTGTTTTAACTACTGTAATTAGTAATGGTACTTTTCTGTTAGCTGGGTACCAGATAAAATCCACCAAATTACAGTGATAACTCAACCAAACTAACAACTTTTAAAGAGTTTATCTTTTAACATGTATAGCAACCCTAAAACAAAACGTTTTTTAAAAAGTAAGTTTCTTTTTAGAAAAACTAGTCACTTTTTAAAACGCTAAGATGGACTACTCAATTTGGCAATTGCCTAAAGACGAATAGGTAAGCATTCAATTTTTCCAAAAAAATGGAATTCTTCATAAAGAAAAACGATGTTCAAATGATCATCCGATGAGGTTATGCACAAGTGATTCATCCCGCCCGTTCAAATGGTTACCATACACCTTTCTGGTAGGTCGGATGGTCTGGGTTTCAAACAAGTGATTCATCACCAAAATTGTTATGCAGTCTATGATCATGCCAAGAAAAGAAAGGAATGCGCACACAAACCTGGTTTGATGGATCACGTATCCCTTTTCTCACTGCTTTATGATTTATATATCTGTGGTGTCAAAAGTTAACATCGGTTGAATTTTGTGAACTTCAGCTTCAAATGAACCACAACACAACTGTCAATTGGAATAACTATATGAGGCAAGTTTGTGCCAATGCTTTGTTGCTACGAAAAAAACAAAAAATCGGAGATGTTAACGGTAGTTGAAATAGACAAAAGTATTTTTACTCGAAGAAAAAATTATGTCGTGGAACTAAAGAATGTTTCCTTGTTGCAGTCCCAGATCGAACAGCAATCACTTTAATGGCTGTGATCGAAGAACATATAGTTGATGGTAGTATCATATTTTCTGACTGTTAGAAAGGATACAAAACTGGAGAATTGAAAAATTCCGGATTTGAACTTTTTACTGTCAATCACTCGTATAATTTTGTGGACCCAACAACTGGATGCCACACCCAAACAATAGAGCAGTTGTGGGGTTCTGCCAAATGGCGGAATAAACGTCAACGTGAAACTACAAGAAACCATTTAGAGTCTTATTTAATTGAATTTATGTGGCGACGTTTGCATGCTAAAACAAATTTATTTTCAGCAATTGTAAACGGAATTTACAATTTCATACCTGCTATGTAAATTGATCTTTTTTTTTTTTTATTGCATATAAAAATAAAAGTCTACCAGAGTGAACATTTAGGCTTGTCGATGACTACGTCAACTTTAAAGCTCAGCGGTTTTGGTCTTTTACCCAGCTAACAGAAGAGTACCTTAGTAACTTATATGGATGGACTATATTGTTCTGAGAGCATAGGCAAATTAATTATTACAATATCTAAGAGAGACTACTAAGATAGTGTCTTTCAACCACTTAGCCAGTCATAGAGCTTTGATTCCTCTAAGATGCAAGCTCAGCTCTTACCAAAATAAATCAGTAGCACATAGTGAAGTATAAATATATGTCACCTAAGGGTACATTCGTAAAGCTGCATGAGTGCAACAAGTTTAATTCTTTTTTGAACTGAGCATTCTTAAAGTATTAGGTTCAAAAAGTGAGAAAAATGCAGCAGTTTGTAAAGTCAAATTTTATTTCACGAAACGCACCGACCAAGAGTCTGGCTTAGCCAGTTTAAAAACATGGCGGCTCTTCACATTGTGTGTAGCATTTTTATGGAAGAGATTATTTTTGTTGAGTGGCTGTTGATTATTACAGGTGTAGTGAAAATTTTGTTTTTTACTTTTAAAATGTGCAGAATTTCTCATTGAGGATGACAAATTTAGATATTTATATAAAGTGAAAATATCAGATTATTATAGTCCCTTCATCAACACATTTTATGTTTGGTAAACATGTATTTTTCAATATATTTTGTTTTCTTTAACAATTCACTGATTGTTTTGATGCTTATTTTCATTGTAATTCTTGATTTGAAAACCTATGTAAAAATAATTTAGGATCTGCTCATTTTCAGTGTGTTACATTTACTAACAAACTAGTGTACTTTGAAGGCCAGAAATAATGTTTTAATTTTTCAGTCTTTTGATTTTGAGTGCGCTTATTTGTGAAATGTTTCATCATTTATATTCTGCAATCAGGCAGTGCATTTACTTTAATTTTTATATATTTCATATTTTTATTTTTATATATTCCATGTTTTAAATGTTTATTATATACTTACATGTCCATGGAAAAATCAGAATGAAATTCTGGTTAGCCACGGATATATTTTTAATATATTTATTTATGTTTCACAATGTGTGAAAAATTAAATAAATTTAAATAAGTATGCAACACATGTATTAAATATGTAGTATATAAGTATTTTTCTTCCATGTGTGTTAAATTTTGGACATTTGATTTTTTAAAACTATTTTTCTGTTACGAAATATTTCTCGTAATTCAGTAATCAGTTTATACCTTATAAAAAATTTCAATGTTGTTTGAATTTGTTCTGTTTCTCATCTGATATTGCCTGTCACATCATTTTATTTATTATCAATGGAAGAATATTAGTGAAAAATATTCAGAACAGAAAAGAAATATACACGATATAGAGTATTTATTTTCTGCTATGAATTATTTTTCTTACTGATTCAATCTTGCTCTATAAATATTATCCTATTTAATCCGTTATAAAAACTGAAAATGTTTGATAAATTATTACTTAATTGCAATAGAATTTTCAAAATACAGCAGAAAATGCACAGGAGGGCCAATTAATTATACATAAAATAACAAGATTTTAGTCTCAAATCTGATTTTAAGGTGCTTCCACCCTCTTACAACTGTTATTTACTATACTAATTTTTTTGCTTTCCCTACATACATAGTGTAATGTATAGGGTAGTCTTGTCCAACACGCGGGCCGGATGCAGCCCAGGATGGCTATGAATGCAGCCCAACAAAAACCATAAATTTACAAACTTTATGAGATTGTGACTAAAAATACCATTAAGAAATACTACAAATACAATTTTAACATGCTATTTATAAGTAATGCATTTTTTAATTTAACACGTTCTTTAGCAATGAGGATTGATAAAATCATTCTCAAATGATTGTATTTGTTCAAAATTTCCACTCATGCAAGTAATTACTTTTCGACATAATAAATGGTGCATTAGTGCTCTTGCTTCCTACATTTATCACGCAATAGATGCCTTTCTATGTGTGCTATGGGTACTCTGGTATGGCTTTCAATGTGCAATTGTAAACAGTCGAGTTCACACCGAAGAAAGATGCTGACATGATTTGGCAAGTAAAACACAGTAATTATTGATAATATTTCTTCCTACCTACCTTTGTACATAACAGACATTTTTGGTTATTTAGAAGACATGTAAGTATTTTTATTTGATTATTAAACCTTACTTTCTAATTTTCAATCTATTTTTTCTTTTTTTAAATTCCAGCATGGCTTCCTCTGTGTCTCAAAGGAAAATCGAACCAAAAAAAGAGAAAAATAGAAGAAGAATTGTACAACAAAAAATGGACAGATGACTACTTTTTTGTCGAGACAAATATTAAGGCTGTCTGCTTCATTTGTAGGGAATTTGTGCCAACTACAATTTGAAAAGGCATTGCACTCAAAAACATGCTGTAAAATTTAGTACATATCAAGGAATGTGTCATAAAGACAAAATAGCGAAACTAAAAAAAAGTCTATCATCTCAACAAAGTTTTTTTGAAAAATAAAAACAATAAACGGATTCTATTGTGAAAGGTAGTTATATGGTTACAAACCTGATAGCAAAAAAATCAAAACTGTATACCGATGGTGAGTTTATTAAGCAATGTATGGAAAGCATGGCAGATATAATTTGCCCTGATAAAAGAGTGGGATTTTTATAAAATCAGTTTGTCTCACCAGACGAATGGTTGAAATAGTAAAATCTATCAAAAAAGGTTTGTAGAGTAGAGCTGCTAATTTAAAATTTTATGCTTTGTCGATAGATGAAAGTACTGATGCTACTAATACGGCTCAATTGGCAAATTTTATTAGAGGTATTGATGACGAATTTAATATCACGGAAAAAATGGCTTCTTTAGTGCCATTAAAAGACACAACTAAATCAAGATATTTATACAAAGCAGTGAAAAATATGTTAAAGCAATTTTCTTTGTCCATTATGAACATATCTGATATTGCTACTGATGGGTGCCCAGGCGATGATAGGTAAAAGAGATGGATTTGTAAAATTAATAGAATATGATGCAATTGCTTTGAATGAATGACATGAAGGTGGGTGGCTCCAGAAGAGCCCAGCACATCAACCAGAAGTCTATTGTACTACCCCAACAGGCGAAGGTCCTTAAGAAAACAGACTAGTAGCCGAAGCAAAAATAAGCAGGCACGTGACAGGAATGTCATACAACTCCCAGAGTTCACTCACATGTCGACCCATATGTTCGAACCTGTGGGAGGGGAACACCTCACATTTACAGAGAATGCATGTGGCAGTTTCTTCGCTGTAGTTGCAGCCTCTGCAAAGCGAATCTTTTGTGACACCTGTAATGCCAGAAATGTAAAGTAATAAATATTTGGAAGGATTAAAAAATAATGGAACCAGGAATGCGGGCGGATTATCCCCACGCTAAGCAGATGGGCGATAATATACAGGTGGCCCCATATCTTACATACCACGCCCATGTTTACATACCACGTTAAGCCGTTTGGCGGCAACCGAGACGGCGACGCCATGTCTACGGATTAGCCCTCAGCTCTAGATTTCAGCACGTGGACCGCCGACCGAAAAAGGGATATAAGTGAGAGTTGCTCGAAGTGGGGGTCAGAATTGGTCAAGGCAGGCTGTTGGAGTTAGACTAGTCAAGAAGAAGCGACGGTAGCAGAGTTAAGAGTTGTGTGTGCGTCTCTGATATAGGAATTCGAAGGAGAGCTCATGTTCATCTGGTATTGCAAGTGTAAAGTGTGACAAAGCATCGGTGTTACCCAAGTTATATGAAAGAAGATCAGGTACCGTACAATTAAACTATATGAGGATAACCTCTTTGTCTAAATTTGTGTTTTTAAGGAAAAGCTAGTTAATGCATCCCACCACGTGCTCCAACCAAATATCAATTCATCTGGCATTACACCCCCCGAACTACCATTGAGATGTATTCCACTATGTGTGATATTTATTTAATTTGTAAAACTAAAGAGTGTAAATTGAGTATGTGATAAATAAATGTTTGTTCCTTTACTATTAACCTTAATTTTTAGTTTGTTAACTTAGTATCCCGTTAAGCACAGAAATAGGTGGGTTTTGCGGCCACCAACGCAATGTACACAGCAGTAAGTTAGAACAGATTACATGTATAATTAATATACTAATAAATAATTAATTTAATGTAAAATGCATTTTTGACAATATTAATTTTAATCAACAAAAATAATAATCGGCACAACACCCATAATATTAAGATGTCTTTTAAGGGTGCAGTATCCAGTAAGGAGCCCGACAGCCCTTCTGATGCCAATTCTACCGAGCCTGAATAATTCCTTCTGACGTATGCTAGGGCAATTGCAGTTGAGAATTTTCGCCTGCCTTTGGCCCTTAGTATTACGCCAGTTATTGCATTGAAGCTTTCTGAAGATGTCATAGACAACAATTATTCTAGTTAGTTCATTGGGAAAACCCAAAGCTGGCTCGGGACCAACAAAAGGAGTACTTGAGCCTTTTCTAGCTAAATCATCAGCCAGCTCATTTCCTGAAATACCCGAATGTCCAGGCACCCAGTAGAGTATGACTTTATTATTGCTAGCAATATTACAAAGTGCATTATAGCACTCCCAGACAAGGAAAGACGTTATAGTAGATTTCCCTAAGGCCATAAGAGCAGCTTGACTATTAGAACAGATTAGAATCCGGTTGCTCCTGTAATTTCTGTCATAGCAAATTCTACAACACATTAAAATGGCAAAGACCTCAGCCTGAAAGACAATAGCATGACTGCCAAGAGGGTAAGACATTTTAGTGCCGTCATCCAGACAGCAAACACCGGCACCAGTGCCAATCTTCGAGCCATCTGTATACCATACAATACAATTTTGTTTAATGTAGGTGGGCGTCCTCTTCCAGTCATCCCATGAAGGGACCTGAATTACATAGGGCCTGTCAAATGTATGTCAGACCTGTATACCATCAGATGGCATATGGGAATAAGGATGATTTATAACATTACTGTTGAGACCACTCCAAGATAAATACTTAGAATAGTCTTTCCAGTGTTTCAGATATTTAAGTCTGTTCATGTAGATGAGAGCCTCAGCTTCAATGTGCGTGTAGAGAGGGTTCAATCCAAGCAAAAGTTCAAGAGTTGCAGTGAGAGTGGTTTTCATGCAACCAAAGATCGCAGTATACACCATCCTTTGAAGCTTAATTAAATCTAATTTAGTTGTTTCACATCTGATTCTAGACCACCAAATAATGGAGCCATAGGAGATGATGGGACAGATTACAATAGAGTAAATCCAATGGATAGCCTTGAGATTCAAGCCCTTGATTCTGCCAATAGCATTTCTACAAGACCAGAAGATTCTTTTGGTTTTAGTTATGCAGTATTCCATTCCAGGTGTCTCTTCCAGTTGAGACCCATGTCAAAGAAGATTCCTAAGAATTTTACCTCCTTGGAGCTCATGAGCTTCTGACCAAAAAAGCGAATATCTCTAAGTTTAAGAATGCGTTTTTTTGTGAATGCAACCATGGTTGTTTTCTGTGGGTTTACAGAAAGTCCAGCACTTTTGCACCATGTCTCAACATCCCTAAGGGCGGTGGACATCATATCAGAGACAGTGATACCAAATTTGCCTCTGTCAATGATGAAAACATCATCAACATATCTAACACAGAATACACCAGAACCAGTTAAGTTGTCCAGAAGAGAGTCTACAACTAAACACCAGGGAATTGGTGAAAGTACTGTTATGCCGAGATTTGACAGTTCTAAATTTAATTAATAGTTCAAAATTTGAAATAGCTTAAAATTCGTTATTTTTCCCCTTTCCCTTCAAAATTCTAAATTTATTTGTTGTTTTTAATATTTCGGCGATTTATTTCCCCTCTTAACGTAATTTATTATCTTTTTAATGTTTTTATTATTCAAAATTGTGCGCAATGTGCCTTTAAATGTTAAATAATCTTTTGTTAATTCTCATAATCTTCGTTTTCAGCTGTTAACTTAACTTCACTTCATTCATGTGTCTGCATAAAAAAGGCACTTTTTAAGACGAAATTTGGCTTTCGCCCGCTTATCAGTTAAAACAGCTGCATTTGGGGTGCCATCACATCCGGTGGGTTGCTGTGCGGCGGGTTGCCGCATTGGGAGAAGTGATCTTTTTCTGATTCTTGGCATAACAGCGTTTTATTTCCGCAGTGTATGTGTAAGCGCTCGGCGCGAAGCGCAGGGTTTCACTCGCCAAGTTTGCCGTCTCCTGGGACGGCAAGCGTGTTGCCGGACATTCGATTGCTGACCGGCTCTGTGGTAGGTGGTGTGTTTTTCGCCGGAAAAGATCTGTGGATCAGGGCCCCAATGCTTGGGCGCCCGTATCCCGCGGTCGCCGGGAGTATGTTTTAAATTTGTGCAGAATGGCCTGACATCGCAGGGGCGTGCCTCATATTTGGACAACTTCCACACAAGAAGTGAAAAGGTGGTTTGGATCAGTGACCCACGGACTACCCTCCTTGGGAAGCGCTCTTAATTGCGCTGGCAATATCAATTGCTCTGTCTGCGATCTGCCTCAGTGTTACCGCTCTATGGTCATCACTCATCACGGGCTATCACCTACTTTCATGTCAACCTTTGTGAGTGTTCAAGTCTTGGGGGAGCCCAGTGTGAACAGGGCTAGTGTTCAAAGATCAGTGTGCAAGCCCTCAGTGATCGTGTGCGGGCAAGCAGTGTCAATTAATTTTTAACGTGATTAAAATCCGAAGAAGAAAAGAGAGTTATAAATAATGCCCTCAGTGATCGTGTGCGTGCAAGCAGTGTCATTTAATTTTTAACGTGATTAAAATCCAAAGAAGAAAAGAGAGTTATAAATAATTTGTTTAAGTGCTAGCACCGAGAAAGTTTGAGTATTAAGAAAGAAAAATGGTTGAGAATGAGTTGCTTGAATATTTTTGACAAAGCTATATTGCTGTATTGTGATGAAGAAATGTGATTTTTAATATTTTCCTTTTATTTCAAATTTAAGTTTTGGGTGGACAGCTCCTCAGGCAGACTAAACTCTGATCTACAGACCAGAGTGGATTCTGTTTCCTGGGTTTTGTTTTATTTTTGAATTTACCTATGAATATTCAAAGTGTTAATTGAGTTTTACTTTAACTGAAGTTAATTTTAATTATCCTCTTGGCAATGTACTAACCACTAAAAATAGCTGAATAAGAATTATATAAAATCTAACTTGTTTATGTTGGAAGCACTTAAGTAATTGTTAATAAAAGTTAATTTTTAAATTTAACAATTAGTGTTTGTGATTTCTTTAGTTGTTGTTGGCTGTGCAATTTAATTATTTAAAGGTAAGTGGATTTTCTTAGAGGTTTTATGTTGTTGAGATGTTTTTAAAAGGTTTACATGGTTGAGCACAGACCAAGCAATAGTAATGGTTGAGTTAAAGTAAACATAGAAACAAAGAGAAAATAAATATTATTAAAAGTAAACTTTATTGATTGATTTGAGAATACCATACGAACACAGGTTAAAAATAAATATAATAACTTAGAATAATGAATAATAAATAAGTAATAAAGAAATGAAATAATAATTAAAGTATAAATAGTATAATTTCAAAGGGGAGTAAAAAGCAATATAACATGTGGTGCCTTGAACCTTTTTGGTTCTGCCTGAGTTGTCTGTCCACTGAATAAAATATAATAATTAAAAGGGCTGTCCACCAAAATAATATATTTTTTAAGGTAATTAATATTTGAGTGTTTATGTTATTATATGTTTCATATGCTTACTATGGGGAAGGGCACAAATTAATTAAATAATTTCATTAATTTAGTTTGTTTTAAAAATAATATTGTAGTTTTTTGAAAAGTTAGAAAGATTTAGGAGTTTTTTTTTTTTTCATTAAGCTTTTGTTAGTTGAATTTTTTTTTTCTTTTCACTCCTGTGTAAGCTAATCATAGCTTGTTGTTTTAAGAAAGATTTTTTTTGTTGTTTTGTAGAATTTTTTTTTTTAAAGTAAAACTTTGGAGTTTGACTCAGAGTAATTTTGGAATTTGAGTAGGATTTTTTTTTTTGACTTTGAGAGAATTTTTTTTCACTTTTAGGGATCTTTTGGCTATTTGTTTTGAAAGTGTGTGGTAGAGAAGTGGTGGTTTGTTGTGGGAATTCTGGGAGATTCAGGTTCAAAGGAGGCCTTGCTTTGCTAAACCATTCCTTCTCAACTTTTTTAAGTGGGTAAAATTTTTTCTCAGTCTGCCCATAATGGCTGCTTCAGTGCTTTGATGCCACACAGTTTTGAGGTGTTCACTGGGGAATGCACCTTTTTCCCTCGGGAATTAAATCACTTGCCCATGATGTATTTGTGTATTGTGTTTTTTTTTTGGGGAAGGGATTCACGACCCCTTGCCCACTGTCAAGATTATGAGATTTGAGATAGAGAGTTATTGGAAATAAGAGGCTAAGAATAGCGAAAAATTATGTGTATTAGTAGTTGTGTTTTAAGTGTATTGAATTTAATGTGTGTTTAAAAGTAGATAAATATGTCAAAAGATCTGTGTTAGTCTTAAATGTTAGGAATTTTTTTTTATGATAGGAAAATTATTTTTCTCTTTTGGAATATAGTTTTGGAATTTCAGTTTCAGTTCAAATTTTGGTTTTAAAAATTTTATTAAAGAGGGAGTACAGTGATCAAAAGTTTTCTTTTGTTTTTGTTTTGAATAATTAGTCACAACTCTTGGCTTTGGGTGAAGTTAAAGGTACGGCTAATGGGTTAGTTTCATGGTCACCTGGAGGAATTTTGAGGTCTGGGAAGCCTTGTTTTCTTAGAAATTCTTCTTCACAGAAATGTGTTTGAAAAAGAAAATTTTTTTTTTTTGTGTTTCAGTAGGCCATGTTAACTGTCACTTTGGTGCTTTGAAGCCGCCTTTAAGGTGCTCAGCTGGGGAATGCACCTTTCCTTTTAGGAGAATTACTTGCCCGCTAAAAATTGTTTTTTTTCTTGTGTCATTGATCCTTCAGCCAAGCGATCGACTTTGGGTAGTGTAAAAATTTTTTTTTGTTAAATTGTGCAAGTTCAGTCTCAGAATGTTTGTTTTGGGGGGAATGGAGATTGTTCTTTTAGAAATATTCCTTGAGAAATTTTTTTTTAATTTAAGTCAGCTTTGTGAAATTTTTTTTTGTTTTGTTTAAAAGTGTTTTGGCTCTTAAAAGATTGTTGCTGGGAGATTGTGTATTTCTCCGAATGTGGGAGAGGAGAGTGTGAAATTGGGTTTTCAGTTGTTTAGTTGTTTTGTTAATCTTGGATCCGCAAAAATTTTATGTTTCGACCCTTTGAATTCTTCGGCTGGTCCAAAGTCTTCATCAAAATTTATGTTTTTATCGTAATGACAAGTAATTGGGAACTCTGTTTTGTTTTTCTTCTTTCCGACTGTTTGGGTGATGCACTCTACGAATGCAGATTTTTGTTTTGAAATTTTTTTTTTAAAATTGAAACTTTTTGTAGGTAATTGAAATTTTTTTTTTACTTGTGATGATTGGGAGTGTTAAGATTGAATTGATAGACTGGAAGGTTAGAATTAAATTTTGTTTTTGTTTAAAATTATATTTTTGAAAATTTTTTTTGTTGTTTGTCAGAATTTTAATTTTCTGGGAGGTGGAGCTAAAACTTGGGTTTGCTTGAAATTTATTTTTTTGGGGGGATTCCCTTTTTGTTGAAGTTTGTACTTCGAATTTTGGGACGGGAATTTGAATTTCAAAATCTTACCATTTGTGGGAGTTCTAATTTGAAAATTTTTTTTTGGGGAACCTTTGAGTTAGTCAAATTTTAGTGGAAGTACACTTGTTTATGAAAGTCACTGCTGCAGAGATTTTTTTTTTGGGGAGAATTTCTCGCTCGACAGGATTTGCTTTAGGAAATTTAATGGGACCTTCAGGGTTGTGTGCTACATTGGGCCTACAATAGTTTCAAATGATCTCGCTGGTTTGAGTTCAGTTCATGTACAAGTTAAATTTTTTCTTTCACCCGTATTGGAAGTACATAGTCCTGGCAGTTCTGTTTGCGAAATTTTTATTTCAAATTATGCTTTTCAAAATTTGTATTCCATCTATTCTTTATGAAGTTTTTTTTGGTTCGTATCATTAAATCTACAGTTTTAGAGGGACTCAGGGCGTCAGTCTCTCTCCTGTCGGAAACACTGGTTTTTTTTGTGTTTTGTCATTGGGAATTTTGTTTTTAGGGAAGTCTGGCTTGGTTCAGTTCTATATCCCTTGCGTAGACTGAGGGATGTGGAACCGTGGTTTGACAGACTGTTTTTCAGTGTTTTGAGATTTTTTTCACCTGGCCGCAGTGCAGTTTAAATTCGAAATTTTGGTGATCATTTGTTTTTAGATGAGTAGTGCATGACAGAGCTGAGGGTGGTGTAAGCATGAGTATGATTGCCTCATGTTGTATATAGAAGAGGCGGACCCAAAAGCAAGGAATGCTTGGGGGCGCCATGAGAAGTGTATTTTTTATGTCACATTGCCCAGGCTCTGCTACACACTACTGGGGTTGTTTGGCTTTTGTTTTGATGGGGAGGGATTTGATTTTTTTTGTTTTATGAGCAGTGTATTTTTTCCCCTTGTTTGATTTAAATCTTTTTATTAAATTTGGTGAGAATTCAGATATTTTTTTTTCTCTTCAGGTTTAGTTCGAGTTTTTGAAAATTTTAGAGTTGTAATGAATGTTTTCTTTTTGGAGGTTTTTCTCTTCTCTTAAAGGAGAGGTACGAAATTTTTTTTTAATGAAAGTCTGAGAGAAGTGCAGGTTTAAAATTTTATGGTCATGATCAGTGTGCCTTCCCTGTATGTGAAAATATATATTCATTGTAAACATTTTTCAGATTTGTAATCCCAGGAGTTGCTACATGAAGCGAGTGTTCTTGTCTTTTTACAATTTCTCTGCCACCAGGATGGTGTTCTCTTTTGGTCATTTTCGGCTCTTTGTTGTGAAAAATTTTATTCTAAAATTTTTTTTCCGGTGGTCGAGAGGAATTATGTTATGCCGAGATTTGACAGTTCTAAATTTAATTAATAGTTCAAAATTTGAAATAGCTTAAAATTCGTTATTTTTCCCCTTTCCCTTCAAAATTCTAAATTTATTTGTTGTTTTTAATATTTCGGCGATTTATTTCCCCTCTTAACGTAATTTGTTATCTTTTTAATGTTTTTATTATTCAAAATTGTGCGCAATGTGCCTTTAAACGTTAAATAATCTTTTGTTAATTCTCATAATCTTCGTTTTCAACTGTTAACTTAACTTCACTTCATTCATGTGTCTGCATAAAAAAGGCACTTTTTAAGACGAAATTTGGCTTTCGCCCGCTTATCAGTTAAAACAGCTGCATTTGGGGTGCCATCACATCCGGTGGGTTGCTGTGCGGCGGGTTGCCGCATTGGGAGAAGTGATCTTTTTCTGATTCTTGGCATAACAGCGTTTTATTTCCGCAGTGTATGCGTAAGCGCTCGGCGCGAAGCGCAGGGTTTCACTCGCCAAGTTTGGCGTCTCCTGGGACGGCAAGCGTGTTGCCGGACATTCGATTGCTGACCGGCTCTGTGGTAGGTAGTGTGTTTTTTGCCGGAAAAGATCTGTGGATTGGGGCCCCAATGCTTGGGCGCCCGTATCCCGCGGTCGCCGGGAGTATGTTTTAGATTTGTGCAGAATGGCCTGACATCGCAGGGGCTTGCCTCATATTTGGACAACTTCCACACAAGAAGTGAAAAGGTGGTTTGGATCAGTGACCCACGGACTACCCTCCTTGGGAAGCGCTCTTAATTGCGCTGGCAATATCAATTGCTCTGCGATCTGCCTCAGTGTTACCGCTCTATGGTCATCACTCATCACGGGCTATCACCTACTTTCATGTCAACCTTTGTGAGTGTTCAAGTCTTGGGGGAGCCCAGTGTGAACAGGGCTAGTGTTCAAAGATCAGTGTGCAAGCCCTCAGTGATCGTGTGCAGGCAAGCAGTGTCAATTAATTTTTAACGTGATTAAAATCCGAAGAAGAAAAGAGAGTTATAAATAATGCCCTCAGTGATCGTGTGCGTGCAAGCAGTGTCATTTAATTTTTAACGTGATTAAAATCCAAAGAAGAAAAGAGAGTTATAAATAATTTGTTTAAGTGCTAGCACCGAGAAAGTTTGAGTATTAAGAAAGAAAAATGGTTGAGAATGAGTTGCTTGAATATTTTTGACAAAGCTATATTGCTGTATTGTGATGAAGAAATGTGATTTTTAATATTTTCCTTTTATTTCAAATTTAAGTTTTGGGTGGACAGCTCCTCAGGCAGACTAAACTCTGATCTACAGACCAGAGTGGATTCTGTTTCCTGGGTTTTGTTATATTTTTGAATTTACCTATGAATATTCAAAGTGTTAATTGAGTTTTACTTTAACTGAAGTTAATTTTAATTATCCTCTTGGCAATGTACTAACCACTAAAAATAGCTGAATAAGAATTATATAAAATCTAACTTGTTTATGTTGGAAGCACTTAAGTAATTGTTAATAAAAGTTAATTTTTAAATTTAACAATTAGTGTTTGTGATTTCTTTAGTTGTTGTTGGCTGTGCAATTTAATTATTTAAAGGTAAGTGGATTTTCTTAGAGGTTTTATGTTGTTGAGATGTTTTTAAAAGGTTTACATGGTTGAGCACAGACCAAGCAATAGTAATGGTTGAGTTAAAGTAAACATAGAAACAAAGAGAAAATAAATATTATTAAAAGTAAACTTTATTGATTGATTTGAAAATACCATACGAACACAGGTTAAAAATAAATATAATAACTTAGAATAATGAATAATAAATAAGTAATAAAGAAATGAAATAATAATTAAAGTATAAATAGTATAATTTCAAAGGGGAGTAAAAAGCAATATAGCAGTACGCCTCCCTGTAGACAGCCTGCCAGAGCATGCACCGTCTTGTTATCACCAAGTAAAGATGCACAGATATACCTATTAGATAACAGGTTCTTGATTCAACAAAAGATTGTCATGCCAACACCTTTCCATTCAAGAGCATGTAAGATGGTGTCAATAGGAACTTTATCAAAAGTGCCTTCAATGTCACGAAAAGTGGCAAGAGCAATTTCTTTGGCATTAAAGTTTCTCTCCAGAATAAAATAGAGACTGTAGAGGGTAGTATCCGTAAATTTGCCTGGTTGATAGGCATGCTGAGAGTTAGACAGAGGCATAGAAGCCAGAGTCACTTTTTTGATATACCTGTCAATGAGCTTTTCAATAGTTTTTAGAAGAAAAGACATAAGGCTAATAGGCCTAAAGGATTTGGCCTCATAATAGTTATCCTTACCAATCTTTGGAATAAATATTACTCTTGTATGCCTCCAGGCAGAAGGTAAGTGACCAAAGGCAATACAAGCTCTGTAGATTCTACAGAGAATGGGAGCAAGCACCTTAATTCCCTCCTGAAGAAGGATGGGAATGATGTCATCAATCCCTGGAGTTTTATGGGATTTAAAAGAGTTCAAAGCTCAATTAACTCTATCCAAAGTGACCACACTCTTAGCAATGCTCCACTTACTGCTGTTACAGGTAGAAGTGAGGTGAGCAACAGGAGTGGTGCTGTGACAATTAAATTCAGAAACCAGAAAATGAACCTTGAACATTTCAGCCAGGGTCTCTTCCCCAGTCCCAGAATAACCACCATTAGGTAACCTAACAGTATTTGGGTTGCAATTCCTATCTTTTGACATAAGTTTGACCATTTTTGCAGTAGCAGAAATATCCTTGATACCGTCACAGTAGTTTATCCAGGAGTTCCTCTTGGAGTCTCTAACTGCCTTATTGTAGGTAGTTTGAGCAGATCTGTAAACCTGCCATTCACCATTCATGCAATTGCCTTACAAAATTTATGTATGATAAAATATTACTGCATAGTACTTCAAGAATATTCATGCGAAAAACTTTAAAGATGGATAACGTCATGATGATTGTTATCAAGGCTGTAAATTTCATAAGGGCCAAGGGATTGAATCATCACTAATTCCAGGAATTCCTTAAATTTATGGGTACTGATTATGAGGACATTATTTACTTTTTGGAAGTAAGATGGTTATGTCGGGGTAAAATGCTGAAAATATTTTTTGATTTTCAAAATGTAATCAAGATGTTTATGAAATCAAAATCAAAATTTGTGCCAGAACTTGATGATGAAAACTGGCTCACAGATTTAGAATTTTTAGTAGACTTGATAGAGCTCATTTAAATTAAACATGCATCATCAAAGTGAAAACCAACTGATCAATGCAATGTTTCAAACTATAACAGCGTTCGAAATGAAACTGAAATTATGGCAATTTCAAATTAAGGCAAACAATGTTATGCATTTTTACACATTGGCTAAACATGGTCCTGTGAACAACGAAAAATATGCAGCCTTGCTTTTCAATTTGATACAGGTAATTAAGAACAGGTTTCAAGATTTCCGAAAAAAATCATCAATTTTGATATATTTGAGACTCTATTTTCATTCGACATAAACATATTACCTGCCAATTTTCAAATGGAGTGCATAGAGCTACAATTTGACATTCATCTGAAAGAAAAATTTAATCATGTCTCTTTACTGGACTGCTATGAGATATATCTTCCCAAAGAAAAATATCCCTCACTTCACAATCGTGTCTTATTTATGTCATCGCTATTTGGAAGCACCTACATTTGTGAGCAGCTATTTTCAAGGATGAAGCACACAAAGAACCAAAATATCTGATGGAGCACACTAGAACCAAAATATCTGATGAGCACCTTGAGAACTCCCTGAAAATTGCAACTACTTCCATTGAACCAAATATCGAAGCATTAGTGCCTCAAAAACAATATCAAACATCTCACTAATTTCATGTTGCTGTCTCTTGTCTTTTACTTTTATAATAAAAAATTCATGAATTAATAAAGTTTAAATTACTTAAATATGTTAACTATATATTCTACGTTTCTTTGCTCATCAGCTATCATTATTGTTAGTGTATTTTATGTGTGACTCAAAACAACCCGTCTTCTCCCAATGTGGCCCAGGGAAGCTAAAAGGTTGGCCACTCCTGGTATAGGGTATTGTGACACAGTCAAAAATTCGAATTCATGCTTTGATGGTAGAACATCTTTTAAGCATCCCTGAACTTGAATTGAACTTTTTTGTGGTGTGGTATGTGTTGTGTGTGTGTGTGTCTGTGTCTGTGGAAGCAACATCTCACAAATGAATGGCATATTTCAAATGAAATTTGGTATGATTATTACAATTAGTAAATACTGGAACCCTATTGATTTTAAATCTGATTAAATATTTGGAAGACTCCTAAATTTTGGAATCAATTTTTGAAAAAATCAGGACATACTATCAATAATAGTAAATAAATAAACATTTTATATGTAATATTTTATTCTAAAATGGATAATAACACAAGCTTTAGAATGCTAATTTGAACCATTTTCAAAATATTGCACGTTTTTCAATTAAATATATTTAAAAAATTGCATAAAAATGGACAGTAGTAAATATTATCAAATATATAACACTTGGCAGTAAATTTGGAAATCTTGGTGACTAATTTGGCAAAATATTACCAACTTGGTGACTTTAATGTGATGTCAAATTCATGAAAATGTCACCAAATTGGTAAAAATGACACTAAAGTTACAAAAATGATGCCAAATTGATGAATTAATAATTAACATATGTTACTTTGCATATGTTAGCAGTATTTCCAATTCTCAAATTATATTTGCTTGAAATATAAGTTAATTTGGTACTTCAAAATAATTTTACATGTTATCCAGAAAAGCACCAAATATCAGTATACTTTTCAATGCTAAAAACATTGTGCTGTGGATCTTATATCCATCATTTTTTCTTATTGAAAGAAGTACAGTACTTGCATTGTGTAGGGAAAGTCATGTGCCATCCATATCAGATTTTTCTGCTTGTATAAGAAAAGTAACTATGAGTAATTTGGTTGAATATTGTTGCCTTTGTACTTTATACAAATTGGTCAATATAATTTAGTATTTTGATGTTGATTTTTTTCTCGTATTATAGATATTCTGGAGTCAGCTCAGTCACTCACAAATGGTGTTTCTGCATTAAAGTCATCAGTACCCCTTTCTCTTCCTGAATTATATGTTATTGCTAAAAACATTTCTCATTCTAAAGGCATTTATCAACAACCTAATAAATTCATGATAGTAAGCAATGTTATCTCTATGTTTGTAACTGTTATGCAAATTATTTTTTGCTTTGAATGAACTTTCCAATACAGTAGATTCTTGGTGAATAATTATCTTTAGAACTAATACATAAAAATGTACAGTTGTCAGTGAAATTACTGATTGTATGCTGATACTTTGAAAATTTTATAAGGAGTGTGCCAGTTAGTGCATACTTTAAAGCAATGCTGTTCAATTTCTAAAAGCTAGTGGTGGCTATGCTTACGATTCTGAAAACAGGTAATACAGGAAGAAATGAAGAGAAAAAAAATTGAATTCAGTGTATTTGATTTTTTTATTTTAAAACTTTTATTATTTGCAAATAAACTCCATAAAATTATATTTTTAAAATAATGTATTTGATTTTTCATCAAAGATATTTAATTTTTAGTATACATTATTTTTAAGGCATAACTTTTGTTTCTGTTAATTTAAATTACTGAATATTTAACAAAAGGTACTCAAAATATTGTTTGCTCAAGGCCACCAAAATTCTCAACTATAAGCACTACCCACATCTTGAAACACCCTTTTTTTTATCATCATCCTCCAACAAAACAAATGATGCTTCTAAATTACACAAAATATCATTAACATAATACATAATTTTATTATATGATAAAATGAAATACACTTAATAAAACAAATATTTTATAATCTGTTCTTTCTTTTCCTAAGGATAATATGGAAAACTCACCAAATAACACATAGTCAGTTAATGCAATGCTACAAATCGCTAGAAAACAAAAGGCCTTATATTGGCACTTTTATTACATACCATACCCCTAAAAAGTGCCTAGCAAAGCATTTGGCAAAGAAATCTACTGCCTCTTCCAATCCATTAGCTAGTAATGTGTGGTGTTATGGCAATATGACATGCGAAGGAAGAGTTGACCAATTTTATCATCAGCATTTCACTTGCTTATAAAATTGTATCAGGAGGACTGTAAATGCGATACTTCTTATTATAATCAAAATTAAAACAATATTGTCATACTTTGTAGTGTGTGCAGTAGTAAAATGTACAAAGTGTATTTGTAGAAAAAATTTCATTTGTTTCAATTTTAATGAGTGAAGTGGCACTTCACCTTCTGTACCTGAATAGTTGAATAGTCACTGCTACTAAAAGCTACTGGGCATGACTTTCCTGTCAAAAGTCTTCTGTAGTTTTTAAAAATGTGTTATATATACAATGTCAAACTTAGCAATTTAGTCGTCATTACTCAATAGTAGTCAACATTATTTGTGTGCCAGTTATAGAAACTTTCTGGACAGAAATCAAACCTGGGTCTCTTCACTTTAAAATAAGTGTACTTTCCTACCGAGATATACTAGCATCATAGAGGAATCTTGCACATGTTCTCAGACACACTTGGGACCATTAATTTATTATGGCAACATAAAAATAAATTTGGAATTAAGGGCTGCATATGTTATATTAGGGAGGTTTTCTACCCCAACCTTTTCATACATATTTATTTGATATTTAATTATTATTTAGATGAATTATTGCTTTATCATATACTTGAAAGTTATCTAGTTTCTTTATGATTTATTTATAAAGTATTCTTAATTAACTTTTATCTATATTATTTATTAAATTGTTATTTAGATCAATCTTTAGAATTATTCAGTTGCTTCAATTAAATTGTTGTTATGATCAATAAAGATTATATTTATTTATTCAATTGACCTATGAGCATTTACACCTTAATTAATTATTTAATTAATATACTGAGCTCATGAACAAACACCTACCTTTCAGTCAAATCTAGAATATTAAAAGAAGAGGACAAAAATAAACACAGCCAAATAGTTGCCTAATGAAACTTTTATTTTAAACAACAGAAATTTAATAATTGTAAAATCCTAACAGATAGTCAGTAGACAATGTTTAAATTTAATATTTTTTCATGTTCGAATCACTTTTAGGTCTGAAGACTAAAAAGAGAAATATATTGGCTATTAAAAGGAGAAATATATATATTTTTAATTAAGAGTGATAATAAAGCGATCTTTAAAATTCAACCTTAAATTTCAAATAGATCATAAACTTGTAGACATTTTTAAGATATATCAATTAAAAGAATTATAGCAAATTTAAAAATCAAGCCCTAATTTTTGTATAAACCATGACTTCATTAATAACCCACTAATTCACACTAATATCTTACACCTTTCTGGTAGGTCGGACGGTCTGGGTCTCAGCAACAACAACACTAATATATTTTCAAGATATGAACAATACTTCCTGAAAAAGGCCCAAGATAGCAGCACCAATAATCGGGAGCACCAAGAGGTGTAAAGATGAATAGAAAAACTTTCATAAAATATTTAAACACAACTGTTAGTAATAAATGGTAGACACTATTTTAGATGTAATTAAATTGTAGATACTTAGGATTAAAGGCAAATGTACTGACATTCAGAGCTTTAAATAACAGATCTGCAGAAACTAGTTCTTGAGATCATAGGATGTTTGGAGGTATAGCATTTCATCAAACACTTGTCAATGCATAACCTTTACAAATCACAGTAAACTCTATTTGAATATTTTGGCATAATTCAAATGTTGTGATGCAAAAACAAAAAGAAACTGAAATTAATGTGAACTTATGAAGATTGAACTGAGAAGTCACGAATATTCATGGGGTACACCAAAAACATCAAAGAGGGGGCATTTTGTTACATCCGATCAAGCATCAAAACACAAGGCACTATTTGATAATTCACATTTTTAGTTCTCATCAGGTAAATAAATATTGCAAATATAAGGAGAACTGATGTTCACAGGGGCATCAAGCTTTACAAAGCCCCCCTGTTTTACTAGGTGAGCAATGCTTGCATTTTGCAGGTTCATCAAAACAGGAAAGATCAGATCCCCCTCCCCTATAAACAGAGGTTGGTAAAATAGAACAGCCCCAGGTGCAGGGAAATAGGATCTTTTTCAGAGACTGCAGATCATGCAAGAGCTCCGGACCTTGGACCACCAAAATCACACATCCTTCTCTAGCTTCAGCCTAGATCAAAATATCCTACTAAGATTCCTTTTCATGAGCAACCAAGTTTGGCAAAATCTTTTCCGCATGACCCACTTCACATCTAACACACTCCGAGGGGATAAAACTAGTGTATCACCAAAAAGAGCGAGACTAGTGCATGATGTCATTAGCAACTAGGGGAGTATTTACTAGAGGGTTTAGGGATGTCACCCCTCTCAAATTAAAATATTTCAAAATGTTTCGTAAACGTATGCAATAAAAAATTTACTCAGTTTGTTGTTCTGGATTCCCTGAACTAGAAAAACAACCTGTTTTTATCTCCAATAAAGAAAAAAAAAAGTGGAATAAGTAAGGAGATTTTAGAAATTACAAATTCAAAAAGATGTGCTTCAGCTGTTTCATCACTATAATAGGGAGAAATATTCTGCTGTTGCAATAAAAACCGGAGTATCCAAATTTTAAAAAATCTCGGTTCCTGGAGTTGACAGAAAAAAGGGAAGAAACGAAGATCAGAAGCCAGTTACTTAGAGACTAGTTATCTGCACAGGTCTGATTTTTAAAATTTTACCCAACCCGAAAATATTAAGATTTTACCCAGTCAAAGCTTAAGAATTTTTCAAATTAATTCACCTGAGCCTGACCCATCTTGAAAACATTCAAATCCCACCCTAACATGGCCCGGTCTGAATTTTTTTACAATACATTGAAGCCTGTTGCTTCATGATAATCAACATTTGCCATTTAAGGAATTAGACACAAGTTATATTTCTAGGGAGCTACCACTCCTGCTTGCTGTCATTCTTCAACCCTGTTGAATGTCTCTCTTCACTCTGCTCTAGCAGTATGGAGCTATGCCCCTAGATTGTGGTTGACGGCCACTGCTTCAAACATTTTGATGAGAGAATGAGTCCTCCAGTAATCACAGAGCATGCTTAGCAAAATAGGTTGATTTATCCAATGATCTGAAGAAAAATAATTGAAATGGGTTCATGAAGTCCCTAAATGTATTTATCTATCAAAATATTTATGAAAAATAAAAAATGCTTTTCTTATACAATAGTATGAGAAAGTAATAAAAGTGCATACACTAGGATCCAAAGAAGCCAATGTAAAGAATGAGTTTGTTTTTTCAAGCTCTTTTCATTATTTATCTGTAATTTTTTTCTTGTTCTATTTGAAGTCTAAGAACTTTTTAGCCGGAGCAGGTGAAATCCCTGCCCTCAACCTATGACTGCAGTGCAAGTGAAAATTCCAGTTTGTCCTTGAGTATTTTTGTTTGTTCATGGAAAAGGGATTAGAGACAAATCTCTCCCCCATGGGGTTTGAGATTTTATTATATATAAGATATAATAATAAATAAAAAAGAATCCACATGTGAAAAATCTGTACACATCAAGAATGAGTATTACTATGACGTGAGTTTTATTTATCAATTTGGTTAAATAATCAGAGATGAAATCAGAAAATGGCTCTTCATTCAGATTATGTTTAACAAAAGGCTTTCTTCAGCCATTTAAGTTATCAGTAATTAATGCAATGCCCCTCTTGGTAAAGCTCATCAGCGCTAAATATTTTTGACTGCAGTGGTTGCATAAGCTTTTAATATGCCACAATTGTTAGTGTTTTTAAAAACATTTCGATATGATTAAACTTTTTTCTATGTATGTATACATAGATTTATTTTCTTTATGGCATAATTACGAATATTTTTAAAATTTAATAATTTTAAAGTAAAAGTGTAAGATGTTTAGAATACAAATATAAATAAATTCAAGTACAATTATTCATTTTCTCCATATATTAATTTTAAATTATAACAGTTTACTTAAATAAATTTTTATTTAATATTTGTTTTCAGTAAGAAATCGATAGAGCTGCATTTTAATTTAAGAATTTAATTTATTTAATTTTGATAATTTAGAAACATTCCGAATCTAATAATTGAAATTAAAATTCAAAAGAAATTGAAAATGAGATGTCAAATTGTAACTCTCAACTTGACCAATGATAAAACTGAATGATCGTTACTCAAAAGTTAAATTTTGAAGGTGTTTCTTCCATATTAAATTGATAGATCATGTGATGTTACAAAACAATATATCTGGTACATTGATGTTGTATATTTTGCATATTTATTATACTACATCTAGACCAGAACATATTTTTTGTTGTGTTACTGTAGTTTTAAACAACTTAATTCTTCTGATACTGAGCTGGAAAGTAAAGTGATTCAAATCAGTAGGTGAAAGTTGAGAAGAGCAATATTTTATTTTTCCTTCGGAATGTCATCGAATAAACAAGTCTTCAATTTATTAGCCGAAGTTATAATTTTCTGTATCCAGTTCTAATTTACTCATCTGTGTTCTCCATACAGAGCAAACTTTTATTACTTAATATGGGATTGGAAGACTTTTATCCACAAATTAAGAATTTTGTTTCATATGTAATTTCAAATTTTTCTGTTTCAATTTTGATCTATTTTTGACTTTTTATTTATTTTGACCCAGACCGATCCAACCCAAATTTCAGAAAACATGGTTCGAGCCTGTGACTTCAAACTTAGAGCCTTGAAGATTAATATAAACTTAATTCAGAACTGAACACCTCCAAGTTAAATTTCAAAATATGCCACTGATAGCAACCCATCATGTGCAAATTCACCCTGAACCAGGTAGTAATTTGATAAACTAAAAACTAGGGTCATTAAAAGTTGCACTTCCAGATGATAACTATGATAGAAATGCTTAAACTAAATGAAAATAAAGATTACAGGGGCTGCTGGTCCAATTTAGAATGATTCAAATAAAATAATTTAACATTTTTGCTACAAATTATGGATAATTTAGAATATTGGGATACTAGATGGGGATGGTAAATCAATGTTTACATGAGCTACATTACTGATACTGATAAATAAATTTGGAATTTTGAAGGATATAGGGAAAATTTAAGAATTTTGAAAAATACTGCATATCTGAAAATAAATTTAACAGTTACTACGTGTAAATATGTGTTTTATCTAGCAGATTTTGGATATTCAAAAGTTTATATATTTTTTTTCCTTCTTTGGCTCTTTTCAAAGTTTTTAATACTTGTCTTCTTATTTTTCATGATAATTATTAACAGCTGTTTTCAATTCACCAGTGTTTCAATTTATGAACAGGTGTTCAATAGCATGTTCAATTCATGAACATGATAATTATTTTAAATAACTAGAATGAATTGTCCAACATCACCTGGGTCCTAAATATGCACCTTCTGTAAAAATATGGATAACTCCTCTCACAATTTCCAACTTGTCTTTTTGTAATTATTCCTTCCTTATTTTTCATGATAATTATTAACAGCTATTTTCAATTCGCCAGTGTTTCAATTTATGAACAGGTGTTCAATAGCATGTTCAATTCATGAACATGATATATAACTAGAATGAATTGTCCAACATCACCTGGGTCCTAAATATGCACCTTCTGTAGAAATATAGATAACTCCTCTCACAATTTCCAACTTGCCTTTTTGTAATAAAATCATTCCCATACTCTGTCTTTAGAAAATTGTACAATGTAATTTAACAACAGCTATAAAACAATGCCACTCTTGCTCAAACTATCCCATGCTCCTTATTGAAAGTATAAAATCTTCAGAGCAACAAACTCCCCTGCCTTCCAGTTGTGCTGTTACTTCAAACAGGGCAAAAGAACTAATTTGTCTAATTTTGTCTGGATGAAGCTTATGGAATTTTGCTAAAAAAATTATTAAAATTGAAAGAACAATCTTATTTTAAATTTATTTTATTAAAAAGAGAAAAGGTCTAAAAATGCTTATTTCACTGCATTTTAATTTTTTTTAATATGACAGAATTGGTCCATGAATTCAGTTCAAAGCCTGTTGGAATAAGTATTCTTCATCTTTCTAATAGTTTTAGATGAAAACTCTATAATAATATTTTAGATTGCTAAGGAACCAATCTGTGTGAAAATCTCTCAAAATTGTGCTTTAAATTAAAGAACTTAAAAACTAATTTGAATTTTTAAAAATTCACATAATTTTGTAGTTGTAGTTTTCTTAAATTATTTGTTACCCACAAACAAACACATAGACATTTTTTTATTATTATCGAAGATGAATGAGAAAGTTGTAGAGCAGGCTGCTTTCTTTTATCAAAAAGGCAAGTAGGGTTGTTTAGATCTGGCATTGCACTTCAATCTGAAATCTGAAGTTGAAGAATGTAGTTCTCACTTTAATAATAGAAAAAAGGAATTATAGTATAATCAATCCACTCTGTTGCAAAATATACATATATATATATGCACCCATAAGAAATTGAACTACAGCTGTGAAACTTGGCAGATATGTATCATTTGAGGAGATATACAAATAATTAGAATTTGGGAGCAAAAAAAAAAAAAACGTTAATTTAGAAATGGTGAAAACAAGATGGCATTTTAGTAAATGGTAAATCTTCTCTTGGCAAATTTACAAACTGATATTCAGTGTGGCATTGAGTTAATTATGTTGCTTATGTCCCTTTGCAGAAGATTCTGCCACAAATGTTGAAACTTCTCAGCCAATTCAGTGGCATTCTGAGAAGGCTGCAATTGATGTCCCAGCATATCTTAGATGTGTTCTATTGGTCATAGGTTTGGGGACCTGGATGGCCATGGGAGGGTATTAAATCCTCAAAGACATTATTGAGAAAGTGTGCATTATGTGATTGAGCATCATCTTGGTGGTAAATAGAGCCTAGGTGGCTTGATAGCATAGGCAGAAAAATTGGCTGCAAAATATCATCAACATATAAGTGAGCCATCAGATTGGCTTGCAGCCAAACTAGAGGAGATTAGCTGTTTCAGGAAATGGCTCACTAGACTGTCACACCATATGTGATGACCATGTGCCGCTCAATAACAAATGTGGAATCAGAATGCTGGCCAGTTCTCCACACACATATGCGGCGGTTATCAGAACAAAGTGAAGTGGGTTTTATCATTAAAAACATGTCTCCAATCAGACACTGTCTAGGATGATTGAACTTAGCACCAATCCAGACTGCTCTGCCTATGTTGTTGTTGTTGAAACCCAGACCGTCCGATCTACCAGAAAGGGTCTGCCTATGTTGAGGGATCAGTGGTAGCCACCTTAATGGACGTCAACACCAAATCCTACCTTTTGTCAGTCATCTTCGAGTAGTATACCTTAATACAGGATGCATGAAGGGTAGCAAATGTCTTCAAATGGCTGATAGCAATGCCATTGGTGTGAATGTGGCTTTTCTGATGGCACGATCCTCTTGAGCAGTTGTCTATCTGGAGCATCCTCAGCCTCTGTGACAGTTACATGTGCCTCCTCTAATCCACTGTTGCCAATGCCAACAACTGCCATATCATTAAGTTTTTCTTATAATCTCCCTTATTTTTTCCTTTTGAGCCTATTTCTCTTGGATTTTGTTTGTTGGTTCTTTTGCACTGGCGAAGGGAATCCAGTGTATCCTTGAAACAACTGTATGCTGCATTATTGTACTATTTGTGCTTTTATACATTGCTAAAGTTTTTCTTATTTTTTGTGCAAAGAGTATTATACTTATTGATTAATTACCATATTGCTTTGACCAAGATGATGACTGATACTTCTGTTAGACCAACCAGTTTCCCTTAGCCCTATGATGCGATCTCTCTCTAAATCCGGAAATTGTTCATAATGCCATAGAGTACGTCTCAAATGCATCTTTGTACACAACTTGCAGTGTCAAAGTAGAAAATCCAGTTCCAATTTCCCATGAGTGAGAACACCAGTTATTTTAAATGCTGCACAATGCATAGTTCTCATGTGCATTTCATGAGTGCTATATTTTTTATTTTATTTTTTTTTTTTTGTTGCAACAGAGTGTATTTTAAAGAATACTCAAATGTCAAGCTGACTGCATTATAGATTTTGTGTTGAAAATTAAAAAAAATGAAGTTCAGTAGCTCAATTGTTAGACCACACCAGTAGGGTGCTTAGTATTATGACTTAAAACATAAGTTTTGTATAAGGCCTGAGATTTTATTTTTATGGATAACTTCGAAACTTGATTTAATGTCATTACACTTCATTATTAAGAAATTAAATGCATTTGAAAATTTCAGTTCAGGGAAGATTTTTGTATTCTTAGATGTTTATTTGCCTAGTAATAAGCATTTCCATTTTCTTTGCAAAATTATTTGTGAGTATTGCATAAAATCATGGCACAATGCTCAAGTAGTATTAATTGTGAACTCCAATCTAAAGGTTAACAACTAGTCGTATGTGAAAGCATAGCTTGCAACTGCCCCTCCCCCCCCCCCCCCCCCCAAAAAAAAAAAATATATATATATAATAATAATAATATACGTGTGTGCTGGATTACAGGAAAGGGGGTCCAGTTTTCTGTAATTTTACTTCCCAGATAGCATGGTTTAAAGTTATACTGACGACTGTACCCTTTTTAGCTTTTTGTAGATTTAGGTAGTTGCATACTTCTCAAATAAGGGAAACACTTTCATTATGCTCTGAGAAATTAAGCTGTCAATTCAAACTATTGCTAACGTTGAGAAATTTTAAACTTTTCTGTTAACTAAAGTTAGGAAGGAAAAGAAAATTGGTGTTTTCTGTTAAAAAACAAAAATCTATGATTTAATTAAGCCAAAACAATAATTTAAGGGGGGAGGGGACATGATTTAAACCAAGGTTTAAAACAATATAGTTTCAACCAGCCAACTGTCCTATAAACCAAAAGCTTTCAAGCTGATTTTGTCTGTTTTAATGTTCTAGGATGTTTAATAATGCAAAATATATGAGTTGTTGTAATTGTCATAAAAACATGCGATTTTATTTTTTAGAATCCGTCTGAAGAGCTGTATTTAGCAAGCTTTTAATCTCAATTTTGACATTTCTGACAATTGACCCATCACATATATTGCTTGAAACATATGTTTTTAATTTCATTCCACTATTTTTTATTTGTAACATTTTTTAAACAAAATACCGATTTAATTTCTTTGCACTCAAGTATTTCGTGGTTTGGGTTTTTACTTTAGAAATAAATTTTTTGTACATTGTCGAAGTAAAACATTTTATTCAAATAAGGTACAGTTCTGTAGTATCATGAAATATTCTTGTTTAGGAACCAATGCAATTGTTCTTAAAAAATATTTTTATTTTTTATAATCGATCAGCGATTCCTAAACTTTTCATCTTGTAGAGCCCTTTTTTGCAAAGAATTTGACCATGGAGCCCCTAACTCCTTTTACTTTTAATATGTGTGTTTTAGGTAAGGCTTATATGTATGTGTGTTAGGACTAATGAGGTTAATTTTGGGAACATGCCCTTTTATTTTCACTGCTTCTGCGAAGCCCTTAGTCTTCTGTGGAGCACAGTTTGGGATCCATGGCCCTAAACAAATAAAAAAAGGTATTTTAAATAGGTGGTGTATTATATCTTCATTTTCATAACTAAAAAATGCACTATTAATTTTAAATTTGTTTAAACAAATCCTCAAAAATGTTAGCCCCGGACCCCCCCCCCCCCCCCCCCCCCAATCACCTTGAATAGGCTTACCATTACCATTTCTAGGCAATGTATATCAATGCGTGAAGCCTTAATTCTGAGAAGTGTCATGTTCAATATGCCCTTTACTTTTAAAACTTACTGTATTCATATTTTCATCTTTAAAAAAAATTATAAATCCTGGAACCATCTGGCACTGCCATTTTTTTTAACCTTTTGAAATAGTTCTGTAGTATCTTGAAATATTCTTGTTTAGGAACCAATACAATTGTTTAGGATGCCAATACAAAAACTAATATATTTTATAAATTTTTAAATATTTGTATTTAATATTAAATAATGCTTTTAATTATGGAATTTTAATTTTGCAGCCAGATGATCGTGAATTGAGGCGGTCTATTCTTAGAAAAGTTTCTGTTACTTCAGAATCAGATGCAATAAAGAATATTTTAAACACCTTTGAAGCTGGTGTAAACAAAGTAGCTTATTTGGAAGAAATGGAATATCTTGTACATCAGGTAAAACTTATATTTTTATGCATTCAATTGAATTATTGATATTGAAGTTCTTCATTGATTATCAATAATGCTGGAACTTGTTCTTTGAAAGTAACAGGGTTATATTATGCATTATATTAAATATTGTCAATCTTTTATTGCTATATCATCTCATACTATCTGCTAAGGATTAATATATAATATTAATATATAATTTTATGGTGGAAGTTTGGAAATTGTAAATATACTGTATTTATGTAGCTGGAAAAACACAGAATAGTTGATAAAATAGAAATTTTTAAGAAATATGAAAGGCTAGATATCCTGATTAAAAGTGATAAATTAAACAATATATTCCTTGTTCTTCATGTAAATGTATAAGTAATAACACTTGTTAATATTTCCTTGGAAGTAATTTTAGTGTCGCCAACTATGTATGTACAAGACTAAATAGGATTGGTACTTAACTACGTAACATAAAATAATGTTGGGTTAGCAAATGTGTGTACCATTTACAGTCTTTTTACCCTTTACCCTTACTTCCATATTTTGACTCAAAAATCCAGAGAAACTCCAGAATTTTTGTACTGCATAGAATCTCTGCCTATGTTACAATCAAGAATTGATTTGGAAATATGTATTTCCTCAATTGTCCTGGGGCAACTGTAGACCCCCCCCCCCCAAAAAAAAAAAAAATTCTAAATCTGTTTTATATGTAAATTGCAAACAATATAATATTTAACACTTTGTCCTCTGTCCAGCTGATAAATAAAAATGTTGAAAAAGGCAATGAAAACCTTAAAATACATTTTAGTACCTGTTCATGTTTTTCACATCTGAAGACATGGTTTAAATATCAGGTTTCAGTTCAAATGTCAGCAGATTTCTGATGATAAATTATAAATATAATAATGTCATTGAAATATTTGATAAAGAACAGTACTATTTTTAACACTTTACAACTCCACCGACTGATACCTGTGCCTTGACGTGGTAGTGGAGCTTGAGTGTTCTGATGATCCTAAGAGCTATGCCGGTGGTAGCTTTTGCTACTGGTAGGGTCTCCCATGCCAGACAGGTCTAAGGTGAGGTTCACAACAAAACGAGGTATCCTGGTCCTCCAGGTTGGGAGTAAGGCATACTGCCTCGCCCTGTAAAATCCTCAGGGGTCCACTTCTTTTGTGGATACGGGTGTTGCAATCCCGAGGTACCTAAGCGATCTTTTCCTCCTAGCTGCAGATTGCATCAATGCTGAGCCCCTAGTAAGCATCACTTCTACTTTATGGGCCTTAGTACCACCCTTCGGCCTCTGCCGTAAGGTATACTGTTTTGGGCTCGGGAATGGGACCATGTGGTTGTGTTGTGAAAAGGGCAAAGCGGCGTGGACCTGTAGTATTGCTTTTAAGAAACGTTTGTAGTAAACGGTTCCAGAGGCTGAGTCCCTTGGTTATGTTGGTTGGATGGTGGGGAGTGTTTCATATCGAGAAATCCCCCTTGGATCCTTGTTGATCTCTGGACCCTGTGCACCTGGTGCATGTTATGGCCCGCTCCTCATCATCCAGCTTTGCGAATGACTCCGGCGGTTACACTTTTCACGTTAGAAAAGTGTGGGAAGACGGGGCCTAGCGGGGGATCTAATCAAACTGGAAGTAATCCGTGGTTTTTCTCATTAGTGGATACAGCATGGAGATTCTAGATGTTCCATTTCCTAGCTCTCCATGCTGTCATAGAGAAAGTGTTGAAGGATTGGTTACACTTTCATGTGATTCCCAATCAGCCATTGAGACAGCCCCTCTGGGATCGAATCTTGGTAAAAAGGAGGAAAACTGCAGTCTGGCTGTGGAAGGAAGTGGAGTCGCGAGCCTTGGTGACCGACACACTGAAACCATGGCTGAGACGCAGGAAGTACTCACAAAGGCACAGAGGTGCAGGAGGAGGCGCATTCCTAGGCAGCTAGACCAGAAGTTTGCAAAAGCTGGTGCTGTCAAAGAGAAGGTCGGAGGCACCAAACGACTTAGGTCGGATAGAGCCATACCCTCTCCAAGAGATCTGGTCAATAAAAAGAGATCAAGGACTGACATCCAACCTGGATCATATGCTCAGGCAGTCCAGGTTATAAAAATGGCAGTCATTAAAGATTCCTTCCCTTCAAGTAAGCTGAGCAAGGAAGAGGTTGACATCATCCAGATGAAGATTCTCGGTAAAATAGATGAGATACCCACTGGTGAGCAACTTCCGAAGATCCATGGTTCTGGTTTATATGCTGGAGCCTTGGTGCTTCAGTGCAATGATACAACTACTGTGGAATGGATTAAGAAAACCTTCCACAATAACAGACAGGTTTTAGGTGAGGTACTCAAAGTCTTGAGTGCCAATGATCTACCCAAACCTGTCAAGGTGACCTTCATGACCAGAGATGTTTACACTAAAGAGCCGAGCGTTTTGCTGAAATGGCTGAACCGTTTCAACCCGGAGTTGAAGTTTGAGGAGTGGCGTGTTCTGCAAAACTTTGTGGAACCCCTCTCCGTAAGATGAATCTTCGAGGTGGACTCGGAGGCTGCGGATGCGATTCGCAGAGCTGACTTTGGTGCTCACACCGGTTTGGACCGTGGAGTCTTCAAGATTCTTCGGGACCCAAACGAAAGGCCCAAAAGGGAGATGGAGGTACAACCAGAAGATCAGGCAACCTCCTCTCAGGTGAGTATCACTAATGTTGATACTATGATACCTAAGCTTGTTGAACTGGAAATTGCTTCCAGCTCTGATAACATGCTGTATGCTAATCCACTGCTTTCTGATGACGAGCTGGAAAGACGCATGCAGGATTTTGAGAATGACGTGCCTGACACTGATCATTCTCATGATACTAGGAAGGCCACTCCCTCCTAGTTTTTTGCTGCCCTTGTTTCTTTCCTTTTTATGGGCTGTCTTAATGTGCAAATCAACCTGCACCATAGTCATTCTGCCTCTGCTATTCTTGGCAAGAGGTTGATGGATGGTAGGGCTGACATTGCTCTAATTCAGGAACCCTGGACCTGCAATAATAAAATTTTGAGTCTTGGGATCAAGGGCTACAATGTCTTTTATGATACATCTTGTATTAGACCTAGAGCTTGTATTATTGTTAGTAACAAACTCAATGCTCTTCACCTTGTGGAATTCCTTGATGGTGATAATGTTGCCATCAGAGTGAACTTCAAAACTAATGAGCATTTAGATGAATTCATCTTTGCTTCTGCTTATCTTCCTTATGAAGAAAGAGAAACTTTTACCTATGTCACTACTAGTCTCATTGAGTACTGTAGTAAGGGTAAAAGACTGATCATTGGCTATGATGCTAATGCCCACCATACTGTGTGGGGCAGTAGTAACTGTAATAGTCGTGGCGATGATCTCTTGGAGCACATTGTCCGCTCCAACCTTTTTATTCTCAACAAGGGCAACTCGCCCACTTTTGTTACAATAAATCGATGTGAAGTCATCGACTTGAGTATATGTAACAATATTACATATGACTGTGTTTTAAACTGGACTGTTTCAGATGATATATCTTTGTCTGATCATCGTTTAATCACCTTTTCTGTTAAAGGTTGTACAAAATTGACCATAGCAGCAGGTAGGAACCCCAAACGTACCAACTGGGTTTCTTACAGAGAAGATCTTCTTTCAAAGCTTGCAGATCATTCTGGTAAGTACTCTTCTACAGCTGAAATAGATTTGGCTATTGACCACGTGCAACGATCCATTATCTTTTCATATTACCAGAATTGTAAGGCTACTAAAGCTGTCTCCCCAAGGTTAGTTCCTTGGTGGTCAAAGGAGCTCAGCTGCTTACGTAGCAAATGCAGAAAGCTCTTTAACCCTTTCGCGATGAACGGCACGCCCAGGTGCCAGCTGCGAACTTGCATTCAAGGACGAACGGCACGCCCACGGGCCGGAGGAAATTTTACCCTAAAGGACGACTGGCACGTATTGGTGTTTCTACGTGGAACGTTTTAATTTGAATGTTTTTGTCTACTAGATGGCGTTAAATGTCCGTGGAAGCAACTTAAATGTACTTTGTAGATGTTTGACCTTGGCACAAGGAGAATCCAATGAATTATTTCTCCATTTGGAGCGGTGAAACACATGGTTCTGTAAAGTAAACAGAGCACTTCTCGTAGCATCAACAATTTTATAATTGAGTTCCAGGTCTCGTTCTGATTTTGTCTTTTATTGATTTCGTTGTTGAATTAGAGGAATATAAGAGAGTTTTTTTTTTTTTGAGTGGGTGGGGGAGGGGGGGGGGGATAAAGGAATGTGCGGCAATGAAATGATTAGATTATTTATGTTCTCATGGAAAGGAAGGCTGAGATTTCGTTAATATATCCCATCGAAAAGGTCCAGATATGGAATAAAAATATATAAATTGTCAGAATCGGAATGAGGCCATAAATGGAATTTCCTTGTGTATACTGGAAAGGACACGGGATTATCAAGCTCTGATGGTGGGTATGGAGAACGTGTTGTGAAAACATTTCTAAGTGAACTTTTAGGAAAAGGATATACTTTGTATTTGGATAAATTTTTTTCCTCTCCTGTACTTGCAAAGTATTTGTTGTCTAAGAATACGCATGTATGTAATACAGTTTTAAAAAATCGGAAGGACATGCCAAAGAATTATCCATCTGTACCTAAAACATATATACTCTAAAATTTTTAATATTTTGATAAAAGAAAATTTGTATAAAAAATATACATCAAATAGAAAATAAGTATTTCCTTTCTTCCTGAAAAAAGTAGAATGCTGTGTTGAACGGGTAATTTTTAGTGAATTTTTTTCAAGAGTTAGGCTTAGCGCAAAAAAATAGCCGTCTTTTGGGCACATTTCGGAAACGAAGCGCTTCGTCCTTTGGGCCACGGTAGTTTCGGAATGCCGCCGTCCCGAAAGGGTTAATAGAACCAAAAAGAGTGGTGAATGGCAGGTCTACAAATCTGCTCTAACTACCTACAATAAGGCAATCAGAGACTCCGAGGAACTCCTGGAGAAACTACTGCGACAACATCAAAGACGTTTCTGCTACTGCAAAAATGGTCAAGCTCATGTCAAAAGACAGAAATTGTAACCTAAATACTGTTTGGTTACCTAATGGTGGCTATTCTGGGACTGGGGAAGAGACCCTGGATGAAATGTTCAGGGTTCATTTTCCAGGTTTCTGAATCTAATTGCCACTGCACCACTCCTGCTGTTCACCTCACTTCTACTTGTAACAGCGGTAAGTGGAGCATTGCTAAGAGTGTGGTCACTTTGGATAGGGTTAATTGGGCTTTGAACTCTTTTAAACCCTATAAAACTCCAGGGATTGATGGCATCATTCCCGTCCTTCTTCAGGAGGGAATTAAGGTGCTTGCTCCCATTCTCTGCAGAATCTACAGAGCTTGTATTGCCTTTGGTCATGTACCTTCTGCCTGGAGGCATACAAGGGTAATCTTTATTCCAAAGATTGGTAAGGATAATTATTATGAGGCCAAGTCCTTCAGGCCTATTAGCCTTACGTCTTTTCTTTTAAAGACTATTGAAAAGCTCATTGACAGGTATATCAGGGAAGTGACTCTGACTTCTATGCTTCTGTCTAACTCTCAGCATGCCTATCAACCGGGTAAATCTACGGATACTGCTTTCTACAGTCTCTCCTTTATTCTGGAGAGAAACTTTAATGCCAAGGAAATTGCTCTAGCCACTTTTCTTGACATTGAGGGTGCTTTTGATAAAGTTCCTATTGACACCATCCTACATGCTCTTGATAGGAAGGGTGTTGACATGACGATCTCTTGTTGGATCAAGAACCTATTATCTAATAGGTATATCTGTGCATCTTTGCTTGGTGACAACAAGACTGTGCATGCTCTGGCAGACTGTCTGCAGGGAGGCGTACTTTCACCAATTCTCTGGTGTTTAGTTGTAGACTCTCTTCTGGACAACTTAACTAGTTCCGGTGTATCCTGTGTTGGATATGCTGACGATGTTGTCATCATATTGCCAGAGGCAAATTTGTTAACACTGTCTCTGATATGATGTCCACCGCTCTTAGGGGTGTTGAGACATGGTGCAAAAATGCTGGATTTTCTGTAAATCCGCAGAAAACAACCATGGTTGCGTTCACAAAAAAACGCATTCTTAACCTTAGAGACATTCGCTTCTTTGGTCAGAAGCTCATGTGCTTCAAGGAGGTAAAATTCTTAGGAATCTTCTTTGACATGGGTCTCAACTGGAAGAGACACCTGGAATACTGCATAACTAAAGCCAAAAGAATCTTCTGGTCTTGTAGAAATGCTATTGGGAGAACCTGAGGTCTGAATCCCAAGGCTATCCATTGGATTTACTCTATGGTAATTTGTCCCATGATCTCCTATGGCTCCATTATTTGGTGGTCTAGAGTCAGATGTGAAACTGCTAAATTAGATTTAATTAAGCTTCAAAGGATGTACTGCGATCTCTGGTTGCATGAAAACCACTCCCACTGCAACTCTTGAACTTTTGCTCGGATTGCACCCTCTCTACATGCACATTGAAGCTGAGGCTCTCATCTGCATGAACAGACTTAAATATCTGAAACACTGGAAGGACTATTCTAAGTATTTATCTTGGAGTTGTCTCAACAGTAATGTTATAAATCATCTTTATTTCCATATGCTATCTGATGGTATACAGGTCCAATATACATTTGACAAGCCCTATGTAATTCAGGTCTCTTCACGGGATGACTGGAAGAGGACTCCCACCTACAATAAACAAAATTGTATTGTATAGTACACAGATGGCTCTAAGATTGGCACCAGTACTGGTGCTGTTACCTTACACCTTTCTGGTAGGTCGAACGGTCTGGGTCTCAACAACAACAACAACAACAACAACAACCAGTACTGGTGCTGGTGTTTGTTGTCTGGATGATGGCACTAACATGTCTTACCCTCTAGGCAGTCATGCTACTGTCTTTCAGGCTGAGGTCTATGCTATTCTAATGTGTTGTAGAATTTGCTATGACAGAAATTATAGGAGCAACCAGATTCTTATCTGTTCTGATAGTCAAGCTGCTCTTATGGCCTTAGGAAAGTCTACTATGACGTCTTCCCTTGTCTGGGAGTGCTATAATGCACTGTGTAATATTGCTAGCAGTAATAAAGTCATACTCTACTGGGTGCCTGCACATTCGGGCATTCCAGGAAATGAACTGGCTGATGAATTGGCTAGGAAAGCTCAAGTATTCCTTTTGTTGGTCCTGATCCGGCTTTGGGTGTTCCCAATGAACTAACTAGAAGAACTGTCTATGACATCTTCAGAAAGCTTCAGTGCCAAAACTGGCGTAATACTAAGGGCCAAAGGCAGACGAAAATTCTCAACTGCAATTGCCCTAGCATACGTCAGAAGGAATTATTCAGGCTCGGTAGAATTTGCATCAGAAGGGCTGTCGGGCTCCTTACTGTATACTGCACCCTTAAAAGACACCTTAATATTATGGGTGTCACAAAAGATTCACTTTGCAGAGGCTGCAACTACAGCGAAGAAACTGCCACATACATTCTTTGTAAATGTGAGGTGTTCCCCTCCCACAGGTTCGAACATATGGGTCGACATGTGAGTGAACTCTGGGAGTTGTATGACATTCCTGTCACGTGCCTGCTGATTTTTGCTTCGGCTACTGGTCTCTTTTCTTTAGGACCTTTACTTGTTGGGGTAGTACAATAGACCTTTGGTCGGTGTGCTGGGCTCTTCCTGAGCCACCCACCTTCATGTCATTCATTCATTCATTCATTTAACACTTTACAACAAAGTTGAAAAGTGTTTATGACTTTGTTCATTCTGTCTGTCTGTCTGTCTGTCCATTAGCACGATAACTGCCGTAAAAATGACTTAATCAAAATAAAATTTAGTATGTTATTCAGACGGTCTGTAGGACCTATGGGAATATAAATGAATAATATCACCCAATTAGTTTTGGATTGAACCCGAGTTGAAAAAATGAAATACATTGAGCCCTATGGGACCTATTTTTTCAAACATTTTTTAAGCGGATTTAAAATTCACAAATTGCTTCCTAAATTTTAGGTAATATTCAAATTGTTCCATAAAATATATAAAAAAAAATTCAGCGAAATATATTCAGTCATTTTTTAAATAAAAATTAAAATAATTACACCTCTTATATGAAACGATCACGTGACCATGGAATGAAAAGATCACATGACCCACTTCAAGAGGATATATGGCATCCATCTTGCTTCAAAATCGTGATTTTTTAAGTTCTTTTTAATTCATATTGATTGTTGTATCCGTCCTAAAACTGCTTTATGTTTGCTTAAATTATGTGCATGTACATACTGAAACAATGCAAATACAATATATTTGAGTTTAAATGATTATCCAAATTTGATTATTTCTACAACGAAGCCTATTTTTCACTTATGTAAAATGTAAAAAGCAAAATATGTAGAATGAGTTGTATTAGGATTGCTGTATTTCTTTAACACAAAATAATTTAGCCCATGGATCTGCATGGCTGATATGAATGAAATATTAAATGATTTTATAAAGAGAAGGACTATTTTTTCGATGAAGTTTTAAGTATAGAGTTTAATTACTTGTAGCTCCATGGTCTTAATTTTTAAATAAAATAAATTATTATAGTATTGTGATGCATGAAATGAATGGGAGAAAGTTATGAATGAAATGCTGTTTTTATAGAGTGATCCAGGCGTGTTATTTTTTCAATGACGTCATTTGAATTAATTTCAGTTGTTTTCAATGTGTGAAGTTTTCAAATATAATAAATTATCGTAGTATTATGATAGTTTTAAAAATATTACCGTGGAATGTAACGCATTTTAGAGATATTTAAACCAGGCAATTTATATTTCAATGCCTTCATTTGAATGAAGTTCATTTTTTTCAATGAAGGTTTAAGTTTTCAAATATAATAAATTAATGTAGTATTGTGACAAGTTTTAAAATATTACCGAGAAATGTATTGCATTTTAGACTTTTTTAAATAAAATTGCATTGAAGTTGGAAAGTGTTTCATAATCAATGCTTTAAGCATGATTGATCTTTCTTGTTTATAATTTGATGACAGAAGCCATAGATACTCTGTCATGATCTGGAGGTGAACATTTTCCACAATTGCCCTATTTCAGAATTGCTCCAAATTTTTCGTTTCATTTCTGCTAAAAAATAAATATCTGACACAACTCAGATGTTGAAGCTTATATTTCAAGAACGAAAAACCCAATTCTAATTATGTAACCTTATAGGACTTTTAAATGGCTGCAAATTACTTCTTACTGTTTATAGCTAGCACTTTTAGTTTTTGAGATGTAAATATTACAAACTTTCAAAATGGAAAATTTTCAACCTTTTTCAACTTGACAAAATGATTGTTTAACAAGAAATGTCAATGATGCATAAGGCATTGATTATGAAACACTTTCCAACTTCAATGCAATTTTAAACAAACATCTCTAAAATGCGATACATTCCCCGGTAATATTTTTTAAATTATCACAATACTACATTAATTTATTATATTTGAAAATTTCATCGAAGAAAATGAACTTCATTCAAATGACGGCATTGAAATATAAATTGCCTGGTTTAAACATCTCTAAAATGTGATACATTCCTCGGTAATATTTTTAAAATTATCATAACACTACAATAATTTATTATATTTGAAAACTTCATGGAAAACAAATGAACTTTATTCAAATGACATCATCAAAATATAAATCGCCTCTATATAAAAGCAGCATTTCATTCATAAACGTTTTTCCAATCGTTTTATTCATCACAATACTATAATAATTTATTTTATTAAAAATTTGAAAAATTGTTATCTACCATATTTATTTTAAAATGTGAAACCTTTCTCATATATAAAATAATTAAACACTTGGAAAGATATTTATTATATAATGTATCTCTTTTTCCTTTCTGGAGGATATAACGAGAATCAGAATTTAATTGAATTTGTTTTTCTCCCTATATTAAATAATTTTTATTTAAAAAACTACCTAACATATTTTACTGAAATTTTTTTTATATATTTTATGGGATAACTTGAATATTTCCTAAAATTTTCGAAGCAATTTGTGAATTTTAAATTTGCTTAAAAAATGTTTGAAACATTAGGTCCCATAGGGTTCAGTGTATTTCATTTTTTCAACCCGGGTTCAATAAAAACAAATTGGGTGATATTATTCATTTATATTCCCATAGGTCCCACAGACCGTCTGAAAATATACTAAAATTTCATTTTGATAAAGCCATTTTTACGGTAGTTATCGTGCTAATGGACAGACAGACGGAAAGATAGAATGAGCAAAGTCATAAACACTTTCAACTATGTTGTAAAGTGTTAAAAATTATAAGTACTGTTTAAAAGCAAATTATTGAGATAGAAACTAGATTTCCTATTGGATAATTTTTGTTATAAAATATATAAAAAAGTGAATATAAATGCGAGGCAAAGAAGAAGCATATTTGTTGTCAACAGTTATTTTTATTTGATTATATTCATCTTGATTATTATTATATTTTTTTCTGTAATGGTCATTATTGAGCCAATATTATTTTAAAACTTTCCCACTTTTTTATAAAAAACATACAAAACATATAGTATTAATATTTTTGAACAGTACAATCTTCATAATATTACTGGAAATCCTCTTTAATATCTATCAAAATAAATTACATATACAATCCTTCACACTATTACTGTGTATTTTATACATTATACATTAACTTTTAATTATATGCAAAATATCACTTGAACTTTCAAGTCATTTAATCTGTATATTAATTTAGAATATCATGAACATAGTATTCAATGATTCTTATATTACAATTGAATTTTTTTTATTTACTTATTTTTTTAGGTGATTTTATATGAAGCATAGCAGTTTAAAGGCTATATCAATCTGTTAATTATTTCTTATTTTAATGGATAGATATATTATGTAATTTTTTATTTTTATATTAAATGTACTAAGTTTTTTGAATATAATACCTTAGTTTAATCACTAAAATTTTACTTATATATCTATACCTTACCTTATCCAAGCTCAAAATGCTTAATTATTTTGTTTACATTAATTTAAAAATTTCTCAGGTCTATTTTTGTTTACTGATTTATCTGAATGTTTTGCTTGAATTTAATTACTTGTAACTTCAGCAATATTATTAGTTAACCATTCAATATATATAAATTACTCTGTCCCTAGACATCTAAGTTCATTTTATAAGCCTTAAATACTTGGAAAAATAAAACTTACATGCTACTAGCATTGTTGACATAACTCTTGGTATATTTTATAGTTCTTGGAAAGCTCACTTATTTTTTATTACACCACACATAGAAACTAAAGGAAATAGGTGGCACATTTTCATCACCTTCCATCACGGGACATTGGTATTTCCATCTTATGAACAGCTTCAATGTTCTTTCTTATATTTTGTGAATGTCTGCAGTTTATACTATGGTAATTGATACCCGTTCCTGTAAATAGCCTTCTTTTTTGATAGGAAATGTTTGTGAGTACACAGTCTATCTCTTCTCACCTTAAAGGTGGTGAAGCTACCTCTTGCTTCAAAAAGTCAATAAGGGCATATCAGCAAGATGGGATAGATTATTCTACTAAATCTTTAGGACTAAGTCTCATCTACTAAGTCTGTGTCTACTAAGTCTTTAGTACTATATGTGCTTGAGAGAACCCTGCGAAATTTGCATACCAGTCATTTCGATTTCCATTGATTGTCCTTTAGCAGAGGCTGGTTATGTCAGTCAAATGAGTTGGGATTGTCATATATTTTACTCATTAGTTCCATATTTTTAATGGCACATGTCTTCATGCTAGTCATTGCTTTGCAAGGAGCTATGGTAAAAACCTTTACCATGCCATATTAAACTGTAGAGTTGATCAGGAGCGTATCCTCTTTGTTCTCTGAGCAAAATCATTCTGGGAAAAGTGAAGTCCCCGTAAAAAATCAGGGATCTGACAAAATGCAGTACCTCACTTGGTCAAGCTCATACTCATCACTGACCACCCAAGATTGTGTTTTAATTGGTAAAGAAGGTCACATGGTACATCTCAGCATCATAGCTGTATCATTCTTAAGTGATGGCTTTACATGTACCAAAATTAACTCTCTGACCCTTCATTATCCAGGACTAATACAGAGATGGGAGGTTTGTTTTAAGGCCATAATTTTGCTCTTTTTACATTTTAATATGTGATGAACTGATCATTTCCCTTCCAGTAGGGAGTCTACATTGTTTGGAAAAATAGTACAGGGGTTATTTTATCCTTTTTTTTTTGAAGCAGTACATAAAAACTTGTATCGTTCTTCTCATTAAAGGCTCAAATATTTGAGACAAAAGGCTCACAGCCGTATAAAAGTCTTGCACATTATCTCATGGGAAAGTATTTTGTGGTAAATGTGAAGTTTTGCTGTGTTATGTGAATTTTGAGAAAGCTGAAATTAGAGCCTCGGTTCCAAAAATTTGTGAATTTCAATTAAAGTTAAAATTTCAAGTAAAATAAATTTGCCAAATATGTCTGACAATATATATTGTCATGACACTTACTATTTATATATATATTTTTTTATAGTTTAGAAGATATTTTGAGTAAAAATAAGCAAAATTTATTTAGTAAAGTGAAGCAAAAACTTGCTCATACAAAAACCATGTGACATATGGGTCATTTTCTCTAAATGGGCTTTTTCATCTTTCTTCTTACAATATATTTTTTTCTATTTTTTTTAACCTGTTTTCTGCATTATATTTTAAAATGGGTGGTTTAAACTAGGAAAAAACCCCCCAAAAAAACAGTAGCTGTGATCATTTTGGGCAAATTAAATAGAAAATACAAATTTTTATTTTCAAGACAAGTAAATACAGCATGACAGGGGAATGACACTTAATATAAGCAACTGTTTTGTTAGTATATATATATCATTAGAAAAATAAAATATTTGCTTTGCTTTAATTACAATCTTATATTTAGAACTAATTTCTTATTTGTTTTATCTTCTAAAAAGAAAATTAGTTTTTAAATGTAATTCGCATGTTCTGATGTCATTTCCTTGTTTACCAAAACAAGGGAATGACAAATTATGTGATTTTATTTTCTGAGCATATGAGTTTTATTTGCATTTAAGCCTAACTTAGTATTCAGTTTGCTACACTAACTAGGCACACATACATGTTAAAAAATATTATTTACTTTTTTTATTCTGAGAATAATTAAAAACAGGTGAATGACAGGAATATTTACCCAAAATTGTTCAGTTTTATAATATTTCCCTGCACAGAACGATAACTAAAACATAGTCAAACTCTTGAAACGGTGAATAAGAGTTTAGTAAAAAATAATAATACTTTAATTATATTTTATTGTCATCTATGTACAGAAAGAGATGTTAAAATTTAACGACAGGTGAATGACAAAAAAGCTAGGGTACAGTTGTAAAACATTAATTTAAAATATTGCTCTAATGCATAGTGGATTTTTTTGTTACTGTTTGTATTTTAAATTGTCTAATGTAATATAAAACATCAAATTAAAAGAAGGCTAAAAAATTGAGGCTTGTAAATGAAGTTGTGATTTCATTATTTGGCTGTTAGAACACACAGAGGAATGACATTTAATAATTCAATAAATTAAATTTTTAAATATTAAAAATGTAAAATGTTTCTTTAGCTAATGAGTGATAAATTTGAACTACAATATAGTAAAACTGATCAGTGTCCAAAATCAGTCCCAAGCCATGTAAACTTTTATTCAAACACCTGGGACATGTAAAACTCTCGTTTACAGAAAATGATCCATATCTCAGCCAATAGAATTCCTTCTCTCATACCAAAGTTCAATAATTGAAAATTCCGCAATCTGAGGTGAATTTTGTATAAAGAATACGGTTTTCTAGTTAAAAGTTAAAGTGATTCGAACCAAGGGTTACAGAACCAAAGATTTTGCTGGATTGATGAATACAAGGGTAAATTTAGATTCAATTATGGATTCTTAATGTCATACATATAATGATGCTAGTTCAAGCTTAGCTAATTGTTCATTTTTTTAATTTTGCATGTTTGCTTGCTTCCTGATGTTTCTTATTTTTTTTTTAAGTTGATTTTTAACCAACTAAATATTCTTTGTGTGTACTGTGTGACTTCTTACTGTTAAAATGTATTGTGGCTTGATTCTAGATACCAGAATTTTTCATTGTGGGTTTTAGCCTTTTTGTGAGTTTCACTGTCTAATGTGTCCTCATTTATTTTAGTATGATGTTGCTGTGAGCTTTGCTAATCTTGGAGGGATTGAAATTATATCACCATTTTTATTTTCATCTGATGATCTTATTGCTTCATCTACTGCTTCAGTTCTTGGTGCCGCTATGCAGAGGTAGCTTGTCACATTTATTAAAATATATTTCATCTTTAAAGTTGTACTGAAATCATCCAAGTTCTTTTCCAAATGCAGCTGTAACTTCAAAAGTTTATATAAAACTTCACCACCTCAAACTCTGTAAAAAGAATAATGCTTTTCTAAGCTAATAATTATTAAAGTATTTTTAAATCCATTACTATAGAATTCCATTCAAAGTATGTGGTTCTTTCAAATGCGTATTGTTGCTGACAAAGGTCATTTGGAATTGGCTGTACATTATATTCCTTCTGATAAACGAAACGAGTAGAAATCCATCAATCGGCTCACTCAAATGCATCAGAAATTCACAGCCAATGTAGGGGGATTCAAATCTTGAAATAATTTATGCTAATCTTAGAAACATGATTAAAGAATAAAATAATGATATTTTTATCAATATAATATATTTTATTAGACAACAAGCAATTGCCCCCCCCCCCCCCCCCTCCAATGTTTAAGGGAGAAGTCTGTATCATAATTTTTTTCAAAATTTCAAATTAAGACAAAATTTAAAGAGAGGGGCTCTTACAGGGTGGGTTGATTAATAAAATTCTAGGGTATGTTTCAAGGATAGCAATAACATTTTACTATAATTTTTATCAAAATTGCCATTTACAGATAGTCTACATGTAAAATTTAAAATTTTCTCACCTTATATACTAGAAGAATAAATATATAAGTTCATATCTTGAATTTAATATTCATGCAAGTTTTTGTTCTAAAACTCAAGTTTATAATATTACAAAAACAGAATCACCATGGCAAAGATATAATGTATGTAAAATGTATTATATAAATATAGAATGTGCATGCAACATGATACAAAAACGGACCAATTATTTGGAATCCAGAAATATTTAAATGATTTTTTTTTGTGTGTTTTTTCAGTGGAAGTTGCTAATTCCTTTTAATATAAACAAGATTAAAGACAAAATACTTCTTTTCTGTTAAATGTATATAGTGGTTTTGTGATATAAAACAAATACAGAACAACCTATAAAATCGATAAACCTTTTAAATTTGGACATTTTTCAAATTTTCCAGTATTCTTTAGCTATTGAACTGCTAAAGTCACAGATTTAAAACAACAGGTTAATATTATTTATATTGCATTATATTTTATAATTGAATATCATATTTTTCCAGTGTATAAGGTGACTTTTTGAACCCCAAAAACGAGACAAAAATTTAGGAGTCAACTTTTACATCAGATACAAAAATGTATGGTCTTAGATTGGCTCATGGGTGGAGTATGAATCATGTTATTTACATTAACCCTTCCCAAATGCAAAACACTCACAAAAATTTATTTCATTCATTTCATTATACTATGGGTCCTATTCTTCAATAGATTCTATTTCATTTGCAACCTTCCCCTCTCCCCTCCAATATCTGATGAGTTTTTTGATTAAATGGAATTTCCTTGTAACAGCACAATTGTTATTTTTATTAGTGAAAGCATCAACTTTCAGCTTAAAATCAATCATATATTTTGCTCTTTTGGTTTGGAAAACCATATTTGCCATAAATAACAAATAACTAAATAAGACCATATTGCAAAGCATAGTACAACGAAGTCAATAACAAACTGACCTCTCAAAGGGGTCAACTGTGTTCAATGGCAGTCTTCATAAAGGACAGTTTGAGTGCAAACTGCTTTTGCCAGTCATTGAGAAACTGTTCTCGCTGGTATTGGAACACCCAATGTACCCTGAAATTCTGCAGAATGTCAACAGTCATCGTTTGTGGGTCACCACTGCATGCCTTTGAATGTGTCCATCAATGGCAATATGCTTGTATGACCACCCAGCTGTATGTAGACCTAAAAAGAATCCCCTTGAATGAATGAATGATATAAAGGTGGGTGGCTCCAGAAGAGCCTAGCACATCGACCAGAGGTCTATTGTACTACCCCAAAAAGTGAAGGTCCCTAAGAGAAGAGACCAGTAGCCGATGCAAACATAAGCAGGCACTTGACAGGAATGTCGTTCAGCTCCCAGGGTTCAATCACATGACGACCAATGTGTTCGAATCTGTGAGCAGAGTAGGCCTCACATTCACACAGAATGTGAGCTGCAGTTTCTTCGCTGTAATTGCAGCCTCTGCAAAGCGAATCTTTGGAGACACCCATAATATTAAGATGTCTCTTGAGAGTGCAGTGCCCAGTAAGGAGCCCAACAGCTCTCCTGATGCCAGTTCTACTGAGCCTGAAAAGTTCCTTTTGACGTGCACTAGGACAATTACAATTGAGAATTTTCGCTTGCCTTTGCCCTTTAGTGTCACGCCAGTTCTTGCATTGAAGCTTCCTGAAGATGTCAAAGACAATTCTTCTGATAAGATCATTGGGTATACCCAAGGCTGGCTCAGGGCCCACAAAAGGAGTATTAGAGCCTTTCCTAGCAAGTTCATCCGCCAATTCATTGCCAGGAATGCCCGAATGACCAGGCACCCAGTACAGAATGACACTATTATTACTAGCAATTTTACAGAGAGCTTTATAGCATTCCCAAACAAGGGAAGACGTCACAGTGAATTTCCCCAGAGCCATAAGAGCAGCCTGACTGTCAGAACAAATGAAAATCTGGCTATTCTCGTACTTTCTGTCATAGCAAATTCTACAACACATAAGAATGGCAAATACTTCAGCCTGAAAGACAGTAGCAAAATTGCCAAGCGGATAAGATAGCTTAGTGCCATCATCAGGGCAGCAGACTCCCGCACCAGTACTAGTGCCAATCTTCGAGCCATCAGTATACCATACAAAACAATTATGTTTATTGTAGGTTGGAGTCCTCTTCCAATCATCCCGCGAGGGGACAAGAATTTCATAAGGCTTATCAAACGTAAATTTGACGTGTATGCCATCAGGTGGCATACAGAAATAAGGATGCCTAGCAACATTACTGTTAAGTTCGCCCCAAGATAGATACCTTGAGTAATCTTTCCAGTGTTTCAGATATTTGAGTCTGTTCATGCAGATAAGTGCCTCTGCTTCAATACGCATATAAAGCGGATGCAAACCAAGTAAAAGTTCAAGAGATGCAGTAGGAGTGGTTTTCATGCATCCGGAGATTGCAATGCACACCATCCTTTGAAGCTTAACTAAATCAAGTTTAGCAGTTTCATTTCTAATTCTGGACCACCAAACAATGGATCCATAAGAAATGATAGGACAGACTATCATCGAGTAAATCCAATGAATAGCTCTGGGATTAAGGCCCCAGGTTTTCCCAATAGCATTCCTACAAGACCAGAAGATTCTTCTGGCTTTAGTTGTGCAGTAGTCCAAGTGTCTCTTCCAATTAAGTTCCTTGTCAAAGTAAATTCCCAAGAATTTAACCTCCTTGGAGCAAATAAGCTTCTGCCCAAATAAGCAAATATTTCCAAGATTAAGTATGCGTTTCCTTGTAAACGCAACTAAAGCAGTCTTCTGCGGATTAACCGTAAGACCTGCATTTTTACACCATGCTTCAACCCTCCTAAGAGCAGTAGACATCATGTCAGAGACAGTGTTGCCAAATTTGCCCCTGGCAACGATGACAACATCATCAGCATATCCAATGCAAGAAACACCAGAGACATCAATGCTATCCAGAAGAGAATCCACAACAAGACACCAAAGAATTGGTGAGAGCACACCCCCTTGTGGACAGCCCGAAAGTGCATGCACAGTCATACTTTCTCCAAGTAAAGATGCACAGATATACCTGTTAGATAGCAGGTTCTTAATCCAATAAGATATCGTGGTATCAACACCTCTTCTGTTGAGAGCAACAAGAATGGTGTCAATGGGTACTTTATCGAAGGCACCTTCAATGTCAAGAAAGGTAGCAAGAGCAATTTCCTTGGCATTGAAATTTCTCTCTAAAATAAAGGAGAGACTGTAAAGAGCAGTGTCCGTAGATTTGCCCGGTTGATAGGCATGTTGAGAACTAGACAAGGGCTTAGAGGCCAGAATCACTTCCCTTAAATACCTATCGATAAGTTTTTCAATAGTCTTAAGCAGAAAAGACGTAAGGCTGATAGGCCTAAAAGATTTGGCCTCATAGTAATTGTCCTTTCCAATTTTTGGAATGAAGATTACCCTAGTATGCCTCCACGCATTTGGTATATAACCAAGGGCAATACAAGCACTGTAGATGTTGCAGAGAATAGGAGCAAGCATCTCTATTCCCTCCTGGAGAAGAATAGGAATGATGCCATCAGTTCCCGGAGTTTTATAGGGTTTATGGGAATTAATTGCCCATTTAACCCTATCAAGAGTAACAATGCTCCTAGCAATACCCCAGCTATTGTCGTCAGACAAGGTGGAGCAAGCAATTCCACTGTCATTCTGAACAACAGGATGAGAAACCGGAAAGTGAACTCTGAAGAGCTCACTAAGAGTCTCCTCACCAGTGACAGTAAAGTCACCATTGGGCTTCTTAACAGTGTTAAGTTTACAATTTCTGTCTCTAGCCATCAACTTAACAAGTTTTGCAACGGCAGGAGTATCATTAATACCTTCGCAGTATGTTCTCCAAGAATTTTTCTTGGCATCCCTAACTGCTTTATTATAAGTGGTGAGGGCAGATTTATAAGTCTGCCAATCACCATTCTTCTTGGCTCTATTAAAGAGCTTTCTGCATTTCCCACGCAACCGGCTGAGCTCACTAGTCCACCAAGGAACAGTCCTTGGGGAGTCAGCTATGGTGGTTCTGCAGTTTTTATAAAAGGCGCCGATGATGGCCTGTTGCACAAAGTCAACAGCCAGATCCACGCTTTCAGTAGAGGAATACTCACCAATGTGTTTCACCAAATTGGCCCTAAGGTCTTCTTTGTAGGAACCCCAATTCGTCTTCCTAGGGTTCCTACCTTTGTCCTCTAAAACAGTTACAGGACCTTTAACAAAAAAAAAAAAGAAATTAATTGATGGTCAGACAAAGATATATCATCTGAAACCCTCCAATCAATTACGGACTCAAAAGCAGAACTATTACACAGGGTAATATCCAGTTACCTTACACCTTTCTGGTAGGTCGGACGGTCTGGGTCTCAACAACAACAGGGTAATATCCAGGGGCGCGGTAGCCCATTGGTTAGCGCGCTGGAGTTGCACTCGGTAGGCCCGGGTTCGATTCCAGCCACTGCCAAAACTGCCGCCGTGTTCATGCGGAGTACGATCACGTTAAACATGTGGGTCCGAAAGTCCTTCCGAGAGGTTGGTGGTAGGGGAAGGAGGGTACGGTCCCTGTGGATGCCTCCCCCACTGGGTTCCGGTCTAAATTGGGTGGCACTTCCCGACCGTTCAAACAGTTACCTTACACCTTTCTGGTAGGTCGGACGGTCTGGGTTTCAACAACAACAACAGGGTAATATCCAAAACCTCGCGACGTTTTAAGGTCACAAAGGTAGGAGTATTACCCTTATTAAGTAAATAGAGCTTATGAAGAAGGATCTGATCCAAAAGATCATCACCCCTGCGGTTACAATTACTACTACCCCAAATAGTATTATGGGCATTTGCATCGCAACCAATGATCATTTTTTTACCATTGCAGTACTCAGTAAGATTAATAATGACCTTAGAGAGAGTTTCCTTATCTTCATAAGGAAGATAGGCAGAAGCAAAGATGTAATCCATCATATGTTCGTCCGTTTTAAGTTTCACATTGATAGCAACATTGTCACCATCAAGGAATTTAATCAGATGAACAGCATTGAGCTTGTTGCTAACAGCAATACAGGCTCTGGGTCTGGTACAGGATGTGTCATAAAAGACACTAAATCCTTTGATCCCTAGACCCAAAATCTTTCCATTACAGGTCCAGGGTTCTTGGATAAGAGCAATATCAGCTCTACCATTGAAAAGCCTTTTGCTAAGAATAGCAGAGGCAGATCGACTGTGATGCAGATTAATTTGCACAACCTTAAGACAGCCCATAAACAAAAAGAAGAAAAGGGCACCGAAAGACTAGGAGAAAGAAATTCACCTAGTATCATGACAATGATCAGCATCCAGCATGATATCATTGTCAAAATCCTTCATGCGTTTTTCCAACTCATCATCCGAGATCGGAGGGTTAGCATGAAGTGTAACATCTGAACCAGAAGCAATTTCTAGTTCGTTAAGTCTAGGTATCATAGTCTCAAGACTACCAATACTTACCTGAGAGGAGGTCGCCCGTTCTGCTGGCTGTTCCTCCATCTCCATCTTCCCCTTAGGCTTTTCGTTTGGATCACGAAGAATCTTAAAGACTCCACGGTCCAAACCGGTGAATGCACCAAGGTCAGCTTTGCGAATCGCATCCGCAGCCTCCGAATCCACCTCGAAGATCCATCTTACAGAGTGGGGTTCCACAAAGTTTTGCAGAACACGCCACTCCTCAGACTTCAACTCCGGGTTGAAACGGTTCAGCCGTTTCAGCAAGACGCTTGGCTCCTTAGTGTACACATCCCTGGTTTTAAATGCCACCTTGACAGGTTTGGGAAGGTCATTAGCACTCAAGACCATAAGTGCCTCTCCCAGAACCTGACTGTTGTTATGGAAGGTTCTCTTGACCCATTCCACAGTATTTGCATCATTGCAATGAAGAATCACAGCTCCAGCGTTTGAGCTGAAGAGATGAATCTTCGGAAGTTGCTCACCAGTTGGGATCTCATCTATTTTACCGAGAGTCACCAACTGGATGTTATCAACCTCCTCCTTGCTCAGCTTGCTAGAAGGGAAGGACTTTTTGACGATGGCCATCTTAATAACCTGGACCGCTTGGGCGTATGTTCCAGGTTTGATGTCCGTCCTCGATCTCTTCTTGTCGATAAGATCTCTTGGAGAAGGTGTGGCTCCTGTCGACCTAGGTCGTTTGGTGCCTCCAACTTTCTCTGCGGCAGTGCCGGCCTTAACAGGCTCCTGGTTCAACTGCCTAGGCGTGCGCCTCCTCCTGCGCCTCTGTGCTTTGGTGAGTATACCCTGCGTCACAGCCGTGGTTTCAGTGTGTCGGTCACCAAAGTTCGCGACTCCACTTCCTTCCACAGCCGGACTGCAGGCTTCCTCCTTTTTTCCATGATCCAACCCCAGAGGGGTTGTTTCAATGGTTGATTGGGAAACATCCGAAGATGTGCCCAATCCTTCATGAATCCCCTTGCACAATCGTCCAAATACTGAAATGGACTTTGGGGTTGTCATCCAAGCATCTCTTCAACAATACGTATCTTCTGAAATAAGAAACAGCTCAGAAAATGGGTTTCCGTAGGCAAGAGACAGTAACAACTGTTGACTCATCTGCCGTTTCCATCCATTTTATCTCATTCTTTAATCACTCGACCTACTTGCATTTCAGATCATTTGCATACATCAGCCAGCTGTGTTTGTCATGCAATTTGCATAATTATATGGCTAAACCTTCATGGTGTATTTTCTATGTCAGGTAGTGTATATAAAAGTTGTATTTAACCATTAACTGTATTGTTGACTTTTCATTCAAAACTGCTATCATCAGGTTCCATGAACACGTCAATTGAATTATAAGTAATTAATAAACCTTTTAAAATTAAATTGAATAAATATATAGAGAATCGTATTAAAATCTTCTAAATTCAAATATGTGTCTTAAAATTTACTTTTTATGTACTATGAAAATGACAAAATATCAAATATTGCAAAAAATTACATACATTTTGCATATCTAAAGAAATAAAGCTAAGAATAGAAAATAAAAAGAAATATGAAATATTCCTTGCTTTTTTAATGTTGCATATGTTTGAAACATAGAGTTTATTTTGGAAAATGAAAGTTTATTTTTCTTATAGGCAGTTTTCACAATCCGTTTTACAACATTTTGTACAAATCAGTTTAGGGCAGTATTGAGTTTAAAATAAATATATAAATAACTAAACAAAGAAATATTCCCAAAGAAAATATTCTCAAGGAAATATTTCAAAAAGCTGACAAATATATTGGTTTATCTAAAAGTGCTATTATTCATACGTAAAATGTGACAGCATCAATTGCAATAGTGGGATTATGGGACCTCATCGTACCAGTTGCGTGATATATCATAATAAACCAATAATAAACAAAAAGGAATTAATAGAACTTACAACTCCTAATTTAATAGGAAATTCTATATAAAACGAATGAATAATCTTGAAACATACAAAAAAACATTATTAGTATAGTTGGGTCACTTGGAGAGAGACGCCCCTAAATAATGTATCTGTATGTAAACAAACTGGCTTTAGTGAATACATTAATAGTTATCCACCTGAAACCATGGATGTCCCATAGGAGAAAGCACTTGCCCCCTTGGACATTCAAAGCCATAAAGATGGGCATTAATCTAGTCGATGCTGTATGTCTTATCCTTTAGTTTGACACACTAACGTCAGTCCGGTCACTCAACCTACTACTCATACCTTAGGGTGAGTCGAGTGACCTCATTCTTCAACACTAATGTTAGTGGTTTGGCAACTCCTAGTAGTTCTATGGATGCTCATCCTCAGAATAATTTTTTGTTACATTAAAAAGAAGAGCCTGTGTCCTAGGGACACATACCATATCAGTTCAGGATTAAGAAAGCAAATATTAAGCATGAAATATCATGATGCAACCATACACATTATTTTATGGGAAATAACCTTGAAACACTTTTGGTTGCCATACTAGGGCTTAAAAAAATAAAAATATAAGATTTTAGGATACAGTTATAGAACGATTTTGAGGTCTTATAACTTCTGAAGGCCTTAGGCCTGGTTCTTATGAACCTAGACCGTAATCAGGGCTTATATATATGTTTCTAAAGTGTAAACTTAAGATGTTGGTCAGAAAAATTTCGGAAATTTTTCTGCTATGTTTTCCCCCAAATTTTCCCACTTTTTTTTAAATTCATTTGGAATGGAAATGTAATACCCTCTCCCCACTGTTTTTTGAAAAGCAGGTAACTTTACAATATGTTTTTGATTATTTAGTTTTCTAATTTTGAGGAGGAAAGGGGATTATGCTTTAGTTTGAAGAAAAGGGATAGACAAGAATTATAGAAGGGTATAAGTGACATTTTACTCATTCTGATAAAATAGCAAGGAAAATTTTCAGAAACCTATTCTTTCAGCATTAAATTCTGTAAAATTTATAAAAATATAATAAATAATTGTTTTTGCAACTGATTTTCATAAAAGGAAATACTTTAACAGCACTAAATATTATGCTTAACTCATTGTCCACCAAATTGCCTTTTGGTACTCATCCATTCAATTATTTATAAACAGGCATTTTTTAAGCAAATTTTAATATTATATATAGGAAATATTTTATAAATTGGGTTTTTTTTTTTAATATTTTTATATATTTAATAACATATTTCTTATACCTATAACAAACTAAATAATGTATTTTCCTTTTTATTATTGTTATTATTTTAGTAGTAGAGTGGTAGTCATTCAAGAAAGTGGTAGATTCGGAGCTCATATTAGGTACAGAAAAATCAGGGTCCCGGAATTCCAAAATATGAAATTGGGTTTCGTAAGGCAAAAACTGAGTCCCATATTAGTATTCACAGAACTGCTAATTATTAAAAATTTGTATTCTCAAGCCAAAGTATCAAAAATCAAGTGCACCACATTCTGTTTTGAGACTGTTGTAATGCACATTTACATCATTTTCAGCACACTATTGATAATGGTTGGAAAATTATATGACCTTGGTGTAATTAAAATGTAAATTGTATTAAAATATCTGTTTTCATCATGAAAATTTTTGGGGTCCTGGGGACATAATGATAATGCTTTAAAATGAGTATCTCTAAAAATGTTTGGGTAATTTATGTTTTATTGGGCGTAAACAGGAGTCTTTCAGATTTCCCTTTCAATTATCAGCAGCATTGTTATCTGAATGAAAGCCCATTGGTCCAAACCATGTTTTTCTTTTGTTGAAACTATGGGGTATTTTCAGTTTAAAAAAGAACACTATCCCCTTTTTTCCCAACACTAGTCAGCAAGTAATTTTTAAACTAATATAATATTATAGAAAAAATTAAATATTATAGAAAAATATGTTTTTTGTTATAAAGTTGAGAGCATTTTGCACTCAATTGTGGTGTAATCAGTTGCACAGAATGGGCTGAAAGTTGAACATAATAAATAGCAATTGTAATTATGAATGTATGTATAAAAATAAATGAAAATTCAATGTTTTTGTCTGATATAATATAAAATAAAAATAAGTCATAAAATTGTGAAGTTATAGAATAAAGATAGAATAGAATAGAGGCATCCTCTCAATCATCTCTAACAACAGTATTTGTGTGCACCAATTCAGGTTTTGCTAAACAAAACATCCAGTCACACTATATAATCTCATTTTTAAATTTTTTATTTATAAAAGTTTTTATGGTTATAAGAATTACTTTTAGTTATAATATTGTATTTGTTTTTGTTTATTTCAAGCATCACTTTGTTTTTTCAGCAATCCAATAGTTCAGAAATTAGCATTAAAGCAGAATATAGGAAATGATTTATTACAACTCTTATCACACAAATCTCCTACTGTACTATCCAAAGTGGTCTTTGCACTAGCAAGTTTTCTAAGAAATGCACCAGAAGCACAAGAAGAATTTTTTACAGTAGGAGGTGTTTTGAAACTGGCTGAAATTTTAAGAAATCACAAATTACCTGCACATACTAAGATAAAAACAGTAAATCTTTTTGGAGATCTGGCTGTAGAATATGTAAGCAGAACTTACTTATTATTATGTTATATACAGTGTCCTATTTGCTATGTATTGCATGGAGATAAAATTTATGTCTGTAAATCATAACCTGTATCATTTATGTTTATTTCTTATGTTATTATTAATATATATTAATAGTCTGAGTTATAAGGCAGGATCAAGCTTGCAATATTTTATGTAAAGCAAATATTTTCCCTTTATGCTTTTACACATAACTGGCAAGTTGAAATTTTACTAATGTTGAAAATGCTTTAGTTCTACAGCTGCAATAGCTAGATTTTAACAGTAATTAGTCTAAACAGATATAATAAATTACAAAATAGTGACACCTTGAATATTTCATGTTCTAAATACCTGTCTCAACCCCCCCCCCCCACTCCCCCCATTAGAAAATCACCTATACACTTCTCTTACCAAAATCCTGGATATACCACTGTTTATTATTTGTACAATCTATTACAGAGGTCCCCAAATTATGAAATGCAAGCCGAATTCAGTCTTCAGAATGAGTTTATCTGGTCCATGGACACAACAAAAAATAATGAAAAAAATAATTTCAGTAACAAATATCAAAATGATGGTAATATTTTTTATGCAGTACATAAGATACATATATACGTAATATACAGCCAGTCTGCAGTATTAGTTCTAGCCTTGTTACTGGAAAGTAACTTTAACAATACAAAGAATTTTGCAAAATAAAAAAAAATAGATATTTCCATATTTGGAAGTAGTTACATCAATCATTGTCTAGAATGAAGCATAATAAACAAAATAAAAATTGCCCAAAATTACCTGATGGCAACTTGATTTTTTTTTTTTTTTTTTTTTAATTTGTTTCAAATTTTATACCAAATGTTTAAAAGATCATTGAAACATCAATAAACTTGATATATTGAGCCTGTCATTAGTTGCTTTTCAGTGTTTAGTGCCTTAGTTAATATTTGCCTTTATTGTGTTCCATTATTTCCCAACAAAAATAAATAAATAAGCTACTCACATTTATTAATTGCTATGAATATTTGTCTAACTTATTTTCCGTTATTCCCTTGAAAAAATGAAACTTACATCTATTCATGTTTAATGAACAGATGTAAGTTTATGGTTATAAGCTGTATTATTATGGTTATAAGCTGTGCATATGAAGAATTGCAACATATATAGAATAAACATATAATGCAACATGTATAAAATAAACCTCTATGTATATCATTTTTGATCCAGCCTGCCTAGTAATATTTAATGTGGTACTCTACTGAATTTTGTGAACCTCTGTTCTATTATATGACTCCTTTGTAGAAATGTATATTTTTACTTAAAGTACATTTCTATATGATTGTTTTAGTAGTGCATGTTTTTTATTTAAAGGCATCTAAAAATTTTCATGCAGATTTTGGTAAAATAATTATGAGGGAGAAGAATTGGAGGCTTTTTTTAACCAGATGATTCATCTGCAAGTCTTCAGTTAGAGGGTTAATTGGTTCTTTATTATCATTTAGTAATTATGTATTTGGCCAAATTAAAAAAAAATTTAGCAGATATTTGTATGGTTCCCCACTAGAAAAGGTATAGGATGTTATGATTAATTTTATGTTGGGAGACGAGATAATGTAAAAAAATATAAAGTATTTTATGGTTTCAGAAGGGTGCTTATTTTGTTTTTTGCCCAGATAACTATATTTATACATAGGCTAGGAGCTCCACAGTCAATACATTTTTTTTTTGCAATTTTAGGGAGGCGTGGCAAGTTTTTTATGTATTATCCAAGCTGTTGGTAAAATAATTTCTAATGTTTTTTTACCAAATTTAAAAAAAAATAGCAACTAGCAATTTGTTGTCTGTTTTCCCTGATGCTAATCTATTTTTAATTAACTGTAAGTTTTTGTTGTAGCAAATATCTCAGCTTTATTTGAATGAACAAAATGTAGAACATGCTCAGAAGCTTGAAAGGTTGTATAAAAACATTTTCTAATTCTTTTAAATTATTCTGCATTTTTGTTTTATGATAATTTATTGTTTAAAATTTAATTATCTTTTTAATTTAGTTGGTAAAGTAATTGTACTTTTTACAAACATTTTTTTATCAATTCAATAATCCATAATTATGTAATATTATAATTATACACTGTAATTGTTTGGTAGAAAGCAGTGACATAAATATTACATGGGCAATGAATCCAAGAAAAACATCTAAAAATGACTAGATATACCATATCCAGTGGGAACAATGCAGAAAATTAAGCAATAATAGTTATAACCATTCCAATATGATGCCATTACACTATGAATGTTAGTTTAATTGATTTTCTTATAAGCAAACCTTATGATAATAATAAATATAATCAATAAATATTTTTTTATGATAATATGATTATTAAATATTAATCATTTGACAATAATCTATTTTCCCAGCAAACTTTTGCACCCATAAGGGCTGTTAATAGACACAAGTGACATGCAGCAATGTGTAAATATGTATGTCAAAACAGGGTTCATACATGAACTTAGAAAATCTGGAATTCTCATAGAAATTAAATCTAGGTGAATTGCATTGAAAGTAGAATTTTTTTTTATCAGAAACCTGAAATAATTCACAGAGAACCTGAAAAGTTAATTCACCATGTTTTCATAAGGATTCTTTTCTTTTTAGTACTCTAAACCAAAATTTTGATTGTTAAAATGCATGTTATAGCTGTTTTTTCTATCATGAAATTTACTGAATTTTTTTGTTAATATTTTTCTTGTTCCTAAATGTAAATTTGTTTGACTAAATAAAATGATTATGTACTTCAAAATCTTGTGATTAAGATTGTAAGTTTGTATAATTAATGAAAATACAGAAACTTGGATTTTCATTTCCAAATTTCAGTATGAACGCTGCAAAATTGCCACCTGATGATTGTAATATTGTAAAGAAATTATGTTTATAGTGATGCAGATATAGATCAAATATGAAGGTATGATTGAAGAACCACCAATAATTTTACTTATTCCATCAATTGCATTTTATAAAACTATGTGGAACCAATAGATATCCATAAGACTAAGTAGCATGCTTAAGTGGCCTTCGACCTGGACTAATTTTTCAAATATGCTACATGGATCAAGTTAGCATCATATAGAGTTTTATATCCCATTAAGGGATAAACAGTTTTGCCAATCATCACAGGTGGAAGGTTTGATGTCAGAGATGCCAAAAATGACTCAAAATCAATATACTTAATCCATAAAATGCATGGATAAAACTTATGCCATTCTTTATGAGTCAAAATCAAATTCATCATCAAAATGCAAAAGGTGGTTCAAAAATTGTTCCCTTTAAGTTTTATAATACATATATACTCAAAAAATAAAAAATAGTTGATTTGGTACATAAGACTTTAGATTTTCGCAAGGGTTGGGGTGAAAAATATATTATTTTTAAAATGTTTTTAAGTTTTTATTTGGTAATGGTAAGACAAATTTTCTCAGTAGGACATCTTGAAATAACTTTTCCTTTTTCACATGGAATTGATGCTTTGTGTCTGAACTATAGTCAAAATAACTGAAATTTTTAAATGAGATTTATCATAAACATGAAAGTAATTGAGAAGAGAATGCAAGTCAATGTTAAGAAATAAAAATATTGTTACAGCTTTTGTCACTATACAGGGTGTCCCAAAAACATTGACTTCAGCTTTTATTCCTTGAATATTGATCTTAGATATATATAATAAATTGCAAAGTTGCATAAAAAAAGGTACATAATTTTATAAAATCGATAAAAATTTTCAGGGGATTAAATTTGAAGAAATACAAAATTTAAATTTTTATACGGCCGCCGTACAAAAACATTTTCAATGAGTAAAATGTGCCTCATACACTAATAAAGTGATGTATAAAATTTCAGCATTTTATCATAAAAAGTCCCAGAGATATGTCTAAACAAAGTTGGTGAGGGATTAATCACATATTAAAATATAAATGTTTACAGCAAGAGTGCAAATGACGCAACGCAGAAATGCATCATTGGCAAATAATATCTGCCTCTTATCTTTAATGGATCTTTGGCATGGATGGAAAACATTTTGAACAAGCTTTGTAATCTTTGTGTAAAGTTATTATTTCTACACAGTGTAGATACTTTTGTACCAATAAATAGCAAAAGTATTATTTATTTATATAATCATTGTTTTCTTTCATAATTTGTGTATGACCTCTGAAACGCAGTCTGCCGACATGATTTTTCCACTCTGAGAACCCATGCCGATGCATCGAAAAGTGGTTTAAGTCAGCATTTTTGTCTTTTCATATCTCTGGGACTTTTTATAAAATGTTGAAATTTTGTACATCACTTTATTAGTGTATGGAGCACATTTTACTCATTGGAAATGTTTTTGTACGGGGGTCATATAAAAATTTAAATTTTGTATTTCTTCAAATTTAATCCACAGAAAAGTTTTATCGATTTCATAAAATTCTGTACCTTATTTTACGCAACTTGTAATTTATTATATATATCTAAGATCAGTATTTAAAGAATAAAAGCCAAGGTCAATGGTTTTGGGGTACCCTGTATGTGTGTATATATATATATATAGTGACATAGTTAAAAATTAAAGAATGAAAGGAAAAAAATAGTTAAAACATTTGTTTATACATATTCATTATTTCAAAAAAATTATTCATTTCAGTCTAAAAATATTGAGTTATTTAAAAAAGTTATGATTAATAAGTATTTTGGTACTTTCATGGAAGTGGCTTGTATTTTGTTGATCTTTTACTTGATAATAAAGTGTTTCAGACTCTGAATATTAAATCAAATAATTTGCTATATGTCTAATTTTTCAACTGTAGAAATTAATAAATGAGAATATTTTGAAATTGTACTCTCATTCCTATGTTCATAAATATTTCTTCTGTACTAATAATTATAATCAAAGTAAAGACTGTGATATACATTTAATGTATTAAACAAAAAAATTATTCCATTTTGAGATTAATCTGCTGCTTTTGAATATGTTGTTCTCATTTTGTCCTCTCCATTTTTTTTTATATTAAAATATGAGGTTACAAAAATAGCAATCCTATTCATCCCAGAATAGAATTTTAGAGTTCTGTGTCCCAAATTCTGACAAACTGAGTTCAGGAGTCCTATGAAGTGCAAATTTACTTATAATATACTTTTATACGTAAAATATACTTATAAAGCGTAGCAAATGATACAGTTTTGCCAGTATGTATAACAGTCATCCAGACCCTAGTCATTGTTATGTTGCCTAAGCAAGTGCTTAATCTGAATATGGTAAATTCACTCTTGGCAATCCATGCTATTACACTTAAAGATAGTTTTCAGCTGTATTTTATTTTGAAAAAATTTCTAAACTGCAATCTCTTTTAACCTTTTTATTGTCATATTCTTCTATTATCATAAGTTTCTAGGGAATTGCATATCATTTGAAAGTCATATATGTTGTTGAAACCCAGACCGTCCGACCTACCAGAAAGGTGTAAGGTAACTGTTTGGACGGTCGGGAAGTGCCACCCAATTTAGACCGGAACCCAGTGGGGGAGGCATCCACAGGGACCGTACCCTCCTTCCCCTACCACCAACCTCTCGGAAGGACTTTCGGACCCACATGTTTAACGTGATCGTACTCCGCATGAACACGGCGGCAGTTTTGGCAGTGGCTGGAATCGAACCCGGGCCTACCGAGTGCAACTCCAGCGCGCTAACCAATGGGCTACCGCGCCCTGAAAGTCATATATGTGAATTGTTTGATAGTTTGTGAATTGTACTTGTATGTTAGTAGTGGCTTATGCATCCATTTTAAGAGGAGCACAAAAGTTTTGGATGTGACAAATCAAATATTCATATTCAGATTATTTATCCTGATTTTTTCAAGGTATGTATTAAAAATAAAAGTGACAAATTACAAAATATTGAGTTTGATTCTAATTATCGTATATTTTTGTTCCCTCAAAAGGTTAGATGCACAAACCACTACTGTTGTGTATATGAATTGTTTAATAGTAAAATTTTATTCTTTACTTTTTAATTTTTCCATACAGATTATTTACTACACAAGTGTTAAGCCATGATGTCTGCAATCTAATTCCATCTTTTCTCAACTTTGAAGATCTTGACACCCAACAAAAGATTGTTGCAGCTATGGCATCTTTACTTAAAATATGCCTCAAACATTTTCAAAATGAAACTCATGTTAGTAGAATAAAACAACTTATTGAACTTTATAATCCTGAGATTGAAGGCATTCCTCATGATATAGATTTTAAAATAATTTTGCATAATGAACTAAAAATGCTGTTAGAAAATATTTTAGAAGGGGATACCAGTAAAATGACTAATGAGTACTATATAAAAAAGACTGAACTTTAATAGCTACTTTGTGTCATTCATTTCACAGAATAGTAAATGCATTGATCTCTGCATGAATTATATATATATATATATATATATATAAATCTGATTACTTTTTTTCATTCTCTTGTAATACCATTTATAATTAACATGCTTTTGAATTTATAAAATTATAACAGTATATTGCATTACATTATTATAATTATTTTTATATTGAATAATTATCCCATTCCCCTATTACCTTCATTATAATCTTGCATCGCAGTTTTGGTGAATAGAAAAAAATTCTGATTCATGAATCACATACTTGCATTGGTTCTAGACTTATTTAACTCTAAGCCGTTGCTGAGAGAACACAACTCTCCACTAGTGAAAACTTCATGACTCTTGGATAGATTACAGTTTTTTATAGTAGAGTTAGGCTATTTTTTAAAACTTGCATTTTAATTTCTATTTATTTTGTAGACCATTAGCAGTGAATGCCTGGCATTACCCAAGATTTAAGATACAAAACTCTTATTAAAATTACACCAGAATATACAGGTCATAAAAATAAAGTTGAAATATTGTAAAAGTCGATTTTTATGACATCAATTCTAACGTTGTCTTATTACAGAATATGAAATAAATTTAGGCATTAGCTACTTCTAATTTTACTTAACAACCCACAAAGTAAAATGGCTGAGTATCTTTTGAGTTATAAATGATCATTGGAGATGACAAAAACAGGTATTTTAAATTCTGTTGTTTAGTAAATAGGTATAGAAGAATAAAACTTAAATCAGAATGTTCCCAGAACTCTGCATCACTATATAGAAATCTTTCATTGAAATTTAAAGCATATTTTAGGTTATATTTTTACTTTTATATATTAATACAGTGCAAAGTCTGAAATAATTTAAGTTATAGCCCTGCTCTTAGTTAAGATCAATAAAATGGTGAGAAAAGTATACATATATAAATTGGTTGGGCTGCTTTTGAGTTATAAATGGTCATTAGATATAGGCAGGCATTTTAATTCTTGTATCATGCATAGGTGTAGGATGATTAAAGTTATATCAAAGCATTCCTTGTATTTGGTATCACTGTTTAAACAAAAGTTTTGTCAAAATGATCATATATTCCAGGAAATATTTAGCTTGTAAACATATTTCTGAATTTAAATTTTTATAAATTTATGCTGTACTTTCTAAACCAAGTATTATTGCCTGAAAGAAGTTTCATTGAAATAGATTGCATATTTAAGGAGATATTTAGATTAAAAGATAATTTGAAATATTCACTTTTATTATTTAACTCAGAATGAAATTCAAAATATTTTTAGCTATAAACTTGCTCTTAATTAGGTTTTAAGGAATTAGTGGGAAAAACTATTTAAATTCATTGAGCCATTCACTAGTTATAAGCAGTCTTGACAGACATAAACAGGTTTCATTTCCCATTATTCTGTTTCCACTCTAGGGAAATAAATCTTATATCAGAATATTCTATGGACTCAACCTCATTGCCTGAAATAAAATTTCATTCAAATCCATTGAAAACTTCAAGAGAAATTTTATTTAAAAGAATGTATTTGAATTTTACATTTTATACATTACACTGCCCTCCAAAAGTTAAGCATGGAACAGTAAATTAAGTATAATTCATGAAGTTCTACACGAGTTTACTCCAAATTTCACAGGTAAATACTCTAATGAGTTGATTTAGTCATGCAAATAAATATTAATAGACAAAGCATGTACATGTAGAGATTTTATTTTGACAGAATGGTGCTCGTAAAAGAAATTTGCCACCTTCATGATGGATGTCAGCTTCAAATCTGCCAAAAGTATGTCACCATTGTAAATGGTCCATACATATTCTCTAGGCAATAATATAACAGGTCAAGGTCCATAGAATATCTTATATATAAGGTTGTCTCATTTGGGGGGGGGGGGACTTGTTCCAGGAAAGAAAGACAAGTGACATCACTGCCAGCCACATTCTCTGTCAGAAAAAAAAACTGTCAGGAGAGAAGAGCTGTTAAGAGAGACGTTGATCGGAATCTCTTAAAAAACTATAAACATTTACTGAATAGTAAAAGTGCGCATACAATATAAAATAAAATAAAATAGTATATGTATAGTAATGTGAACTTTACAGATAATTCATAAATTCCATACATACGAAAAGAAATAGCAAATTTTTGATGAGAAAGGAAGCCATGAAAATTTTAACATCACAAGAAGTTAATGCAAAGATTACTGAATGCAATACTCAAAGATTATATATGAAAACATTACTGACTGATCAGAGAAGGAACACTAGCTGTTAAGTGCTTTATCGGAATCAATTTGAGACAGATAAAAACATATATTTGTAATCTAAATGGCATAAATCTGTTGTCATTTAAATATTAACTGTATTTTGAGGTTTACAAGCATGAAAAATGCAGAATAAAATAAAATAAATAGTATTTCTAGGCAGTGCAATGCACAGCTTTTGTCTCAAAATTTTACATATTTTAGAAAAAATATATCGTAGAGATTTGAGAGAAAGTCATAAAACTTAAAAATATTTTGTTTAAATTTGAAAGCACATATTTTACCAAATCAGTGCAATAATAATCATTAGTAATGTCACATGTGGTTTGTTATACCATATTGCTCAAGTCCAAGGATGAGTTGGACGGTCTGGGTCTTCAACATGTGGTTTGTTAATAAATTTGTTAATAAAGTTTCTGTCAAGGCATTCATATCGCGATTCATCAAATTAAAAGGCTTCAATCATCATGTGTAATCCATGGCAGAGTAATGTGAACATAACAATGTTACAATCTAAATATTTTAAATCAAATCAATGACATTTTCCAGAAAATTATAAAGTTCCAAATATCTTTTGGTATAGGAGCTAATTGGAACGGAATGGTACTTTTACTGAGCAGAATATGTACCATAAAATTTATATATACAAGAATTTTTAAATCAACCTATTTTAAAGAAATATGAATGACATTGAAAATTGATGGAGATAATATTGAGAGTTTTATAGAAAAAATCTTATTTAATTTAATTTTAACATATTTATGAGTTTTTTTCTATTTCAAACCTTCATTTCTTTAATAGACAATACAGACAGTACAGTGTACAGTCTCAATTTAATGGGTTTGAATAGGATATTCTCAAAAATTAAAATATCTTTTAAAATTTTTAATCCTTCGGAAAAAGGATAGTTTACCATGAGTTTAATGAAATCCTACAAGGTTTGCAAAATTGATCAAGATGAAACATAAATCCATGCAGAACTTATATCCCCATCAGGGGCGTCTCCAGACCGAAATCCAGGATGGCAAATGGCCTAAAAAAAACGTAATAACATAAATGAGAAAAGTATTTCACTCTCATTTGCTAGTAAGTTCTGTTATAACTTATACAAAATTTATTTAATCGGACTTGGGCTCTCTTTATGAACTCGTTTGCGATTAAATCCATGTTCAATTTGGCAGCTATCTCCTTATGAATATGCAGAATAGCCACGCTATTTAGTCTCTGCTGCTTCATTGTAGATCTCAAGTAAGTCTTGAGTCATCGGAGAGTAGAAAAAGATCTTTCAGCTGTACAGGATGTAACCGGAACTGTTAATATTCGGTTTATTAATTTACAGAACTCTGGTATGAGCGAGTGGAGAGAAATGTTTTCTTTTCTATATTAAAAAATTCAACTATATCGGATATACTGTTAATTTCAGCAGAATTCGCCTTAACCGTGTCCCAAAACATATCCCGGTGAAGCGACAACCTTTTATGTTCCCTCGAGGCAAAAGGCTTAGTGCCAAGCCTCATGCTTACCTCTCTCCTTTGGGAGGGAGTGTGTTAGTTAGACAACCTTTTGCCATCAAAATCCGAACCGTAAAAAGATACTATTTGTTCTTCACTTTTAATTTTATTGAGGACAAAGTTTTTAATCATGGAAATATGCTACATCGTCTTTTTTTCAATTCTTGTTTTTAGGGAACTTATGACATTGTCCACTAATGATAAGTAAATTTGACGATATCTTTCTTTAGGTGACTGAAATTGATGAGGATCACTTCCCTCGTCAAATCTTCTTGAAATTTTTCTAATCCGTGGAAGGACAGGATCTTCTAAATTCAATTCTACACCTTTTTTTTTATTACTTCTTCCCATAAATCCTCAAAATTATTTTCTTCTCTCAGAGTCTGAATAGACTCTACTACACTTTTGATGTAATTATTTGCATCTTGAAAGTTTAAAGATATTTTCTGGAGAGCAATATTAAATGTTTCCACTCTTTAAAAGAGAAAAATAACAATTTTTGTCATAAAGAAAAATTCGAATTCTTGAATTTTTTTTTTAAGAAAGCCGTTAGCGCTTTTGCTCCTGCTTCACTAACTTCCTTGCACATACCGTCGAGGAACTTAATGACCGTTTCGTATTTTTTTTTCCAGTGATGAAGCCGTTAGCTTTTGCTCCTGCTTCACTAACTTCCTTGCACATACCGTCGAGGAACTTAATGACCGTTTCGTATTTTTTTTTTCCAGTGATGAAATGGAGCTGACTCTTAAGCACCATCTAGATGGGCAGAATGGTCGCAAGGAAATATCGTCTGAACCCAATTGAAATGTTTAGAAAATTTTTAATCTCTTTGGAGATCCTCGTATAAACGATATTGACTAGCACACCAAAGTTAAGTAATCACGAATTATTTGTAATTTGCACATACTGTCTTGTACTACCAAATTTAAAGTATGTGCAAAACAATGAATATAAATAGCCCTTGGCTCAATCGACAAAATCCTTGATTGCAGTCTTGAAAGATGGCCGCTGACATTAGCAGCTCCATCGTAGCATTGGTCACGGCAATTTTTGATATCCAGACTAAAGCGAGCTAGAACATCTGTTATTGCACATAACAAAATTGGTTAATGATAAGATTTTAGAGAGTGCTGGGCACCCGCCAAATTTCCCCGGGGGGTGCTGGAGCACCCCCTCAGTCGGCGCCTATGCAACTCACCATACAAACGAATCAAATGGCTTCCAGATGTGTGTCTGAAACAACTGTGCAGCAAACCCTAATGCGAATGACGCCTAGGAGCAGACAGCTGATGACTGCACCCATGCTCACGAAGGTTCATCGCCAACGACGGCTAAAATTTGCATAGGAGTACCGAAATTGAACTTGCACAAACTGGCAAAGGGTTCTCTTATTACCGGCGAGAACAAGACCCAGTAGCCACTGTTGGTCGTAAACAAGCTGTTGGCGGCAGTCATAGGCGCCGACTACGAGGGGGCAGAGGGGCACGAGCTCGCGCTGAACTTTTCCAGAGGGGGCTTTGCCCCCTCTGGGAAATTTCAAAAATATTTTCTAACTTCATATTTTACTAAATACCAAAAAATGAAATTTTTTAAACATAGAAGTAATTGAAAGAAAATCCTATTAACGTAAATGTCATATTTCAATTCAGTCTTGTTCACATCTTCCTTACCATAGTTCCCTAAACTACCTCGCACACAAACTAAGCTCATCTTTACTCCCAGGAAACATGTTTACGCTAATGACAAAAACACCAGGTTACCAGAATTTTTTTAACTTACCACCTAATTCAAAGAGAAATGGAATATTTACAGCCTGGCATTTCCAAAAAATAACTGTTTCCCTCCAGTAATAACTATAAATGATTACCACGAAGTAGAGATGACTTATTTTGTCTACCTAAAGTGATCTTATCTGTAATTAATCCTGGATTTTATATACTAGTGCTGTCTTTACAGGTGGCATCCATTCCGTTTGAAGTTGCAAACCCCGCGGGTTGCTTTATTCCTGGTGAGCACGGGACGTTTGGCACAGCACCGTAGTCAGGCTAGGGCCAGAGGAAGCTAAGCCCGCCCCCCCACACACACACCACCACCGCACACACACTAGGTACACTCAGCACACACCCCTGATAAAAATATTAAAGTTTTAGTTGCGATAAGAAATGTCAACCAACATGTCATCCAAATTTTACATAAAAATATTATTTATGAGATTTTTTTTATAAATTGCTTTGTTTTAAAGATTTTTTAATTTAGCTGAATGTGTGGTTATAGTGATGATCAATTTATTTACATATTTAATTTAAAAATATTTAAATATAGACAATAGTATTTGGATACTCTTGTATTATTGCTGGGTTAATTGTTTTAATTTATTGTGTCAAAATCAACGGATAGATAGTTAAGAGTTGATAATAAGCTTTAACGTGTATTAACTTTCAGATTTTTTTTTGATTAATTAACAGCTTTGCTAATATATCTGTTTAGACCGCCGAGACAATGCCATCTAATTTAGACTGGAACCAGTGGGGGCGACATCCATAGGGACCGACCCTCCTTCCTTTGCTAGCAAACGCTCGGAAGGACTTTCAAACCCACAAATTTAACGTGCTCGTACACAGGAACAGTTTAGGCAAAGCCAGAAATCGAACTCATGTCTTCCATGTACAATCTTCGTGACTTAACCACTCGGTTATCTCACTCCAAAACTGCTGCTTGTAAGACAATAACTTACAAAACTTCCTTGAGAAAAGCATATATATGTCAGTTAGGTAACTACAGTTGCTTCGATGGCATTATAATCCCCCTTTTTCATTCCAAAATAACAGTATGCCCTCTTAACAACCACACACCCACTACTGCCATTCGTTCTTGGCGATTGTTAAGGGCGCATACTGTTCTTTTGGCGTGAAGAAGGGGCTTAAATTGATCTGGAACCAATTGTAGTCACCTAACTGACATATGCTTGCTTTCTTCAAGGCGGCCTTGTAAGTTGTTATATCTTTATCGACTTTGTGAATCTTTTATATAACTTTATCGGATTGTGTCCCCCCTGAGATTTTGAAAACTCGGCGCCTATGGCGGCAGTGGTAGCGTTATGGTCTGGAGAAGGATTTCTTGGTCTACTCTGGGTCCCTTGATTTTTGTAGAATGCACTCTAAAGATTTGGGTATATCTCCATCATTGCTGATCAAGTAGATCCGTTTATGTTGAAGGTCTTCCCTATGGCCGATGGGATATTTCAACAGGACTATGCGACCTGGCATAACACCAAAATTGTTCTCGAGTGGTTCGAAGAGCACGACCAAGATTTCCAGTTATTTCCCTGGCCTCCGAGAACCCCAGATCTTAACACGATCGAGTACATTTGGGATCACCTCCATCGGCATGTTCGACGACTGGATTCACCACCACGCACCTCACAGCAAATGTCGGGAGCACTGCAGTCTGCATGCCTCCAAATACCTCTATTAACCATTCAACACATTGAGTCACTCCCACGGCGTCTGGTTACCGTCCGTGATGACAGAGGTGGTTATTCTGGGTATTAGCAGATAGTTAGAATTTCAAAAGGAGGGAGGAGTCGACTGTCGAATGGGGGTTACAGTAATAGATTTAGTTGATGTGTACTCCAATTCTTAAGATGTATTAAAATGTGCTTTTAATTAGTGTTTTGTAATTTTATTTTATCAGATTTAGAATTTCGTCTATAGGACTATATTTATAGAACAATGTAGCATTTACTTAGACATTATAAAAAGTTTTATTAAATTGAGCAAGGCCTACCATGCAAATTGTTGACCCTTGCAAACAGTTACCACGAGTTACCTACAAACAAACAATTACCAAGCCCCCCACTCCTTCCATACCTGATTTTCCCCTCCTTATGAATCTCTCATGTATTTCCCTTTCTTCATAAATAAAAAAATTCAGGTTCCCCAGCCCTGACGTCCGTGCCCCACACTCAAGTGGTGTCCGTCTGGTTGGCGGCTCTGAATTATGCTATTTATTAATTTCAAAATGTAGAATTATAAATATTTTTCAAGTATAGAATATTCTTTATATAAGCAAGTTGGAATTTGTGTAACATAAAGGCACTAATTTGGATGTTTGAACTCTAAATTTAATGTTGAAATGGAAAATAGAGGCTCTGTTTCTAATTACTGCAGTGTTTGGTGCTGCCATCTGTACTACTTTTTTTCAATTATTAGAAAAGTAATGGATTGAATCTGTGAAAAGTTTTTTCTTTTGTGTGGAATTTTATCATAAATTTTTAAACATACTTTGCAGAAGGTGCTAAAATCCCTTTATCTTTTAATTTCAGTTGCAATCTATAACCCCAATATAAATGTGAAAAATAGCTGGAGTTGCTTTACCGACCGTCAAGCTCCTGCAGACACCTCCGATGAACTGAAATTGCAAATTTGAACAAAGAACTATTTTTAACCGATTTTTTTTATTAAAATTTGTATGGTTGTTTTCCGTAAATGAAGCGCGACTTCTTCCCATAACAGGGAGTCGCTTAAAAACAAGAAAGTGCTGTTCTGATCAAACATCACCGCATGTGGAATCGCGGTCATCTCCGCGCGCATGTCAGCACAGTACAAGTGATACGTTTTGTGTTACTATTCATTTATAACTTTTTAAAGCATGGACCGATAATTCCCCAAAATAGCCTGAACCCAGCATGTCTCACCTTGAAGCCAGTGTTCTTTCAGTGTGTTTTGCCAAGGGGAGGGGGGGGGGGGCCTTAGAGCAATGGCCTCCAAACTTTTTTGATTGGATATCCCTATGATCTACTTTTTTTACAAAACATGCCCCTAATATCTGCTTTTTTACAATATCGCGTAACCCTAGGAATTACTTTTTTACATCGCGTACTCCTACGGTAATACAGATGCGGGATATTTATTTTTACTTTTTGCTCTAAAGTTCTTTTGCTTTAGTTTTACTCTTTAACTCCATGGTTCCTCAAAACGAAAGAGGTTGGAAAAAAGTGAAAGAGGTTAGAAAAAAGTTAATTAAATCTCTATCTCTGAATTTGGCGGGAATTTATTGCTCTAATCAGTCACTTTTTGGAAACATGAATTGTTTGAAAACCCGAATGTTTGAAACATGAATTTAAATGGAAATTCTATCGCCATGGTTTGTTTTTCACAGGCTTTTAATCAACAATTAAAAGTATTAAGAAATCAAAATGATTATTTAATTATCAGCATTTTATAAGGAAGATTCTATCTTATCATGTTACTCAGCAACGCAATTAAATCAATTGTGTTTATTCATTTTTATTATCATTTTTTCGAATTCAATATTAAATAAATGGATATAAAAATATAACATATGAACGGTTTGATTCTTCTTTTAATTATATTAATTAGACTGCGTGCATCACTTTCATTTATTTTGGCAAAGAGTTTTCAAACATATTGTGTTTAGCCAATAAACTCATATATTGTGTTTAGCCAATAAACTCATATATTGTGTTTAGCCAATAAACTCATTTAGATGATTGTTGAAACAGAAAAAGAGTGGAACGGGTGTATGTATCTTCTAATACAATTTTAGTGTTTTCATTTAGTATATACAAACGGGTTCAGGATATTTTATTCTTCAGATCTGCAAATTCAGAGCTACGAATTTGGCGGGATATCGCTAACTTGGCAAATTTTCTTAAGCGTTGCCAAATTGACGGAAATGTCGCCAAATTGATTTAAACGACGCTAAATTTATGAAATTAATTGTGTTTTGTTAGAAGAGAGTACTGAAATGATGTATCGGTAGCATTTGTCTGTCAGTCAAACCGTCCAACTTAGTAACACATTTAGCGAATTTTTAAAATGTCACCAAACTGATAAAAATGTTTGTAAGTCCATAAAAAAATCTTGAAATTGATAAAATTGAGCTACATAAATTAAATTAATTGCGTTTTGTTAGGGGATAGTGGTGTGATGATGTTTCGTTAATTTGTCGCCAAGTGCGACTGTAAAGTGCGACTTTGGCAACTTTGTATAAAATGTCCCCAAACCTCCCATAGAGATAGCATTATGCAGACGACATTTTTTCCACCAATTTAGTTTAAGAAAATGATATTATGTCGCTTAGCAACAAATTTAAATCCAATGCGTTTATTCGTCAGACGATTTTTATTAGGTCTTTTCCGATTTGAATAATAAATATATGTATATAAAATAAATTTCATTGATATTGTATTTTTGACTGGATAATATCAATTACGGTCTTCAGGTTTAAACATTATTATTATTGATATTGTCGGGGATTATTAATTCAGGGATTATTGATATTTTTAAGTTATAATGTCATTGGTTTTTTTTTTTTTGGCAAATGTTGTTGAAACTCATATATTGTACGTTGTACGAGTAATTTTCTACAAATGCATGGATATACGAGTATCTTCTAATCTACGAGAATATAAGAAGTACAGGCTTTCAAAAGTTAAGCACGGACAGTCAAATCAACAAAAATGGAAAAGCAAAGCTTTGATTAACTCAAAAATGTACATGAAGGTAACAAATGTGTTTATGCATTAAAGAAAATAAGAATTATGTATAAAGAGGAAAAAAAATATTTACTTTTCGTAAGTTATATGATGCCGTTTCATTTGGGTCATTAACAAATTGATGTTTAAAGGCAAACAAACCAAACAAAACTTGCATTAATATGGTATGCGACCGCTCCGGATCTTCACACAAATTTTACAACGATTTTCCATGCTTTCAATAAGGTGATCAACCATCGCAGATGCGAGTAACGGCCATTCCTCTATTACGGCAGTTTCCAACTCTCTAAGACTGGCTGGAGGAGGTAAAGGTACAGAGACAACACGCCCGAGGGCATCCCAAAGTTTTCAATGGAATTAAGGAAGAGGGAATACGCCGGCCACTCCATACGAGAAATGCCCTCACTTTCCAGGTATTTGTCGACGATGTTAGCTTGATGGGGACGGGCATTATCGCCCATAAGGAGGAAATCAGGATCAACTGCTGCAGCGTCGAGTCTCACAATGGGGTCTAGGACTTGATCCCGATACCGCGCAGCCGTCACAGAACTGCCTTTAAAGATGGGCAGCTCTGTGCGATATCCCATTGACATTCCAGCCCACACCATGACTCTGCCACCTCTGAATACGTGATGTTCGATGATGTTCTTGATCTGATTGCGTGTGCCTCGTTCTCTCCAGACCCTTACACGCTCATCAGCTGATTTCAGGGCAAATCTGGACTCGTCCGTGAACAGGATGTTGCACCAATCTGAGACAGTTCAATTGTCATGTTGACAACACCACTTTAATCTTGCCTCTCTGGCTTGGACGGTTAGTGGAACACAAAAGCGTGCTACTCAGGAGTACAGTCCCTTCACATAGAGCCTTCGGCGCACAGTACTGGCAGCTATGTATTGTCTTACCAAGTGCCGCTGCAACCATGGATCGGATGTAACAGTTGTGGAGGCCGCTCGTCGATTCCGCTTGGCTACTATAGCAATATGCCGATCATGAGAGGGGGTGGTAACCTTTGGACGACCGGGCACAGATCTCCGGACAACTGCTTAAATTTTTTGAAATTGTTTCCATAATTGAGAAATTACCGAATGATCAACGCCAATGAAAATAGCGACATCTTCGATTGACGGTCCTGCTTCAATGCGTCCGACAGCACGCCAGCGCTCACTATCTGTCATTCGTTTTCTTTCAGCCATAGAAACACGAATATCATCAAAAATTATCCTACAAAAGTTATAAACACTTTGTATCAGCATTTAAATGCACCTCCTCAAACCCTTCAGAATGCTGGCGTTTTCAACGACTACCTAATTAGCATATATCTGGACAGTTAATCATGATTGGCTGCGACATACGATATTTGCATACTGCCATCTACAGCCGCAGCAATTTGCAGCCACTCAAATTCAAATTCGCTTTCGAAAAATGAAAATGTGAATTGCATGCTTAACTTTTAGAAGTCAGTGTATATTGGCATATATTTTGACATATATTGGAATCAATTACTGCCTTCTGGTATAAGGATTACGGGGATTATTGATATTTTAAATTTATTATGTCATCTGTTTTATTTTGGCAAAGATTTTTGAGACTCATATTGTAATACGGGTAATCTTCTACTAACACACGGACTTATCTTCTAATCTACGACATTGCAAGTTTTACGGGTGTTTCTTCCCATATAATTTTAGCACTTTCATTTTGGCATATATTGGAATCAATTACTGCTTTCAGGTTTAAAGATTAGGGGCTTATTGATATTTTCAATTTATACATGTAATCTACTAATACAGGGTATATCTTCTGATATTCGCGTATATAAGTAGTACAGGTTCCATACAATTTTAACTCTTTTATTTTGCATATATTGATTCAATTTAATATTTTTTGTAAATTTTCTTACAAAAGGAGCCAGGATGTTTTATTCTTCAAATCTGTCCGTGAAGATTATTTTGTATAGCGAGAACAGAGGGTTTTTAAACTTCTTTTTGGGAGCATTAAATTAAATATTTTAACTGAATATTTTGATTAACAATGTCATTTAGTATACTATAGGAATTTGCACATGATTGGGAATTTCAAGTTTCTTTATATTATGTACTCCGTATGAAGAACGGGTATGCTGTCAGTTAATCATAATATTGTGTTTATGTTCGTGTAAATTATAAATATAAGTTCATATTTGTTATTCTTTAATTGATTTTCTTTTCTTTTATGACAGTGTAAAACTTTGTTATAGGAAAAAATATAAAAAGAAAATATTAATTTTTCTCGGCGTACCCCCCACGTATTGACACGTGTACCACACTATGGATACACTGTTTTAGATGAGGCAATTTAAAAAAAAAACATTTATATTCACACATACAAATGTATATTGAAGAGCCCAAACATTAAAACCACCTGTGCGATATTCAATGCTTGCGCCCGCAGCAAAAGTGCATGTCAAGGTCAAGAATCTAATAAGTTAAACCTGGGTTGACGCTTTCGCAGTCAGTACATTCATTCTGCTGCAACATGGGAGAAGGAAATGATTTATCAAATTTTTGCAAAAGGCAGATCGTTTTGGCACGACACCTAGGTTAGAGCATTTTAGACACAGCGATGCTAGTGGGCTGTTCAAGTCATGCAGTAGTTACTATGTATCAAAGATGGTCCGAAACAGGTAACACTTCAAGCCACCGACAAGACGTGGGACGGCCACGTCTCTATATCAGAAGTCAGGGGAGGCTTACTCGTCTTGTCCACAGAGGCAGAGGAGATACTATGAGGGATATCACTCGCATTTTCACTTATGGAGCTGAGGTCAATTTGTCAACATATCGTGCACTGTTGGATATGGTTCTCCATAGCCACAGATCCATTCGTGTGCCCATACTCACCGCCATTCATCGTCGTAAACTCCTGCAGTGGGCAAATAATCATCGCTGTTGGACCATCGATGATTTGAAGAGGGTCACATGGCCCTACGAATTCGACTTTTGCTGCACCAAGTGGACGGGATAGCTTATGTGCGCCGTTTACCCAAGGAAACTTTAACACATTGATGCATTGTGGGACACACCAAAGCTGGTGGTGGGAGTTTGATGGTCTGGGGAATATTCTGACATTTACCTAAACATCATTGCAGACAAGTGTCCCCCTTTATTGTGACTGTGTTTCCCGTCGGAGATGGCACATTTTAACAAGGCAACGCACCCTGTTTGCGAACATGATGCAGGAATGGTTCCAAGAGCATGGTGGGGAGTTCTCTTTAATGACACGTCACCCATATTCACCAGACAGGAATCCTATAGAACATTTTTGGTTTGACTTGGACAAACGTTTACGAGTTGCATTATGTCAACCTCCGTTATTTACGGGAAAATATTTTATAAATACCGCAGCAAACTTAAAAAAATTAAGGATACTTTGCAAATATGCAAATGTAAAAAATGAGTAAATAGAAAAGACAATGCAAAATTCATCTAATTTATTGCGCAAATGCAGCTAACAACTGAAATGATTTCAATAATAAAAAGTTGAAGGTCCAATGAAAAAAAAGTGAAAAACTGTAACTCGTAAAACCTAACCTTCTAACAGGCTTACAAAATAAAAGTATAAAACAGCAAATCTTCAGGCAAATGAAAAAATACGAATTTCGAATCATCAAGTCTAAGAAAAGTATCAAAAAACAAAGGTATGGAACAGATAAAAGAAAAACAAACGAAATCCAAGCACAAACGCTATACACGTGGACAAGACTCTAGGCCTAAATCTGGATTTGTTCACTTCTTCAAAACTCGTTTTCAAGTCCAAGTGACTTGTAGAAGCAAACACAAAAATGTATGTTTATATATATATATATATATATATATATATATATATACTCTTGCACTTTAGTTTTTGTTATTTTAATTTATATATATATATATATATATTCTTTTTAAAAACATTTGTTTATCTTACCTATTGTTACTTTCTTCAAGTCTGTTCCATTTTATCTCAATTAATTATTTGTTTTTATAATGTGTCGGATCTTCGTATAATGTTCAACCACATGTGCTGCTATATACTACAAAACACATTTAGAGCTTCTCATGTCTATAAAGATACCTGAAGATTAGCATTTATGGAAGCTCTATGCAATTCCGATCTCTAGTTATGCACTTCTTTTCTGCAATTTAATTTTTTTGACTTCCTGCATTTCCCTGTTCAGTTTGATGCACGTGCTTAGATGCACGTCTTGTAAAAGCCATTCCTTATTGTTTTTTGTCACATCTTAATTGTAGACATTATTGACTTTCATATATTTTAATTTCCTTATTAAATATGACCTAGCTTTCATAATGTACTTTTCTTTTTTAGGTTATATTTTTGTAATTAGAATGTATACTTTTGAGCTATCTTTGTTATCCATTTTTACGCTGTTATAGTTTTAATAAATTTTTATCTTCATTATCGAAATTTTTATAATTCCTAAATGGTAATGAACTTGGGATGCAAGTTATTAATGCATAAGTCTATTAGCTTCCACTTCTTTTTATTAAATTTACTTTATATATATATATATATAATATATATATATATATGCCTGGTCGATGTATTCCTGGATGAAACACTGCCATATTTGAATTACGGAGCAGGACTGCTTATATAAATTATGCCCCTACAAACATTTATCAATGGCACCTCTCCATATTGGATTTGCCCCTTTTTATAAATTTTTCATGTTCCCTCGACCCTGAAGCAATTTTCGAATGTAGAATTTGCACTTGACTTATGCTGAAAAGCCTTGCGTAGTCAAAATGGTGTTTAATGTCATGTGTTAAAACCCAGTGTGTGTGAATTCCGCAACTTTTGTACAAAAGAAATAATTAAACTACATTTTTTTAAGCTTTTTGTCTCTGCTTAGCTGAAACCAACAAAATCACTGTTTGACAAATGATAAGGTACTGCTGGATTTGGCATGCAACGCCCCTCAGCGCGCACCCAGCCGCAGAAAAATACTTGAAGACACTGTTATGCAATTCCTATCATGTGTATAAAAGGCAGTGCCGCATAAGTTATTCATTCCAAATCAATAGATGCGAAGCTTTCAATGAAAAAGCATATTGTATGCTTTATTTGTAAATTTTTGCTGGATTTCGTGGCTCACATCATTATTTGTTACAGAATGTCTTTAAAACATCATTTGAGTGCGCATGAATCTCGACGAACAGTTGTATGGCTCGAGGCAGGACAAAGTGTCACTGAAGTTTGTGGCAGCAGTAGGCGTGTCCAAAAGTGTCAGTTCTAGGTTAAAAAAAGCTGCTGAATCGAGAGAAACAGGCATGCTGTTGGCCGTAGACGGAGCACAACAGCTGGGTATGACAGATATGTATCCCTTTTAGCGAAAAGGAGCAGAAACCTCACTCCAGCACAGTTAGCCATAGACCTTGTAACTGCTACAGGCACTCGTGTATCTGCCATAACCATTTCACGTCGACTCAGTCATGTTGGGAATGTGCACGGAAGTCTGTACGTAGCATTTCGTTATCATCCCGGGAAAGATTAAAATGGTGTAAGGAGCATCGGCACTGGGGCTATTAAGAGTGGTTATAAGCGATGTTCTCAGACGAATTCTCCGTCAAGAGTGATGCTGGTCATCAGCTAGTGTGGGAAGAACGGGAAACCCGTTCCCATCAGCAGAATATCCATGAAGTTGATCGCTATGGCCGAGGAATCGTGATATGGGTGGACATTATGAACAATGGCAGTACACCTTTTCACATCTTTGTCACAGATTCCTTTACGGCACTCTACTTCTTGGCCGCGTTCGCCTTTTCTGTGCGACAATGGGTCTAGATTTTCTGTTCACGGTACGGTATCTGAGACACTGGAAAGTGAAAATATTGCGCGTATGAGTTGGCTTGCTCATTCCCCCGACTTGAATCCTATAGAGCATGCCTAGGATGCTCTCGGTAGACGTTTTATGCAAATGAACCCTTTTTCTGGAACTCTACAGAACATGAAAATAGCCTTGCAGGATGAATGGGATAATATCCCGACAGCTTTCCTCAACAGTTTGGTGGAAAACATGCAAAACAGATGCAGAATGTCGTGTCCAAGGAGGTCATACTCCCTACTGAGACGCCTAAATCTGTCGTCATTCCCATGGGAGACAGCATTTTCAACACATGATTGGAGACAGCACATGATTGTTCGATGATGCTCTCTGGAACGACTTTTGGTTTTGTTATCATATTTTTCTCCCTTGTGCGGAATTTGTATAATTTTTGCAATTTGTATCATTTGTATCAATATAGATATATCAGTATATCTACTACATATTTGACGAGTTTCATTTCTTAGAACCCCGTGCAATAGTTATGACGAAAATTGTTTCTCTTCTTTAGGAATTGCAGTCGGATCTTATATGTATTGGAAGCATTTAATAACTGCATGCAATACTTTATTTGCGCTTAAATGGCGTGATATAATCTGCATATGCGAGTCTGAAATATTTTTTGCGTAAACACTTTTTGTTCTCTCAAATGTTTGTTGTTATCGTTGTCAGTGCGCCGACAGAAGTTTTCGGGCCCCTATGCAGCAAATGCGCAAGCCCCCTACTACCCCTTACCACGTTATTGACATTTTTTCATAAGCTATTTATGCGACCCGGGCCAACATACAGTGCATCTTTTCGACCCCATTCCAACTCCCAGTTTGCGGGCCTCATAGTTACGTAAAATTATATTACAAACTTTCTTATTTTGGGTTTTAATCAATAATACAGTACATGCGTGGTTTCTTATTTTTATGGCAAATATCTTATATTTCTAATGCATAGCTCTCCGTGGGTTAATAATTTTGACATTTTTGTAAAATAAAACATATCAAAACTTTTCTAAACTTATTTCCTTAAAAATCTAGGAGCTTATATTGTCTGTCGTATGGAAAACAAGAAAGATCAATCATGCTTAAAGCATTGATTATGAAACACTTTCCAACTTCAATGCAATTTTATTTTAAAAAAGTCGAAAATGCAATACATTCCTCGGTAATATTTTAAAGCTTATCACAATACTACATTGATTTATTATATTTGAAAACTTAAACCTTCATTGAAAAAAATGAATTTCATACAAATGACAACATTGAAATATAAATTGCCTGGTTTAAATATCTCTAAAATGCAATACATTCCACGGTAATATTTTAAAAACTATCATAATACTACTATAATTTATTATATTTGAAAACTTCATCGAAAACAACTGAAATTAATTCAAATGCCGTCATAGAAAAAATAACACGACTGGATCTCTCTATAAAAACAGGATTTCATTCATAACTTTCTCCCATTCATTTCATTCATCACTATAATAATTTATTTTATTTAAACATTTTATTTAAGACCATGGAGCTACAAATAATTGAACTCTATGCTTAAAACTTCATCGAAAAAAATCGACCTTCTCTTTATAAAATCAATTAATATTTCATTCATATCAGCCATGCAGACTCCATGGACTAAATTATTTTGTGTTAAAAAAATACAGGAATTCTAATACAACTCATTCTACATATTTTGCTGTTTACATTTTACATAGGTGAAAAATAGATTTAGTTGTAGAAATAATGAAATTTAGATGAGCATTTAAACTCAAATATATTGTCATTGCGTTGTTTCAGTATGTAGATGCACAGAATTTAAGCAAAAATAAAGTAGTTTTAGGACGGATACAACACTCAATATGAATTAAAAAGAACTTTAAAAAATCACGATTTCGAAACAAGATGGATGCCATATATCATTTTGAAGTGGGTCATGTGATCGTTTCATATCAAGGTCACGTGATCGTTTCATATAAGAGGGGTAATTATTATTTTAATTTTTATTTAAAAAACTGCTGAATATATTTCGCTGAATTTTTTTTTATATATTTTATGGAACAATTTGAATATTATCTAAAATTTTCGAAGCAATTTGTGAATTTTAAATCCGCTTAAAAAATGTTTGAAAAATTAGGTCCCATAGGGCTCAATGTATTTCATTTTTTCAACCCGGGTTCAATCCAAAACTAATTGGGTGATATTATTCATTTATATTCCCATAGGTCCTACAGACCGTCTGAACAACATACTAAAATTTCATTTTGATTAAGTCATTTTTATGGCAGTTATCGTGCTAACGGACAGACAGACAGACAGAATGAACAAAGTCATAAACACTTTTCAACTTTGTTGTAAAGTGTTAAAAATTACTGAATTTCAAGGAAATCGCTTGATTCTTTCGAGACATCGCGTTTTCTTTAAAATTTGTAACATCCCATGAGCAAGTCTTGATAAGTTCTATAGAATTGAATTAATTTATTTTTAGTTAAAAGTGCTTGAAAATCATTTAATTATTCAATATTAGTTAGCATCTTTTAAAAACTTGTTTAACTTTAGATGAAAAACGTCCAACATCTCGAGAACGGCACTTGCTAACATTTTATGTTAATCGTTTTTAAATAACAAATCACATTATACATAGTGTTTCAAAATAATTGCACGATAATCTATAGCGATAATATAAATACCACTTGGCCAATTGGTCTCGGACTCGTGGTTTCAATTTAAGAAATGCTACAACAGTTTGGGTCACATGACCCGTTTTAGTAAAAAATTATAAAAATGTCACTTTACGGGCCCTCTATAAAGAAAGTTCCAAATAGGAAATTGATCCTCATTCACTTAAACATCTTTTGAGGGAAAAAAATTTGGATCTCTATTATACAAAACTGACCGTAAAAAAATTATCAAATTTATAATTAAAAAATTATCAAATTTATGTATTTAAAAATTATCAAATTTTTCAAATTTATGAATTTAATCATCCGATCCAATGAAACGGGGAAGACAATAGATTTCAGGGGTCGTACAAAAATATAATTTTGTTAGATAAAATTTCTATTCGCAAACTAACATGCGTATATATCTTTAGCAAAACTTTTACTCAGTCCCTAAATATGCTTCGAAAACTTTAATTAAGGATATCTGTAATTTTGAACGTATGACAACAAAACTTCCTTTGTTTGACTTATCGGGCCATGGAAAATATTTTTATAACTCAAAACTTTTTCTAGGGGGCTCGTATAAAAAGTTATATTTAGTAATTTTTTAATAAAAGTGGTTACATGATCAACATTTAAAAACGATTATAATCTACCTCAATTAAAACATTTCCTAAATTGGTAAACATGGGTCTACGACGAATCATTTAAGAGATATTGAGCCGTGCAATCTTTTTGAGATACACTGTATAATATTTTTATAGTATTTTTGAAGATATTTTTTTTATATTTCTTCTGATATTTAAGAAAACTCCTCCCTTCCAGTGAATTCATGGTCTTGCTATTGCAAGTTCGCCCAGGACGCGAACTCGCAGCTTCAATACTCTTCTCTTAAATTTGACAGTAAATATATTTTAAACTGAAATTTAAATAGAAAAACGCTTTATTTCAGCGGGTTTATCTAATATTCCTCTGTGCAAATGTACTGAATTTCATATTATTGTATGTTATAGTTTTTCAGTACCAGACGGAGAAACTCGAGGGACGCGAAATACTGAAGAAAAATTGTCGCTTCAAAATAACATAAAAATGGAAAAACTCATAAATGAAATCGAAATTTAAAAAAAGGGCCCAGTCATGAAAAAATTCAATTAAGTAGGTATATGCCTGCAAACATTTGTGGTCCTGCTATTTATTACTAGTTCGTATACAGCACGCTAACTCACAGCCTTAATACTCTTCCCTATAGAATTTGACATTGAATATCTCTTAAACTGAAGTTTAAATCGAAAAACAATTTATTTCAGCGTCTTTATCTAATATTTCTCTACAAATGTACTAAATTTCATATTTTTGCATGCTATAGTTTTTGCGTACGAGACGGAGAAACTCGAGGGACGTGAAATACTGAAATAAAATCCCGCTTCAGAAAAACATAAAAATAGAATAAATACATAAAAGTAGAATAATTCATAAATTAATAGAAATTTAAAAAAGGGGCTTAGTCTTTCAAAAATTCGATTTTGTAGGTATATGCCTGCAAACATTCGTAATCCTGCTATTACTAGGCCGCACACTACGCTAACTCGCGGCCTAAATACTCTGCCCCAGAATTTGACATTGAATATCTCTTAAAGTTTAAATCGAAAAATGGTTTATTTCTAATATTCCTCTACAAATGTATTACATTCCATATTTTTGTATGCTATAGTTTTTGCTGTACGAGACGAAGAAACTCGAGGGACGCAAATTACTAAACAAAAAGTTGTCACTTCAGAAATGCATAAAAATTAAATATCTCGTAAACTAAATCGAAATTTAGAAAAATGTTTAGTCCTGCAAAAATTCAATCATGTAGGTATATGCCTGCAAGCATTTGTGATCCTGCTATTACTAGTCCGTACAGGACGCTAAATCGCAGCCTAAATACTCTTCCCTAGAATTTAACATTGAATATTTCTTAAAGTTAAATCGAAAAACAGTTATTTCAGCCAAAATAAAACTGACCCGGAAAAGTTTTTTCGGAATTTCGTGAAAACGTAATCTAAACAGCAAGGAGATCATTAGAAGATTTTTCCGGGCCAGTTTTATTTTATCAACCCTGTAGTTTATAGTGTATGCTTAATAGTACGTTTTTAAACATACAATGGAAAGACATATTTGTGTAATATTTAAGAAAAACTCCCTTTTAGTTTTCAAAAGTAAACTTTACGTCCTATATTTCCTAAATTTAATTACTGAAAACCTTTATAAATACTAAAAACTGAACTTCAAATACTGAAAACTCGTGAGAATATGTACTTTTGAGTACGATGGTAAATCAAATATTCAATGAACGTCCAACACAAACTTTCTGATTATTATTTCAACTAAATTTATTCGGGAATAGGAATGAGTGGATTACCCATAGCCAAGCCATCAGACATACTGTAGAATTTATAATGAAAGACAAAAACAATTTGCAATATCTAGTAAGAAAAACAGGCTCATCAATTTCAAATTCAAAGAAGTGGAATTTATATAATCTTTTCCTGAGACAAATAATACACCCTCAACAGGGACATTGGTAAATAACGACTTAACATCAAAGAAGACTGTGGTCAAATCCCGAGAGTATAAATTAGGAATTTTCTTTACAAACTGGGCAGAATTTTGGCAGGTATGAATATTATTACTAAGTAGGGGAGAGAACTGAGAAACGAAATGTTTGGTTATTTTATAGGTAGTGTGGAAGAAAGGGAGTCGCCGGGCCCCGAACCAGGGACCCTTTGCTTACAAGACCGACATTATAATCACTGAGCAAAAGCTATCTTTTCCTCCGTTCTTATAATTCGGGTACAGGTTCCAAGCATCTTTGATCAGATGTCTTTGCTGCCGCACACTCCCTCACCTGATGAGAAAGGCCCCGGTTTAATTTCGGCGAGGAGGAGGGCCGCTGAGAAAAAACCCCGCGTGTCCCCCCGAAATGCAGTTGAGAGACTGAAGTGGGCCGGGAGGCGTGTCGCCTCGGGCGTGACGGTCAGTCGTGGTCAACCAGGAAGGGAGGGGCAAGGCTTCTGACTCCGTGTGGTGCTGCCATCTCGTGTTGAGAGGTGAGATCGTTGGAGAGGAAGTTGTTTTCGTGCTCGTATGTCCAGGGAAACCACTGTGGCGATTGGGAATCGCCGGGCCCCGAACCAGGGACCCTTTGCTTACAAGACCGACATTATAATCACTGAGCAAAAGCTATCTTCTCCTCCGTTCTTATAATTCGGGTACAGGTTCCAAGCATCTTTGATCAGATGTCTTTGCTGCCGCAGTAGCAGTACCAATATTAGATACAATGAGTCTGAAAATAACTTTGGGAAGAGCGTACAATACAGCACCATTGGCAAAGGAGGATTTAGGGCTTTTTTAAAAATTTCAGGAATTACACGTGAAGATTAGTGATTTGTCTAGTTTTTGTTTCAATTAGAATTACTAGGATCTTTGCTAATAGAGCATAATACGGACCTTCATTGATTTCAACTTTTTCAACATACATGTTTTTATCCAAAACAGCAATCTAACCACCCTTGTCAGCTTTAGTGATTACTATATTAGGATTGTTACGCAATGCATTGAAGCTATCTTTTTTAGATTTGTTAATATTTGATTTTGATATGTTATCATTGAATTTGAACTGTTTTTGTATTTATCATAAAAATCAGTTTAATTCATAAATAACTTAATACTCAATTGTTATAACAGCAATAATATCCATTTCCGTTTTGTTCAGAGCGTCGCATTTATCCCAGCTCTCTCTGGACTCCTATGTTTCTTGGGATCCTTGCTTAACAGCGCGCAATACTGGTTACGTTACCTGTAGGTGTAAGGTCGTTACCTGGTCGTTAATACTGAGTACCTACCCGAAAGTGTAAGGTCGGACTGTGTAGCTTTGGGCGGCCGGGAAGTGCCACTCAATTTAGACCGGAACCCAGTGAGGGCGGCATCAACAGGGACCGTGCTCTCCTTCCCCTACCACCAATCACTCGGAAATACTTATGGACACACATAGTTAACGTGCCCGTACTCCGTGTGAACACGGGAACAGTTTGGGCAGGCCGGAAATCGAATTCGGGTCGTCCAAGTGCAATCCCACGCGCTAACCACTGGGCTTTCCCACCCTCTACGCTACTGTTTTCCTGTCTTTAATAGGATTAAATACTAGCAATCTATAAAACCAAATTGTCAAAGTAAATCCCCACCTCCGTTTTATCTGCCTGGATTGGGCCCTGGTCTATTTAAGTAACGCCGCCCCTGTCTGTTTATAATAAGGAATTTAATTGTTGTTTCCCTTTTGTACCTCATCCAAGAGCGCATCTATTCTCTTTCGCGTGTTATAAATTCTCAAGCGATGTTCTACGCCAGCATAGACAATGCAACTCGCTCAGCCGTCCAACCAAATGACTTGACCTGAGTGGCATCTCTGCGTGACAGGAAGTACTTTGCCACTGACCGTCATGCTGCCTGGACATCCTGCGCATTGAGTTCGTTGCTTCCAATAGTGATACTCCCGCAAGGGGAATGACTGCTGTTACTAACATACCAATGCAAGTAGACTTTAGAGTGTTTGTAAAGATGCGTTACCGTCTATTCTGTCACGAGCACCAACTGTCTTGAGATAGGACCTAGATAAGAGGTTCGAGATCGGTCTAGGAAAAAGGAACATAAGAAACTTTAACTTCGGCTCATCGTACACATTATCGATAAGGAAAACAATTAAATTCAACGGGCCTGGCCCACCTGGAATTCGCCAGAGATCCCATCGACCGTATGCGCCTGCTTGAGATTCAAATCATTTTTCAAGAACTCAAACCACATATTGCAAAGGATAAAGAAAAATTAAGTAACTTAATTACGCACAAATTAAGGTACAACAACGCAATGTCGAGGATATGCTTGATCCTCTTCGCCACTGCTAGGAAGACCAGCCAGACTGATGGAATGGGTTACTATGATTTCTTGGTCCATTCTAATGTCATGGCCCATATTTTTGATTTCAAGTTTCTTTGTCCTCTTACAACTTGCAAGTAAGATTCAATGCTCTGTTCTGTAAGAGCATTGTTTCTTAATTTGTTGTTTTAACGTTGCCTCCATACCAATTCACCAATTTACTCCAAGTTACCCCTCTTCGTCTGTATCGTCGTTTAACATCTTTTGACGAGCGAGTTCTCGGAACCCAGAGCACGAAGAGAGTTAAAATTTAGCACACAGTTTTATCTCACGGAATATTTCATCTCTCAAATGTTTATGTTATTACGTTACGTTGTTACGTAATTTACGTAAGCCACCTTCGATGGCCTTCTTCTCTGTTCCCAGAGCACATAGAGAGCTGAAACTCAGCACACAGTTTCATCGCACGAAACATTTTCATTTATCAAATTTTCGCGTGATTACGTTACGTAATTTACGTACGCTACATTTGACGAGATTATTCTCGGTTCCCAGAGCACCTAGATAGCTGAAACTCGGCACAGTTACATCTCGCGAAATAATTTAGTTATCCAATTTTCAAGTCATTAAGCTCCGTCGTTACGCCATTACTATGTTTTTGCACTTTTCATGCATTTTCTTTGTGAATTAAGGTGTCTTCAGGTGAAATGTTCTTCTTGTTTTAACATCTCGATCTATACACATAAAGCTTCGTAGGTTTGTACATCAATTACGTTAAGAAATTAAGAGAAGCGTATGAGGAACTAAAACTAGAAATGAAAGCTGAAAAGTAAAAAATAATAAATGAATTATGTGTAAAAACAAGCTTGTCGATGTCCTCTTCTATATAAGATCGACGAATGGAAATGTAGAAAATACATTTTTATCATACACGAAATTGAATTAAATTGAGGGCGCAAGCAGATGCAATTTAAAACAATATCTTATCCAAAACTAAATTTATACTGTAAAATTATCCAAAATTAATATTAATCAAAACTGTCGAAACTATTTCATCTGCCTACACCCTCAATTGGTTCAATTTCCTGTGTGATTAAAATTTATTTTCTCTTTCTTCATGCCCCACTGTTGTGTAGTGAAGGTCATTAAAAACTTGTTTTTTTTGTAATTTATTCTTTTTCAAACCATTACGTTAAACACCAATGCATGGTGTTTTGCATCGAAAATAGAGTCTCAATTGAAAATTGGCCCAGCAAGATTCTGCTCCTCTTCGTGGTCGAGTTTCAGCCTTTTATGTCCCCGATGATGAAGGGCTTTAGTAAAATTCTGAGAGACATTTCACTTCCCTCTATTTTGTTCATTCATGGAAAAAAATAAAAATCTGACCTTATTAGGCTCGGTCCAGTGGGCGATATTATAAGGGTGCAAAGATTATGCTTTCTAAGCTATTGGATGGTTGCTTGGGGACCTTGGAAAGACTTTTAAATAAAACCAATAATCCCCAATTAAGAAGGGGGGGGGGTCTAAAATCGGACTATGTTACATTCTGTCCGATGGCTGATATTAAGAGTGTGGAAGACCTAGGCCTCCCAACTCACCCTAGGATATGAACAGCAGGATGAGTGGCTGGGATACTAAGAGTGTCAAAAACCAAAACCACTCGACTGACCCTGGGCCTACAGTAGCAGTTTGTGTGGCCGGGAACGGGAATACTAAGATTGTGCAAAAATTCAGCCTAGGTCATCATCAGGAGGAAATCGGAAGGGGGGAGGGGGAGGTGTCTAACAATACATTTCGAGAAAAAAAAATCTCCACCCTCGGAGGGTAAATCGAAAATTCGGCTACGTTAAGTTCTGTCCGATAATTGATACTATAAATGTTATTGTTGAGACCCAGGCCGTCCGACCTACCAGAAAGGTGTAAGGTAACTGTTTCGACGGCCGGGAAGAGCCACCCAATTTAGAGCGGAATCCAGTGAGAGAGGCATCCACAGGGACCGTACCCTCCTTCCCCTACCACCAACCTCTCGGAAGGACTTACGGACCCACATGTTTAACGTGATCGTACTCCGCATGAACACGGCGGTAGTTTTGGCAGCGGAGGGAATCGAACCCGGGCCTGAGTTGTTGTTGTTGATACCCAGACCGTCCGACCTACCAGAAAGGTGTAAGGTAACAGTTTGGACGGTCGGGAAGTGCCACCCAATTTAGACCGGAACCCAGTGGGGGAGGCATCCACAGGGACCGTACCCTCCTTCCCCTACCACCAACCTCTCGGAAGGACTTTCGGACCCACATGTTTAACGTGATCGTACTCCGCATGAACACGGCGGCAGTTTTGGCAGTGGCTGGAATCGAACCCGGGCCTACCGAGTGCAACTCCAGCGCGCTAACCAATGGGCTACCGCGCCCCTGGGCCTACTGAGTGCAATTCCCGCGCGCTAACCACTGGGCTACCGCGCCCAATACTGTAAGTGTGCAAAGATTCAGCCTTCAAAGTCTGAAGGTGGAGCGTCTGGAGTGGCTTCGGGAGTGTCTTAAAAGACTGTTCAAGGCTCTCATTTTCTCCGTCCCCGGAAGGTATAAATAAAAAATCTGACTTGATTAGGTTCAGTATCTTAGTTGATACTGTAAGTGTGCAAGATTCAGCCTCTTTTGATGCCTTCATGCTCAATGATGCCTTCAGACTTTGAACTCAATATCAGGCAACTTTTTTATTCGCGACAGGACCATTTTTTCTTTTCCTATACGCATAGTATAGGAAAACTATTGTGACGGAGTCGAAAATTCGAATTCGAGTTTTTGATGGAGGAGCACGTTTCAAGCATCTTGTACCGATCCTCGCTGCCCCAACCGGGAATCGAACCCTAGATCTCCGAACTGAGCAGCCGACGCTCTACAGTTGAGCTACTGAGATGAAATTGCAAGTTTGCATCGAAGTGAGCTCTGCATTCTCCAACCTCTTATGTCAGATTGGCGGGCAACTGACAATCTGACTGACCACCTCCTGCTATTTTTACCTCAGGTTAGCCTCCTGCTACTACAGTATCCTGGCGTGATCGTTATCCACTCAATTTGAAATCGTCGCGCTCAATCTTCCAGCGTTCACTGAATCCGTACTAGTCGTTCTAGGGTCACTTTCAGACTTCCGACATCTTTGCACTAACCTACAGGGTTGATTTTTCAGGCGCAATTGTAAAGACCCTTGCCCCAACCGAGAATCGAACCCTGGATCGCCGAACTGGCCAGCCGGTGCTCTACCGTTGAGTTACTGGAACGAAATTGCAAGATCTTATCGTCTAAGGGTACTCTGCTTTCTCTGAACTCGAATCGAACATTTTTGAGGTGATGTCTGTGTGTGTGTGTCCGCAAGTTTGTGAATGCGACATCTCACGAATGAATGTAGCGTTTTGAACGAAATTTGGTACGAATGTTATAAATGTTTGGTACAAATGTTACAATTAATGAATACTGGAACTCTAATATTGATTTTAAACGCAATCGATTGTTCGGAACACCTTCAAAGTTTCTAATAAAATTGAGAAAAAAATCATTAAAAGATCGGAACCTTCAATAATGTTACACAAAGGATAATTTCTTATGTCATTTTTCATTAGAAAGCGAATAACACAAACTTTAGAACGCTAGCATAAACTTTTCTCGAGATATTGCGCATTTTTCAAATAAATTTATAAAACAATCACTTAAAATTAAGAAAGTATTAACTATTGTGAAATGTGATCACTTTTTACATACAATATGCGATAAATATGTTAAGATTATTCTCGTTAATTCTCGTTCCATCCACGTGAGAAGATATTTTCAGCAATAGTTTCGTAATAAACAATTTGCCAGTAGTCATTTATATATAAGAAAAGCTCTTCTCTTCGTTTATCTGTAACACTTAGCGATAAATTTGGCGAACGTGGTGATGTTTTACCCCATATTGACGAAAATATGGTCAAAATTGCAAACATGACTTTGGAGCTTATACATTATTTTTTCACTGTGAAAGAAGTAAATTCATTGCATTATATAGGGAAAGTTATGTGCTGCCAAGATTAGATTGTTTAACATAAAAAAGTAGGCACATGTTGGGGCTCCGAAATTATTAAGGGGCCCATTTCTCTTTTAACTCCATAGATATTTCGTGGACTTTTTACTTTCCTTTATACATAGTATAATATATAGGAAAAGCTTTGTAACGGGGTCGAAAATTCGGATTCGAGTTTTCGACGGGAGAGCTCGTTTCAAGCATGCCTGAACTCCAGTCGAACGTTTTTGAGATGATGTCTGTCTGTATGTATGTGAGTGTGAGACTGTGGATGTGATATCTTACGAACGAATGAAGTGTTTCAAATGTAATTTGGTACGATTATTAGAATTGGTAAATACTGAAACCCTATTGATTTTAAGCGTAATCGAATCACCTCCCCCCTCCCAGTTCGTGAATGAAATTTTGAGAAAATCGTTAAAATATCAGAACTTTCAATAATATTACAAAGATAATTATTTCTTATTCGATTTTTTTTTTTGGAAAACGAATTGCACAAACTTTACAACACTAGCATGAACCGTTGCATGTTTCTCAAATAAATTTATCAAATAAAATGGCATAAAATTTATTAACTATTGGGAAATTATTTCACCTTTCACAGTTACCTTACACCTTTCTGGTTGGTCGGATGGTCTGGGTCTGAACAACAACAACCTTTCATTTGCAATATTATGGAACAAATTCATTAACACCATTCTCGTTGATTTAGTTAGTTCCATTCATAGAAGATATTTTATGTAATAGTATTATATTTTGACGCCTAATAATTCGTCAGCAGCCATTTATGCATTAAATAAAGCCCTTCTCTCCGACTTTCTCTAACGCTTGGTGACTAATTTGGTGAACGACAGCCAACTTTTTAATGATGCCAAATGGACGTAAATGTCACCAATATTCCAAAAATGACGGTAAGTCGATAATTAATTATTTAAATCTTTTAATATGTGAATTATATTGTTTATTGCGGATGCTATTAATATTGATACTTGTCAAGTTAGATTTGCGGGAAATATATAATTTATTGGGTATTTTGAAATAGTTTCACATGTTACCATCTCGAAAAGAGTTAAACATACAATTCAACGTTAAAAACAATATGCCATGAATCTTGTACATAATTTTTTGCTGTAAAAGAAGTAAATTCATTGCATTATGTAGGGATAGTCATGTGCTACCCACGTCAGATTTTTAAAAATAGCTTTAATTCTTCTCCAATGGAACTTTTGGACATGAGAAATGCGTTTCCTCATCTCCTGGGCAGAAAAGCACGAAGTAAACTGAATCCCACAAAAGCACCACTTCATGTTAAAAAAATTCCCCGCCAAGTACAAAAAACAATAACCTTCTCCCCAAAAAGTTAGTTACTCTGCTGAAGAATCCGAACCCTTCAAATTACATGTAGTCCTTTTCAGTCGAAGTCAATTAAAAAAAAATCTTATGTGGGCAGTACATGACTTTCCACTACAGACTCATTTTCTTTCATTTCATTCATAATTCATCACATTGAGTTTCATTGCACAAAATCACATGGATACTTAATTGAAATTACACTGAATTTGCAATTTCAGTTCAATTTCATTATCATTTGGCGACTAGGCGTATTTTCAAAGGCGACGTTACAAAAATGCGCAAAAACAAAAACTGCAGATTGAAGAACGGTTAGTCCTAGCGTTATGTGGTTGGTCTTATTATCTTCGCCATGCAGATGCGGTGGTCGAGCGGTCAAGGCGAGCGTTTCCAAGCCATCGTTCGACCGCCGCGTTGTGGGTTCGAGTCCCACGTAAGGTATGGATGTTGTGTTGTTGGGCGCAGTGTGTTCCGCCCCCCTCTGGTGCGCCTGGGGCAACGTCCTAGGACGGCTAAATGGTTCCTGGCCGATGTATAGGCGAATGATGAAGTGCCTGGCCATTTGAAAAAAAAATCTTCACCATCAAAAATTAGGTGTAAAACGAGCATAATTGATACATACGTAATGGATACATTTTTTAGATTTTGATGATTTTTGTGGGCTATTTTGAAACAAAATAAAGGCCGTATTTTTCTCTCGATTCTTACCAAAATCTAATCAGCACCAGGGTTAACAGAAAGTGACTTATCTTCCTATTTTGTGAAATTTGGTCAACTAGTTTTTGAGTTAGAGTAGATACATACATTGCACAGACAGACAGAGAGACACACACACTCACAGACGTCATGTTAAAATAGTTTTTCGAAACTCATATATTTGTCGAAAACTCGAGTTGCAATTTTAAACATGATTCCAATACTTTATACATTATCATGTATTGTAGGGAAAGTAAAATTTAACTACGACTAAAAAGGGCTACGTGTAATTACATGGAGGGTTAGGATCTTTTAGTACGGTTAGATAAACCTGAAAGTGCACTTCCGGTTCTGCGGAAGCTTAGCACAAACAATTTTGAGATTTGATAATTTTTAACACTTTACAACAAAGTTGAAAAGTGTTTATGACTTTGTTCATTCTGTCTGTCTGTCTGTCTGTCTGTCTGTCTGTCCGTTAGCACGATAACTGCCGTAAAAATGACATAATCAAAATGAAATTTTAGTATGTTGTTCAGACGGTCTGTAGGACCTATGGGAATGTAAATGAATAATATCACCCAATTAGTTTTGGATTGAACCCGGGTTGAAAAAATGAAATACATTGAGCCCTATGGGAACTGATTTTTCAAACATTTTTTAAGCGGATTTAAAATTCACAAATTGCTTCGAAAATTTTAGGTAATATTCAAATTGTTCCTTGAAATATATAAAAAAAATTCAGCGAAATATATTCAGTAGTTTTTTAAATAAAAATTAAAATAATAATTACACCTCTTATATGAAACGATCACGTGACCATGATATGAAACGATCACATGACCCACTTCAAAATGATATATGGCATCCATCTTGTTTCAAAATCGTGATTTTTTAAAGTTCTTTTTAATTCATATTGAGTGTTGTATCCGTCCTAAAACTACTTTATTTTTGCTTAAATTCTGTGCATCTACATACTGAAACAACGCAATGACAATATATTTGAGTTTAAATGCTCATCTAAATTTGATTATTTCTACAACTAAGCCTATTTTTCACCTATGTAAAATGTAAACAGCAAAATATGTAGAATGAGTTGTATTAGAATTCCTGTATTTTTTTAACACAAAATAATTTAGTCCATGGAGTCTGCATGGCTGATATGAATGAAATATTAATTGATTTTATAAAGAGAAGGACGATTCTTTTCGATAAAGTTTTAAGCATAGAGTTTAATTATTTGTAGCTCCATGGTCTTAAATAAAATGTTTAAATAAAATAAATTATTATAGTATTGTGATGAATGAAATGAATGGGAGAAAGTTATGAATGAAATCCTGTTTTTATAGAGAGATCCAGGCGTGTTATTTTTTCTATGACGTCATTTGAATTAATTTCAGTTATTTTCGATGAAGTTTTCAAATATAATAAATTATCGTAGTATTATGATAATTCTAAAACTATTACCGATGAATGTATAACATTTTAGAGATGTTTAAACCAGGCAATTTATATTTCAATGCCGTCATTTGAATGAAGTTCATTTTTTTCGATGAAGGTTTAAGTTTTCAAATATAATAAATTAATGCAGTATTGTGATAAGTTTCAAAATATTACCGAGGAATGTATTGCATTTTAGACTTGTTTAAATAAAATTGCATTGAAGTTGGAAAGTGTTTCATAATCAATGCTTTAAGCATGATTGATCTTTCTTGTTTTTTTTTAATGATGTTTCTGTTTATTTGTACTTGGCTGGAAGTTTCTGCCGTGAAGTGGTGCTTTTGTGGGATGTAACTTTTGTTAAGGAAAGAGAAACTATATCTTTTTCTCTGACTTTTAAAGCTGTATCTGATGCTTAACTTAAACAGGCTCATCTATTTAGTTTACGGGAGGTAAAAGCTTTCTACATTTTTATGAAGCAAATGAATAAAAAATCTGATGTGGGCAGCATATGTCTTTCCCTACATGATGCAAGTACTTTACTTCTTTCAATGTGAAATAATGGTGAACAGGATCCACGGTACAATGTTTTTAACGTTGAAAAGTACACTGATATTTGGTGCTTTTCTGGATGACAACGTGTAAAATGTTTTTAACGTATCAAATTAACTTTTATTTCGCGCAAATATAACACGGCAATTGGAAGTATTGCTAACATTTGCAAAGCAATACACTCCATTATATTAAAATATGTTAATTATTAATTTATCAATTTGTAGTTATTTTTGTCAATTTGGCAGTCATTTAAAAAGTCACGAAGTTGACGATATTTTGCCAAATTAGTCACCAAGGTCGCCACATTTATTGTCAGGGGATGATACTGACTAATGTTCATTTTTATGTAGATTTTTAGATATATTTATTTAAGAAACGTGCAATATCTCGAGAATGGTTAAACCATTCTCGATCATCCGTGTCATTCGTTTCAGAAAAAAATATCACGTATAAAATAGTTATTTATGTAACATCAATAAATGTTCTGATTTTTTATGATTTTTCAAAATTTCATTAAAAATTTTAAGAGTCTTTTGAACGTACAATCACGTTTAAAATCAATAGGGTTTCAGGTTCCAGTATTCACTGGTTGTAATAATTGCACAAAATGCGTTCGAAAAGTTCTTTTAGTTCGAAAGATAACGCATATAGAGACTCACGAACACATATAAGCAAACAAACAAACGTTCAATTCGAGTTCACAGATGCTTGAAACGTGCTTTTTCGTTGAATACTCACATTCGAATTTTCGACCTCTCCACAATCTCTACGTATGTAGAGAAATTAAAAAGGAGGAAGTGTTTCCGATGATCATTTTTAGAAGATGTGAGTGCAAAATTGGCATTCCCTCCTTAAACTATTCGTCCAATTTCGAATTAAGCAACTTAAAAAAATAAACATGAACATCAGTTATATATAATTCTATAAAAAACGAGATCGTAATAAAGCCAAGTTCTTCAGCTTTACAAAAATTGTCAGCCATAAAATTATTGAAGTTAAGAACTATTGACAAGTTTATCAAACTTCATACGTGAAAGTATATAAAGAAAAAGTTATTGGATGTATTTTGTAATAAACATGGTAAATTTTACTCCTTTGATCCAAAGCAGCTTTTTTACTGCAATGAACTTAGATGAATTGAAAGAATTGGGTGATTTAACTTGAGCTGCGTATACTCATATACTCGTATAACTGCATCTCCCTATATCGTTATAGGCTAAATTTGCCAAATTTATTACGAAATGCATCTAATAACTTCTCTTATATATACTTTTCACTCATGAAATTTGATATACTTGGCAATAGTTCTTTATCTCAATTATTCTTATAGCTGACACTTTTTGTAAAACTGAAGAACTTGACTTTTGTTTTTGGAAGTTTGTTTTTATCGGATTAATATCTTTTTGTTAACTTTATTTTTCTTCAGCACACTTGGATCAGTCAGAACACTCAACATGTCGAATTATGTCTGTCGTCCACATGTGTTCTGCAGAACTTTGATTTTCAGTGTCCTCTTTTGAGAAAATAAAGAAATATTTGACCTGTCATCAGGATATCTTAAAATTTAAAATCGTCTAATTTTGCAATTTTTCTTATAACGGTATCTACATGACTATCAGCATACCAAATTTCAACTGTGAAACACATTTCTTGTGGAATTTTGATATATAGTGACGTATTTTGAGGAAATGTAGATTTTGACCCAGTTATTAAGATACTTTAAAATTTGAAAAATTCCGAATTTTGTAATTGTTCTTTTAACGATTGTTACAGTTGCTACAGGACACTCAGCATACCAAATTTCAACTGTGTTTCTTAGACAGATGTCTTACAGGATTTTGATTATAAACCACTCCTTTTAAGGGAAAAACTGATAAATACGACATTTTCGAGTTTTTGAACCACTCTGTCACTATTGACAATTCAATATTTTCTCCAAGGAAATCGAGTCTGTTTCTGGAGTTCAATTTCCTTTCCGATTATTGCCCTGAGTCTTATGTTGTAAATGCACTCGAATGCACATTAAGGTTCCTTAAAATTTGAAAATTTTGAATTTTATCATTTTCCCTCTAAATAATGCTAAAGGATAATCAGCATACTGTATTGGAACTGTGTATCTTAAACACGTTTTCTGTAGAATTATGATTTAAGCCACCCTATTTGAGAGAAAAACTGAAAGTACGTAATTTTAAAACGTACTTTTTGGTCCCGTATATACTTGCATATAGATTAGTTGGGGGGGGGGGGGGGGGAGATTTTCGACCACATATCCGTATTCGGACATCTCTGAGGGTAAGATACGCATGTAGAAAGCTTTCGGAGATTTTTCACATTATTTACAAAGGACTTAAGGGTGAGCGTCAGTAAATTTTCTGCCCTATCCGCGCTTTGTTAACTTTCGCGGCACACATATTTCGCCGAAATTCTGCTCAAACAGTTGCGACATATTTTCTTATAGATAAAATGCTATGCTTAGATTATATTAAAACTAAGTTTAATACCCAATAAAACATAGAATATATGTTTTATTCTAATTTAAAATATTTTTGGTGCTGCCATCTGTTGTCGTAATTTAATTCATACCGACTATTTTTATTTTTTAATGAACATTTTTAAATGTCTATTCCTTCTAATACGCTATTAAATACAACAACAGATCATATATAATGCCATAATCACGGAAACGCAATTGAACTTGGACTTGAAGACAAAACTGCAGTCCTCAGTGATGTACATTCAGATCCCTTATCAAATTTATAGAATGATGAATTACCTTTCGGTGATTGTGGCATTATTATATATGATCTGTTGTTGTATTTAACACTGTATTAGAAGGAATAGATATTTAAAAATGTTCATTAAAAAATAAAAATAATCGGTATGAATTAAATTACGACAACAGATGGCAGCACCAAAAATATTTTGGATTAAAATAAAAATATATTCTACGTTTTATTGGGTATTAAATTTAGTTTTAATATAATCTAAGCATTGCATTTTATCTTTCAGAAAATATTTCGCAACTGCTTGAGTAGAATTTCGGCGAAATATGTGTGCCGCGAAAGTTAACAAAACGCGGATAGGGCAGAAAATTTACTGACGCTCACCCTTAAGTATACGCAGCACTGTAATACCACTCCGTCACTATTGACAATTCAATATTTTCTCCAAGGAAATCTAGTCTGTTTCTGGAGTTCAATTTCCTTTCCGATTATTGCCCTGAGTCTTATGTTGTAAATGCACACTCATGAATTCATGAATACATGGAGTCCTCGTTGATTCCTAAGAATGGCTTACCAACGAGTACGATAAAAGACACCCCCCTCGTTGCTAGCGATGGGGGAAGATGCAGATGGAGCGTGAAGATGACTGCATCCTCCCCGAATCTGCGCGCTAGATCTGCAGACTCCATCAAATCGTGGTGACACTAATATTCGGCTTTTTCACATTCTCCCCTGTAGCTGGGTCTCCGGGGAAGAGGGGGGATTTAAAACTCCCCTTCGGTGACTGGGGCGTTAATGACTCGAATCCAGCCAGTCTTTGATGGTATGCGGTCGATGAGTAAGCGGTTTTCGTCCTGGTCTCATCAAATGGATCATCTAGGCAATATGCCGAATGGAATTTCAAATTTAAAAAATCCCCGTGCGATCAACACGTAATTTTTCTATAGGCAGAAGACTCTTATTACCTAGTTTATATGCATTGGAACGAAATATTTTAATTAAATGCATAAACTGGACTATAAAAATGGTGACACATTTAATATTGTGTCAAAGCCATTAAAAATTATTGGACTTAAATAAAGAGTTGTCGTGAGTTTACCAAGCACTGGTACAGTCGTCTATTGTGCATTCCCAACACTACTTGATGACCAGTGGTAACACAAAAACTAAGTTCAAAGTGTCTCTTGACAGGGATCTGAGACACTCAAAGGTATCCGAGGTTATTCCAATCTCTGAGCTGCATGAAATTTACAGTTACAGACAGTGGCTAAACATCAGGGAAGACAATGTCTACCCAAATGAATTACGACCAAGTAACTGTTAATTTAATCGTATATTATTTAAAATAAATGTATAAAATGTTTTCTTTCTAAATAAACGAAGGACATGCATGGTATGTTTTTCCTGACTAGCGCCAGATACACAAGTGCAGGCGTATTTGTCAGGAGAGACATCTCTTGAAATGTCTATCCTGTCACGTGATATTGCATTGGAAATGAAAGAAAATCAGCGTGCAATTCTATCATTTAATTGCGGTATAGACCCCGGTAGACCGGTCTAAGTTGCGGGATTTTATTGGTGAGTAAAGATTATCTTTCTCTCTTCATGATGGGATGTCTTTTCTCTCTTTTTTTTTTCCTACCTGGATCGTTGTTTTTTACAAATATAGTGTTTATTGTCTGAAGACTCTGGAAAGTAATTTTAAAAGTTAGCAATGAATTTGATTTAGAGAATTTAGCTAAATTACAGGGGTTTTGGCATTTTGAAAGGGAATTTTTCTATGTAAAATATAAATTAAATTTTTAATGTATTAAAAAGTAAAGCTTGGTGAGTAGTATATTTATTTTCTTTCTTGTTTTCCTTGATTTTTATATGCTACTTAAAATAGAGTTTCCCGTGTATTGTTTTTCCAGCCTGTAACGTTTTTGAATCGGTTCCACAGAGAAACACCAATCCGGGGTGGGATTCCAATGTAATAATAAAAAAATAAAAAATAAAATGTCATTCATTGATTATCATTGTAATTCAGTTATTATATTTTATTTTCTATGTAACATTGTAAAAATACACAACTTGAAACTTTTTATTTGCTAATGTGGTCCCTGGTTTTATGTGTCCCAAATTAACTTATGATTCACCGCCGGTTATAGAGTACATCTGAAGCGGTTTCCTCAACTGCACATAGGAAATAATCACCGAAGCAAGTGAATATGTCTGTTGAATAGGCATTGTCCTGTTGCGAAGAACAAGTAGCAGCCATAATTTTTGCTTTAGAAAGTAAGAGAAAATATTTGGCTCTCTTGCGAGAAGACCAACATTGAGGCTTCGTCTGGCCGTGTAGATTATGCTAGATCTTGATTGGAGTACTCTTCAAAATATAACGGGAATCTTGCTGTGCATGCAACCTGATAAGAGAAATTATAATATTATAATTAAGAGTCATGGTGTAGAGAACAACCATTGGTATTAGTTGTTTAATATGCATCCCCAACATTACTCTGTGAACAGCCCAAAAGGAGAAATGATGTTCATGGTGTCTCGTGACAGAGATATGAGATCTTTGAGGTTTTACCAAACGCTTATGAAGGTTTACCAATCTCTGGGCTGTACGAAATTCCCAGTTATAGAGTATACAGGGTGTCCCAAAGAGATTGAAACGCGCTTTAATTCTTTACCTGTTGGAGGTAAGTGGACAATGTAAATTGCAAAAATGTTGAAAGTAAGGTAGGAAATAAGACTACGTTAATGAAATAGTCCCCCCATTCATTTTCAAAAAGTTACACTTTTTAAATTTTTCTACGACCCCCTTAGACAAATTTGGTCAATCAGAAAATTGTTATTTTTAATGCAACAAGATCATTAAAAAAAAACCCCCGCTTGTCTGTATCTTTAAAATCAACTGATTTATGATAAAGGAAAAAATCGGATTTATGCCACTTTTCCGTACCATGTGAAAGGCTGTTTCGTCTGTGAAAATAGGGATCATAAATAAATTGACGATGGAAATTGTTTAGATTAAAAATACGTTAATATGTATCAAAATTTTTTATTATAAATGCATCTAAATGAAGCATTACACGGTTGGGTCTCCTATGTATTATCATACAGTTTTATCTTTTTTGTGATATGTCACAAATTTACATTTCTAATTTGATATATGATCAACATTCACAATGTTCAATTTTTAATTACACTGAACTCCCGATTATCCGTGTGCGGATTATCCGTGCAGTTTGAAACACGGCACATAAACAAAATATTACAGACTTTTTTATAAAGAACAAGAAAGATCAATCATGCTTAAAGCATTGATTATGAAACACTTTCCAACTTCAATGCAATTTTATTTAAAAAAGTCGAAAATGCAATACATTCCTCGGTAATATTTTAAAACTTATCAGAATACTACATTGATTTATTATATTTGAAAACTTAAATCTTCATTGAAAAAAATGCACTTCATTCAAAAGACGGCATTGAAATATAAATTGCGTGGTTTAAATATCTCTAAAATGCAATACATTCCACGGTAATATTTTTAAATCTATCATAATACTACGATAATTTATTATATTTGAAAACTTCATCGAAAACAACTGAAATTAATTCAAATGACGTCATAGAAAAAATAACACGCCTGGATCTCTCTATAAAAGCGGGATTTCATTCATAACTTTCTCCATTTCATTCATCACAATACTATAATAATTTATTTTATTTAAAAATTAAGACCATGGAGCTACAATTCATAAACTTTATGCTTAAAACTTCATCGAAAAATATCGTCCTTCTGTTTATAAAATCAATTAATATTTCATTCATATCAGCCATGCAGACTCCATGGACTGAATTATTTTGTGTTAAAGAAATACAGTAATTCTAATACAACTCATTCCACATATTTTGCTGTTTACATTTTACATAGGTGAAAAATAGGCTTAATTGTAGAAATAATCAAATTTGAATGAGAATTTAAACTCAAATATAATGTCATTGTGTTGTTTTAGTATGTAGATGCACAGAATTTAAGCAGAAATAAAGTAGTTTTAGGATGGATACAACACTCAATATGAATTAAAAAGCACTTTAAAAAATCACGAATTTGAAACAAGATGGATGCCATATCTCATTTTGAAGTGGGTCATGTGATCGTTTCATATCATGGTCACGTGATCGTTTCATATAAGATGTGTAATTATTATTTTAATTTTTATTTAAAAAACTACTGAATATATTTAGCTGAATTTTTTTTTATATATTTTATGGAACAATTTGACTATTACCTAAAATGTTCGAAGCAATTTGTGAATTTTAAATCCGCTTAAAAAGTGTTAGAAAAATTAGGTCCCATAGGGCTCAATGTATTTCATTTTTTCAACCCGGGTTCAATCCAAAACTAATTGTGTGATATTATTCATTTATATTCCCATAGGTCCTACAGACCGTCTGAACAACATACTAAAATTTCATTTTGATTAAGTCATTTTTACGGCAGTTATCGTGCTAACGGACAGACAGACAGACAGAATGAACAAAGTCATAAACACTTTTCAACTTTGTTGTAAAGTGTTAAAAATTGAATTTATATGGAAGTTTTCTCTTATTACATCTATTCTACTCTAATTAAACCGTAGCATTTAAAGTATTTTGTTTAGAATCTGTTTTTTAAATTTCATGTTAAATGTTGGTGGATTCTGCTTCATTTTTAACTTATTTACGGGTTACAGGGCCATTGTTCGATTATCCGTGTTTTCCGATTTTCCGTGTGAACCCGAACATTAATTAGCACGGATAATCGGGAGTACAGTGTAAATATAACTCGCTCAATTTTAAAGATACCGATATGCGGTTTTTTAACACTTTACAGCAAAGTTGAAAAGTGTTTATGACTTTGTTCATTCTGTCTGTCTGTCTGTCTGTCTGTCCGTTAGCACGATAACTGCCGTAAAAATGACTTAATCAAAATGAAATTTTAGTATGTTGTTCAGACGGTCTGTAGGACCTATGGGAATATAAATGAATAATATCACCCAATTAGTTTTGGATTGAACCCGGGTTGAAAAACTGAAATACATGGAGCCCTATGGGACCTAATTTTTCAAACATTTTTTAAGCGGATTTAAAATTCTCAAATTGCTTCGAAATTTTTAGGTAATATTCAAATTGTTCCATAAAATATATAAAAAAAAATGCAGCGAAATATATTCAGTAGTTTTTTAAATAAAAATTAAAATAATAATTACACCTCTTATATGAAACGATCACGTGACCATGATATGAAAGTATCACGTGATCCACTTCAAAATGATATATGGCATCCATCTTGTCTCAGAATCGTGATTTTTAAAGTTCTTTTTATTTCATATTGAGTGTTGTATCCGTCCTAAAACCACTTTATTTTGGTTTAAATTCTGTGCATCTACATACTAAATCAACGCAATTACAATATATATGCCTTTAAATGCTTATCCAAATTTGATTATTTCTACAACGAAGCCTATTTTTCACTTATGTAAAATGTAAACAGCAAAATATGTAGGATGAGTTGTATTAGAATTGCTGTATTTTTTTAACGTAAAAGAATTTAGCTCATGGAGTCTGCATAGCTGATATGAAAGAAATATTCATTGACTTTACCGAGAGAAGGACTATTTTCTGCGATGAAGTTTTAAGCATAGAGTTAAATTACTTGTAGCTCCATGGTCTTAATTTTTAAATAAAATAAATTATTATAGTATTGTGATAAATGACATGAATGAGAAATTATTTATGAATGAAATGCTGCTTTTTTAGAGAGAGCCAGGCGTGTTATTTTTTCTATGACGTCATTTGAACGAATTTCAGTTTTTTCGATGAAGTTTTTAAATATAATAAATTATCGTGGTATTATGATAATTCTAAAACTATTATCGAGTAATATATCATATTTTAGAGATGTTTAAACCAGGCAATTTATATTTCAATGCCGTCATTTGAATGAAGTTCATTTTTTTCGATGAAGGTTTAAGTTTTCAAATATAATAAATCAATGTAGTATTGTGAGACGTTTTAAAATATTACCGAGGAATGTATTGCATTTTAGACATGTTTAAATAAAATTGCATTGCTGTTGGAAAGTGTTTCATAATCAATGCTTTAAGCATGATTGATCTTTCTTGTTTAATGATCTTGTTGCATTAAAAATAAAAATTTTCTTATTGACCAAATTTGTCTAAGAGAGTCGTATAAAAATTTAAAAGGTGTAACTTTTTGAAAATTAATGGGAGGACTATTTCATTAACGTAGTCTTATTTCCTACCTTACTTTCAACATTTTTGCAATCTACATTGCCCACTTATCTACAACAGGTAAAAAGTTAAAGCGCGTTTCAATCTTTTTGGGACACCATGTATATTAAGAGGTGCATTCAGCTGTACAATGAAAGCAACAATACAGAGCAAGTGAAAGTTTTGCTAAACCTTAAAAAAATTAAATTTTCAGAATATATAATGTATTTTAATCTCTAGAAAATGAACCTAATTTTTCGGATTTCCTTGTTGCAAAAATATTTCTTAATGAGATTATGTTATTGAAATTTTGTGAAAGCTAAATTCGACACTGCCTAAAATAGAAATTTACTTTATATACAAATTAATTAAAGTTCACAATAAGCAATTGCTCAGAGGTACAGTTAGACACCAGAAATGTTGTTTTTGGATGTAAAATTTGCTGAGTAATGTTACGCAGAAGCTGTCATACCATTGTTTTGTTCGACAAATGGTTCATATTCAACTCTCTATAAAAATATTTCTCAATATTTCATTTTAAAAAAAATGCAGACAAGAAAGAAAATATAGATTTTTCACTTAAAAGAAAAAGTGTGTTTTTAAAAGGCATACTTTATAAAATATAAAATGTTGAATATGATTATTTTTTTTTTGCACTCTTTAACATTTGAAGACTCTTATGACTCCTTTAATAGACAGTGTCCTGTATGAAGGGAAACAAGCAGACATAATATTGTTTTAGGAAATGAGAACACATATTTGGCTCTCTTATGAGAAGATTAATGTAGAGTTATTTGGTTTGTCTGGCGTTATAGATTCTGTTAGAACTTGATTGGAGTACCCAGCAGAATGCAAAGTGAATCTATCTTCATTGGTACTATCTGTGAGCTTAGTTATTCTACTATTTCTAGACGAATAAAACAGTCATTGGCACAGGCACAATAGTTGTCAGTGGTGTCTACCATTTTAATGCCTCTGAAACCTCTGCTACAAGGCACTTCTAAAACTACACTTTATTGAGGATTGCAACTGAACATATAGTAGGCATTCAATGGCGAAGCCAGACGTTTCCATTAGGGGGACACTAGGATCGAATCCAGAAATTTCCGGAGGAGGGGACTCATTAAAATGTGCATACCCTCCAAAGAAGTCACCACCGTTTAACTTTTTTGTTGTTGTTGGGGGAGGGCTAAAAATAACTACGTGTTATTTTTCACAATTTCCGAAGCACGCTTATAGCGAAATTGGAAATCATAAAAGCAGTTATATTGAAAAAATCGAATTTTTTTCATTTTAGAGAAGTTTTCATATTAAATTTGCCTTTTATAGCACTTCTACTTTTTAAATAACTAGATGATAACTTAAAATGCCGCGCAAATAAGATGTCGTAAGCATCGATCGTTTCGAAAATAGTGAATTTTCTTCATCAGTGCTAACAGTTAGCAGCTACCCACCAAATAGACTAACCCACGTGTAGGAAACAGCATAAATAAGAAGATGTAAGGTTTGGGGCGCAATATTTATCCGACTTCACTCAGCAACGTCGTCGACCTGTAAAGCATTAATTGAAACTAAATATCCACATTATAAAATAACAAGAAAGATCAATCATGCTTAAAGCATTGATTATGAAACACTTTCCAACTTCAATGCAATTTTATTTAAAAAAGTCGAAAATGCAATACATTCCTCGGTAATATTTTAAAACTTATCACAATACTACATTGATTTATTATATTTGAAAACTTAAATCTTCATTGAAAAAAATGAACTTCATTCAAATGACGGCATTGAAATATAAATTGCGTGGTTTAAATATTTCTAAAATGCAATACATTCCACGGTAATATTTTTAAATCTATCATAATACTACGATAATTTATTATATTTGAAAACTTCATCGAAAACAACTGAAATTAATTCAAATGACGTCATAGAAAAAATAACACGCCTGGATCTCTCTATAAAAGCAGGATTTCATTCATAACTTTCTCCATTTCATTCATCACAATACTATAATAATTTATTTTATTTAAAAACTTCATCGAAAACAACTGAAATTAATTCAAATGACGTCATAGAAAAAATAACACGCCTGGATCTCTCTATAAAAGCAGGATTTCATTCATAACTTTCTCCATTTCATTCATCACAATACTATAATAATTTATTTTATTTAAAAATTAAGACCATGGAGCTACAATTCATAAACTTTATGCTTAAAACTTCATCGAAAAAAATCGTCCTTCTGTTTATAAAATCAATTAATATTTCATTCATATCAGCCATGCAGACTCCATGGACTGAATTATTTTGTGTTAAAGAAATACAGTAATTCTAATACAACTCATTCTACATATTTTGCTGTTTACATTTTACATAGGTGAAAAATAGGCTTAGTTATAGAAATAATCAAATTTGAATGAGAATTTAAACTCAAATATATTGTCATTGTGTTGTTTTACTATGTAGATGCACAGAATTTAAGCAGAAATAAAGTAGTTTTAGGATGGATACAACACTCAATATGAATTAAAAAGAACTTTAAAAAATCAGGAATTTGAAACAAGATGGATGCATATCTCATTTTGAAGTGGGTCATGTGATCGTTTCATATCATGGTCACGTGATCGTTTCATATAAGATGTGTAATTATTATTTTAATTTTTATTTAAAAAACTACTGAATATATTTAGCTGAATTTTTTTTTATATATTTTATGGAACAATTTGACTATTACCTAAAATGTTCGAAGCAATTTGTGAATTTTAAATCCGCTTAAAAAGTGTTAGAAAAATTAGGTCCCATAGGGCTCAATGTATTTCATTTTTTCAACCCGGGTTCAATCCAAAACTAATTGTGTGATATTATTCATTTATATTCCCATAGGTCCTACAGACCGTCTGAACAACATACTAAAATTTCATTTTGATTAAGTCATTTTTACGGCAGTTATCGTGCTAACGGACAGACAGACAGACAGACAGACAGACAGACAGACAGACAGACAGACAGAATGAACAAAGTCATAAACACTTTTCAACTTTGTTGTAAAGTGTTAAAAATGGTTGTTTCACGGGAGCCGGACAATCTGTATGAGTATGCGTTATGCACCAAGCGAGATTTTTTTTCTGACCATGGTTGGCGATCAGTAAATGAAACATAAAACATTCAAATTAAAAAAACACTATTTAATTTTAGAGAATTTGCAAAGAACCTTGCCGTCTCAGACGGGACTCGAACCACGGATCTTCGTACTGGCCAACCGATGATTTCTCAATTGAGTTACTGGGACGGAATTGCAAGCTCTTATCGTCAAAGTGGCGTTCCGCAGTCTCCTTCCTGTAATTTCAGATTGATGCGCAAGACAACACTCTGACTCAACTGACCACTCTCTGCTATTTTTACCTGAAGTTAGCTCTCTGAAAGCCTCCTGGAAGCTACACATGAAAGGTTGAAGCTCTATTTTTAAAGTATTCATAAGACAAAAAATAATGCTATAATCAAAAACCAATTTTATTCAAGTAGACATATCATCATCGGTTAAACATATATAGTTTCATCTTTAACAACTGATGATTTAAGGTTAAGAAAAAAAGTACTTGGAACTAACTGGCTAAATCCACGAAAATGATGTTAGTGAATTTGTCCCATAATATTACATATGGAATATCAATATATTTAACGATGCGCCCGTGAGTTTTTTACTTTATGTAATTTTTTTGATAAACTTATTTGAAAATGTGCAATATTTCGAAAACGGTTTATGCAAGTGGTCTGAGGTTCGTTTTATAATAAAAAGTTAAGTATGAAATGATTATCCTGATTCTCTAATGTTGTTTTTTTTTTCAGAAATTAATTCGAAAATTTGATTGCGTATAAAATCAATACGGCTTCAGTGTTTGTTCACTGACTGTAATAATTGTACCAACTTTTTTTTTCAAAACTCTACATTCGTTCATAAAATGGTGCTTCCACAGACTCACGGGCGCAGACACGCATACAGCAATTAAAAAACTTTCGATTTGAGTTCAGGGATGCTTGAAAGGGCTTTTCAGTCGAAAACTCGAATTCGAAGTTTCGTCCCAGTCACAATACTTACATTATACTATAGGGAAAGTAAAAGGACAAAAATGCATCTTAATGCACCGTCTTCTTAATCAAACTTATATATTTTTATTAAAGGAAATGTTTTAGTGAGTATTTTTACATTTTTCTTTTCAAAAGGTATTACTTTTTATCTTACCTTTTAGATTTATAGAAAATATTTTCAAGTTAAGCAACACAATGGTATGTGATAGCGATACCATTTTGTTGCTGAATAATATTAAGTTAAATAACTACAAAATAGGCAAATAAAATTTACTTTTAAGCATTTAACAACCTCAGGAATATAATCTATCTATATATACTAATTGCTAAGTGTCCGGCTGTCCGTCCGTCTGTCTGTCACGCTCTTTTAGGCACTTCCGAATCGATAGAGACTTGTAATTTGGTACACGGCTCGGTCGTTCGATAAAACCCCCTGGAAAAATCGAATTTTTTGAAAACGTTCTCTAGAGGGGGGTGCTCCACACCAAAACGTTCGAAAAGTGAAATGATAGGAAAGCATGCTTTGCATGATGAGATAGAGACTTCAAATTTAGTGTATGGGTAAATTGTTCGAAAGGAAGAAAGTGCGCAATTTCAGATTTCCAATATTTTCTACTTAAGGGGGTTGTTGTTGAGACCCAGACCGTCCGACCTACCAGAAAGGTGTAAGGTAACTGTTTGGACGGCCGGCAAGTGACACCCAATTTAGACCGGAACCCAGTGGGGGAGGCATCCACAGGGACCGTACCCTCCTTCCCCTACCACCAACCTCTCGGAAGGACTTACGGATCCACATGTTTAACGTGATCATACTCCGCGTGAACACGTCGGCAGTTTTGGCAGCTGCTGGAATCGAACCCGGGCCTACCGAGTGCAACTCCAGCGCGCTAACCACTGGGCTACCGCGCCCCTACTTAAGGAGGGGGTTGCACACCAAAATATTCGATTTACCGAATAACTGAGAAAAGGCTCCTTTAAAATTTGATACAGGCTTGAAATTTGGTATATGAGCTAATCATTTGACTAAAACACCCAAGACGAATATAGTTTTAAAAAAAAATGTGCGTTTAAGGGGGTGCTCCAGAGTAAAACGTTCGAAAAGTGAATTGATAAAAAACCATGCTTCGGAATGAGATAGAGATATCAAATTTGGTGTAAGGGTAGATAGTTTGGAAAGAAGAAAGTGTACAATTTTAGTTTACCAATATTTTCTACTTTAGGGGGTGCCGCACATCAAAATTTTCGATTTTCGGAATAAAGGAGAAACGCCCCTTTTAAAACGTGATAGAGATTTGATATTAGGTATATGGGCGAATCATCTGATAGAAATCACAAAAAGAATAGAGTTTTTCAAAAATGTATATTTAAGGGGGTGGGTACTCCATACAAAAGCATTCGAAAGGTGAAATGTTAAAAAAGCATGCTTTCGCGTTGAGACAGAGACTTCAACTTTGGTGTACGGGTAAAAAGTTGGAAAGGAAGAAAGTGTTGTTGTTGAAACCCAGACCGTCCGACCTACCAGAAAGGTGTAAGGTAACTGTTTGGACGGTCGGGAAGTGCCACCCAATTTAGACCGGAACCCAGTGGAGGAGGCATCCACAGGGACCGTACCCTCCTTCCCCTACCACCAACCTCTCGGAAGGACTTTCGGACCCACATGTTTAACGTGATCGTACTCCGCATGAACACGGCGGCAGGTTTTGGCAGTGGCTGGAATCGAACCCGGGCCTACTGAGTGCAACTCCAGCGCGCTAACCAATGGGCTACCGCGCCCTAAGGAAGAAAGTGTGCAATTTCAGTTTTCTAACATTTGCTATTGTAGGGGGTGCCGCTTACTAAAATGTTCGATTTGCCGAACAAATGAAAAACGCCTCCTTTACAATGTGATAGAGACTTGAAATTTAGTATATGGGCTAACCATTTGACAAAAAAAAAAAAAAAAAAAAAAGATGAATACGGTTTGACAAAAATGTTCATCAACGGGGTGCTACACAGAAAAACGTTCGAAAGGTGAAGTGTTAGAAAAAACATGCTTCTCGATAGGATAGACACTTCAAATTTGGTGTACGGGTAGATAATTTGAAAGGAAGAAAGTGTGAAATTTCAGGTTTCCAATATTTGCTATTTTAAGGGGTGCCGCACACTAATATGTTCGATTTTCCGAATAAATGAGGCACGCTTCCTTTTAAATGTGATAGAGGCTTGATATTTGGCATATGGGCCAATCATCTGATAAAAAACCCAAGACAAACAGAGTTTTTCAAAAATGTTCATTTATGGGTGTGCTTCACAGAAAAAAGTTCGAAAGGAGAAATAATAAAATAGGGGTGCCTAGGGATGAGATAGACTTTAATGTGCTGTACGGGTAGATAATTCGAAAGGAAGAAATGCGCAAATTAAGTTTCCCAATATTTTCTTCTTTAGCTTCTTTCGGCACACCAAAATATTCGATTTGTCGAATAAATGTGAAACGCGAATTATTAAAAAATTTACATTATTCAGGAGTTGCTTATTGCGAGACCGTTGATTTTCAACGGGGATTTGGCTAGTATGGATCTAAATCTGTGTCGTCTATCATATTAAACGGATCATAATTATTTTGTTCTGAGATTTCATCACGTAGAGTCGTGGAGATAGCCGATAGACGAGGCCACGTCATGTATTATGTATCTACCATTTTGTTGTTGAAATATAGGCAAACTGTTGCTTACCAATGGGACTCCTATTGTAATTTGCTGTTGACTTTGAGACTCAATTTCTATTTCATTAGAAAGAGAAAGCATTAGATAAAGCATTATCTGTGGTAAAGTGAGGTTATTTTTAAAATTTTGGCTCTTACCATTATGTTCTCTCAAGTCCTTCGTGTATTTTTAACATTTTTAAATACATATATTATTCTGCTATCCCCTTTCTGAAAGGGTAGACTTGACCCTGCGGTCTGGGCAAGACTGAGTCAATTTTTTGGGCTACATTTCTTACAGACCTCTATACATAGTCTAGCATGCATCGTTTAGGGGATAGGAAGTCTAAGACACATTTTCCTTTCTTACTAAAAATAACACGGTATACATTATCCATTTTATTTCTTGGGCTACATTTCTTACAGACCTCTATACATAGTCTAGCATGCATCGTTTAGGGGATAGGAAGTCTAAGACACATTTTCCTTTCTTACTAAAAATAACACGGTATACATTATCCATTTTATTTCTTGGGCTACATTTCTTACAGACCTCTATACATAGTCTAGCATGCATCGTTTAGGGGATAGGAAGTCTAAGACACATTTTCCTTTCTTACTAAAAATAACACGGTATACATTATCCATTTTATTTCTTGGGCTACATTTCTTACAGACCTCTATACATAGTCTAGCATGCATCGTTTAGGGGATAGGAAGTCTAAGACACATTTTCCTTTCTTACTAAAAATAACACGGTATACATTATCCATTTTATTTCTTGGGCTACATTTCTTACAGACCTCTATACATAGTCTAGCATGCATCGTTTAGGGGATAGGAAGTCTAAGACACATTTTCCTTTCTTACTAAAAATAACACGGTATACATTATCCATTTTATTTCTTGGGCTACATTTCTTACAGACCTCTATACATAGTCTAGCATGCATCGTTTAGGGGATAGGAAGTCTAAGACACATTTTCCTTTCTTACTAAAAATAACACGGTATACATTATCCATTTTATTTCTTGGGCTACATTTCTTACAGACCTCTATACATAGTCTAGCATGCATCGTTTAGGGGATAGGAAGTCTAAGACACATTTTCCTTTCTTACTAAAAATAACACGGTATACATTATCCATTTTATTTCTTGGGCTACATTTCTTACAGACCTCTATACATAGTCTAGCATGCATCGTTTAGGGGATAGGAAGTCTAAGACACATTTTCCTTTCTTACTAAAAATAACACGGTATACATTATCCATTTTATTTCTTGGGCTACATTTCTTACAGACCTCTATACATAGTCTAGCATGCATCGTTTAGGGGATAGGAAGTCTAAGACACATTTTCCTTTCTTACTAAAAATAACACGGTATACATTATCCATTTTATTTCTTGGGCTACATTTCTTACAGACCTCTATACATAGTCTAGCATGCATCGTTTAGGGGATAGGAAGTCTAAGACACATTTTCCTTTCTTACTAAAAATAACACGGTATACATTATCCATTTTATTTCTTGGGCTACATTTCTTACAGACCTCTATACATAGTCTAGCATGCATCGTTTAGGGGATAGGAAGTCTAAGACACATTTTCCTTTCTTACTAAAAATAACACGGTATACATTATCCATTTTATTTCTTGGGCTACATTTCTTACAGACCTCTATACATAGTCTAGCATGCATCGTTTAGGGGATAGGAAGTCTAAGACACATTTTCCTTTCTTACTAAAAATAACACGGTATACATTATCCATTTTATTTCTTGGGCTACATTTCTTACAGACCTCTATACATAGTCTAGCATGCATCGTTTAGGGGATAGGAAGTCTAAGACACATTTTCCTTTCTTACTAAAAATAACACGGTATACATTATCCATTTTATTTCTTGGGCTACATTTCTTACAGACCTCTATACATAGTCTAGCATGCATCGTTTAGGGGATAGGAAGTCTAAGACACATTTTCCTTTCTTACTAAAAATAACACGGTATACATTATCCATTTTATTTCTTGGGCTACATTTCTTACAGACCTCTATACATAGTCTAGCATGCATCGTTTAGGGGATAGGAAGTCTAAGACACATTTTCCTTTCTTACTAAAAATAACACGGTATACATTATCCATTTTATTTCTTGGGCTACATTTCTTACAGACCTCTATACATAGTCTAGCATGCATCGTTTAGGGGATAGGAAGTCTAAGACACATTTTCCTTTCTTACTAAAAATAACACGGTATACATTATCCATTTTATTTCTTGGGCTACATTTCTTACAGACCTCTATACATAGTCTAGCATGCATCGTTTAGGGGATAGGAAGTCTAAGACACATTTTCCTTTCTTACTAAAAATAACACGGTATACATTATCCATTTTATTTCTTGGGCTACATTTCTTACAGACCTCTATACATAGTCTAGCATGCATCGTTTAGGGGATAGGAAGTCTAAGACACATTTTCCTTTCTTACTAAAAATAACACGGTATACATTATCCATTTTATTTCTTGGGCTACATTTCTTACAGACCTCTATACATAGTCTAGCATGCATCGTTTAGGGGATAGGAAGTCTAAGACACATTTTCCTTTCTTACTAAAAATAACACGGTATACATTATCCATTTTATTTCTTGGGCTACATTTCTTACAGACCTCTATGCATAGTCTAGCATTGCTTAGGGGATAGGAAGTCTAAGGCATATTTCGCTCTCTTACTGAAAATAATACGGTTTACATTATACCTTCTATTTTTGGACTACATTTCTTACAGACCTCTATGCATAGTCTAGCATGCATTGCTTAGGGGATAGGAAGTCTAAGACACATTTCGCTTTCTTACTGAAAATAATACGGTATACATTACACTTTCTATTTTTTGGGCTACATTTCTTACAGACCTATGCATAGTCTAGCATCATTGCTTACGGGATAGGAAGTCTAAGGCACATTTCGCTTTCTTACTGAAAATAATGCGGTATACATTATACCTTTTATTTTTTGGGCTACATTTCTTACAGACGTTTATACATAGTCTAGCATACATCTTTTAGGGGATAGAAAGTCTAAGGCACATTTTCTTTTCTTACTGAAAATAATACGGTATACATTATTCATTTTCTCAGAATATTTTCAAACATGTTTTAAGCATTTATTTCCATAATGATCACGTGATAAAAATTCTTATGGGTTTTCCAAGGGAAAGGTAAGGATTCGTGGCCAATTAGACCCTTCCGCGCTTCATGTGCGTATAATGTAATGTAGCATCATATTTTAACAGGTTTATGTAAATAAAATATAATTTAGAGCACTTACTGTCATTAATAAAGTGAAAATTAGACACATAAATTTTTAAAGGGGGGCAAGGATCCCAGGTACAATCACTCTTATCCTTATCACGACTTCATCGAACTTCATCGAAACTTCATCGAAAAAGTCTGCCTTAAAATTGGCTGCTTCTTTATGCAAAATCAATGAATGTTTCATTCATATCATCTATATTGCAGACTCCAAAGTTAAATAATTAAAAGATGTACTCGGTGTTGCCCGGGATTTAAGGTGCAATTCGCTGATAGAAACTACACCGGAACTCATAGCGAATTACCGAAAACCAAAGAATGTTTTAACAATCAGCTCGCTTGTAATCAAAAATAAAAGAAAACAAGAAAGATCAATCATGCATAAAGCATTGATTATGAAACATTTTCCAATTGCAATGCAATTTTATTTAAACATCTCTAAAATTTGATACATTCAGCGGTAATATTTTTTAAATTATCACAATACTACAATAATTTATTATATTTGAAAACTTAAAACTTCATCGAAAAAAATGAACTTTATTCAAATGACGTCATTGAAATATAAATCGCATGGCTCTCTATGTAAAAGCTGTAAATATTTCATTCATACACTTTTATTGCATTCCTTTCATTCATCACAGTGCTACAATAATTTATTTTATTTAAAAACTTAAAACCATGGAGGTACACATAATTTAACTCTATGCTTAAAACTTCATCGAAAAAATCTGCCTTAAAATCGTCTGCTTCTTTATGCAAAATCAATGAATGTTTCATTCATATCAGCTATATTGTAGACTCCAAAGCTAAATAATTTTGCGTTAAAGAAATTCAGCAATCCTTATACAACTCATCCTACATCTTTATATGTTTACATTTTCCATAAGTGAAAATTAGGCTTTGTTGTAGAAATAATCAAAGTTTGACGATCATTTAGACTCAAATATATTGTAATTGCGTTGTTTCATAATGTAGATGCACAGAAATTAAGCAAAAATAAAGCGGTTTTAGGACGGATGCAACACTAAATATAAATTAAAAAAACTTTAAAAATCACGGTTTTAACACAAGATGGGTGCCATATTTTATTTTGAAGTGGATCACGTGATCTCTTCATATAATATGGGTGTAATTTTAATTTTTATTTTTATTTAAAAAACTACCGAATATATTTTGCTGAAATTTTTTTCATACTTTTTATGGGATAATTTGAATATTTCCTAAAACTTTCGAAGTAATTTGTGAATTTTAAATTCGCTTAAAAAATGTTTGGAGAATTAGGTCCCATAGTGTTCAATGTACTTCATTTTTTCAACCCGGTTTCAGTCCAAAACTAATTGGGTGATATTATTCATTTATATTCCCATAGGTCCCACAAACCGTCTGAACAACATACTCAAATTTCATTTTGATAAAGTCATTTTTACAGCAGTTATCGTGCGAACGGACAGACGGACAGACAGACAGAATGAACAAAGTCATAAGCACTTTTCAGCTATGTTGTAAAGTGTTAAAAATCTGTTGCGAGTGGACGAACACGGATACACCACGACGGCCATCTTAAATCTAGGGCAATACTAGGTACATTTTGTAGTAATTAGTGAACGGGTAGCTTCTTAATGAACGGTTGGCTTATTAATGAACGGATTAATGAATGAATGGCTTGAGGAAATTATTTGCTATCAATTTATAAATATCCGTTTGTCAGTCAATTATTTATATCGCAATTTTAAAATCGCGAACGTGTTTGAAACACGAAAAGTACATATATTTTTAAAATCGGGAAAAATCGTCTATTAGGGAAATCGTTACACAAAAATTTGAAATTTAGTGTAAAAAAATCGATTTTTTTTTCTTCCTTATTTCAAATCTACATATTCTTAAAACTCTCTTCCCAAAATTATAGATTTCTATCTGAAACCAAAGTGGTCTTTAGAAGTGATTTTATAAAGTGTTATTTCATAATCCTCTTAATAAAGTGAAAACTTTATTTGCCTTTTACTCAGAATACAAATTTCACATTTATTATTTTATTGTAACTGCTAAGACTTTTTTCAGTTTACAATAATCATAAATATTTTGGTATATATATAATGTTTAGAACATGTACTATAAAAGTATGCATGGTTTTTTAAAAATTGTAACATTATAATTTTGAAAAATATTACTATATTTGAAAAATACGTATTTTTCGACAAGAGTTTTATGGGATAAATATAAATTTATTGTAAATGTTTTTGGAGAACAATATTAAAAACAGGAATGCATATTTTCATAGCCCAAAATATTATGATACACACAAAAAAAATAAGTAAATTTGTATCATAATTAATTTTTAAGTTTTAGCATTTAATGCTAAATTTTTAATTTTTTGAAATTTCACAAATTTAGAAAATATATGTATTTCTTTTTCTATAATGTGTCTCACAACCAGTTAACTTGTAAAATATCAATTTTACTTTTCCTGCAATGCATGGTAATGTATAGGGCAAGTATTGGAATCATGTCAAAAATCGCAACTCGAGTTTTCGACGGATCTACACGTTTTGGGACCTCTAGAACACGAAAAACCTATTTTCGCGTGACGTCTGTGTGTGTGTCTGTCGGTGCAATGTAGTATGTATCCATTCTAACTCAAAAACTAATCGACCGAATTTCATAATTCGGTAGGTAAGTCACTTGTGGATGACTCTGGTGCCGATTAGATGTTGGTATAATTTGAGATAAAGGAACCTGCGTTTTTTGCGAAATGGATCGCAAAAACTGCCTGTATCCATTCTAACTGAAATAATTATTGACCAAATTTCACAAAATTTGGTAGCTAAGTCACTTGTGGGTTACCCTGGTTCTGGTTAGATTTTGGTACGATTCGGAAGAAAATAACCTGCTCTTTTTTTGCGAAATAGCTCACAGAAATCGTCAAAATCTAAAATAAAATATCCCGTGCGCTCAAATGCATCAATTAAATCCTTGTTTTATATGTAATTTTTGACGATAAAAAGAATAAGACATCCCCATAACTCTAGAACTAGCCGTTCTCGAGATATTTTAGTTTTTTTACATTTTTGTTATGCCTGTTTTGAGAAGTCAAGTTACTAAATGAAAACGAAAGCTGAATTAAAAGTATAAATTCAGTGTAATTTTCATTAATTATGCTTGTTATTTAGCGCAATTAAACTCAATTTAATGCATTATTAATGAAATAAAGAGAAAATAAATTTGAGTCTGCAGGGAAAGTCATGTGCTGTTCACATCAAATTTTTTCATTTGTAGTGATTTTAAAAAAAGGAAATAGAATTTTGTGTAATGATCCCCCTTAGTAGGGGATTAGGGAGAGTTCTGAGGCACTTCAGAGGCGGTGGAACCCTATACTTTAACATGGGGAACCCTCCGAGGCCAGAAAATGAGTGCATCAACAGAGGCGGTGGTAAAGTCCCATGCTTTAACATAGGGGTTCTCAGAAGTCGGTGTGAGGCAGCACAGTTCCATAAGGTGACGTCACAGAAGAGAGTGGAGTTTATGACGTATAAAGTATTTTCTTTCTTTGTTTTTTTAGTAACAAAATTTCGTAAATGTAAGTTTTTTTTTCTTATAATTTTTCTGAAATGTAAGTTTTTTCAACAAGTTGGATTTTGAGGGTTGTCGGATTTCTCTATGGGAAATAACATGTATTTTAAGAATGTGTCACTTTTAGCGTTTTTTCACAAAAAGTTTCAAAAACGTTAAAAAACAACAAAAATGTACGTTTTTAAAATAAATTGTGGTTTTTAGATTGTTTGAATTCTCTATGGGAAATAACATAGGATTTCGCACTTTTGTGTATTTTTTGTAAAAAAAATGTGCGTTTTTGCAAAAGTTACCAAATAGGCGTTTTTTGAAAAATGTGACATTTTGCGATTTTTTTTCAAAATGCCAATTTCTCTATGGGAATTAACATAGGTTTTCGCACTTTTACATTTTTTTTTTAAAATGTGCGTTTTTGCAAAAGTGTTACCAAAAATGCGTTTTTTGAAAAATGCGACATTTTGCGATTTTTTTCAAAAACACACTTTTTACTTGTAAAAACTAAGAAAAACACGTTTTCAAAGTAGCAGAATCGCGTGAATTGGTGTTTTAAAGTAGCAGAATTTCGGGAATCTCGAGAATCTCGGGAATCTCGGAAATTGAGTCTATCGAATGGAGTGTATATCTAGTCAGTGTAAGTTTTCAACTATCCAAATGCAGTAATGTCTTTTTAAGAAATTAGATGCTGTTAGAAAAATATATTATTTTTTTAATTGTGGTCCCACCTCCACCCGGTGTATAGGATACACCGCCACAATTTCTATTTTTTTCTTTTTTCCTATTTTTTTCTTTCTTTTTTTTTCCTTCTTTCTCTTTTTCCTTTTTTTATTTTTATATTTTAAAGTGTCCGTAGGCATAACTTGTAATGCCATCCTCGAGTAAATATCTTTTATCATCAATGGGTGACAAAGCCACCTTATTCTGGCATACAGTGAATAGTTTATGATGGCTACTATCAATTCTAATCTGTTCTTCCATGGTAGGTCTAACACTCAACAAGCACTGTCTATAGTCATTGTGTGTAATTTTCCGTGCAACCACATGTGTAGAAACACCTTTAGCTCTTTTCTTTTCTCCAGCAGATGATAGAATAGAGTACATTTTAGGTCTAAGTCCTATAAACTCTTGAATGGGGGTTAAATTCAGTTCATCTTTAAAATGTCCAATACGCTTTTTATTGTCTTCACTGAAGAGGGGATGATCCTTGGGATAGTCAGAAAAATCATACAGGTGTTTATGCTGGTTCATATCTTCATAAATATCAGCAGTTTGGATTTCATAAGCCAATGAATCAGTATCGATGAAGAGAAGCGAAGCTTTTTCACCATATTGGCTTTTAATATGTTTATAATGAAACTCATACATCAGGAGTTTAGATAACTCCAAGATAGCAAAGCCAACGTATATAGACCGGTTCATTAAAATGCAACTCCTTACGCGTTCAACACCCACCAGATCTTCGCTGAAAATCCGGCTAGCTCTGTAAGCTGGGGATGCCACCACCTTCAGGGCCCGCTTTGAAGAATTCACTAGTTCAATATTCACTCGATTTCGAAGATTCTCCATCGTTTTTCCAAACACAGCGTTATTAAGCTATTTAAAAAAGTATTTCTCAAAATTAGTCTTTGCCTTCTTTCTCTCTTCTGTGTTAAATTGGATGTATTTCTCCAACCAAGGCTTCTGATTAAATTTTAAGGTCTTGTGAATTTTCTTGAGTCTTAAACCTAATGATAGGTATAGCTGAAGGTTACGATAGTGAACAATATAATGTTTCTTGTCATGCAGATTGGGTACTAATTTCGTAGTACTAACAAAATATCCATGATGTAATTGTTGAACCAGTCGTTCAGCATAAGGGGACAGCATTTCTCGTTCTATCTTCACCCTTTCAGGGGCTGGAGGGTATTCATTATGATAATCATGTAAGGATTCAGGATACTCCAGATCCACTTCAAATATATATCCCTCTTGGGTATTATCCTTTAGACTCATTATCCAGGATTCATTCAAATTTTCTGTAGATATCCATTCAAACCCACCATAGGGCAGTGGTTGAGACATGGCCCAACCATACAGGTTATTGGCATCAAGATAGATAATGTGCTTATCAGGCTTAGTAGAATCGTAATTTTCCAAATAACGATTATTAGCCTCGGATCTACGCTGGCTAATCATACATATGCCACCGCGGATTCCACGTTCTATAAACAGTAGCATATTTTCATCAGTGAGTAGTTCTAGGGTTTGCTCAGTCATTTTCAAAGAGGCCTGCCAAGCCAGTCCAAGGGCGGTCATTATATGAGCGGCGTCTAAATCATAGTTCTTCTTGCAAATTTTTCGAAAATTCTCAAATACATCAGCTAATAGTAGCACATCCGTTTTTACATACAGGTCGTGATATTCTCCCAAGTTCTTTATGTTAAAGGTATCCCATACAGTTCGGGCATGCCGATAATCTTCACTCTTAATATCTTCTCCTTTAATATCATTATGAAATGCAGAAGGGGGAGGGAGTACATTTTCATCAAATTTTTGAAAGGATGTCATATAGCTATAGGGATATACTCCTTTCCTAATAAGAGCATTCTGTTGTACTATATCAGGGAAATGTTCTCTGAGAATATGAAATTCACTCAAGTCTAAATTGGAAACTAGCTTTTCCAGGGAAGCATTCAGAAACTGTAGGCTATCAATAAATTGTAAACAGACATGGGGCCCCCCTTTCTTTGAAATCTTAAAAGATATGTATTTTTCCATATTAGTGGCAATCACATCAATTTTATGGTCTTGCAATTTCCCAAAACTCAGCATAATATGATGAGAGTCATAATTTTTTTAATTATGAAACACTACAGGAATATTAATACTTTGCCTATAGTTAAGATTACAGGCATTATGCAGGGCACCTCTATAGGCTCCAGTCACGTGATTGTGATCACGCACACGATCTGTTTTCAGTTCACGATGGCACACGTTACAATGGGTAGCTCTTTCAAAGTCAACTTCATTCTCTTTAGTCATTCGCAGTGGTTTAACATAACGTAATTTTTCTCCAAGATACTGTTTCTCCATTATCAAGTTGTTAAGAAAATGATTCACAGGGTCGATACCTCGATACACAGTAGCTTGTTTCAGGCATTTTCCATCAGGTCCTATGATAACATAAGCATATCCACAAGGCTCATGAATTGCTAGTCTATGCGTGTAAGATCTAATATTCGAGGGTTTAGTAGTGTCTTCTTTAACGATCAGGGCTTCAAAGTCAGCATAAATGATGAAAGGGATGGAATGCTGATACTGTTTGTTCGTGAATTGGAGATATTTCTGATCTTTCGAGGGCATTTTAATGCGCTGAGGTGCATGTTCTTTACAATATTGAGCATGATCTTGCAAAAGATCGTCTCTGCTGTAACGATGTAAACATCTATAACATATATATTGGGCTCCATTGTGCTTAGTTATATCTCCCAGCAAGCGTGACATATTCCTAATTAAAGTATAGTGTTGCTTATCTTCATCACTAATCAGCAGGAGATTCACACAGTCTTCATCTTTGCGTTTGGATATATGCAAAGGAAAAATCTCTTCGTCTTCATATCCATCCACATTTATTCGTATATTATTCAATTTTTCAATTAGATCATAAACATAACTAGACAAATCAGATCATAAAGTTAAGTATCAAGTATATGTACATGTATGTTTCTAATACAAATTATCCAATATACTACTACTACAACGACCCTGCGGGACACCAGAGATTTGTAAGTATATATTATCCTGAAAAATATAATTATTGAATAAAATAAAATGGAAAAGTTAAGAGAAATGAAGTATTTGAATGTGGTCTAAGTTATAAGTAATACATTCATTGTAAAACTAAAATTTATCAGTTTTTAGACGTCACTCGTCAGGTATCATGATAAAATTTGACTTTCAATATCATGGTATATAATTTTCAATTTTTACGCTATCTAATAAACTCCGATTGAATCCTTTCTGACAGGTGGTTCATTCCAGCGTCCCTTTCCCAATACCGAACTAGATAAAATAAGGCACGATTCATGAGTCATGCTCCTTCACAGACCGCCGAAAAGTCGTGTCTTGTTTGAGCACGTGCGCCTTGACACTTGTATTGTACTGAAACGCGTGTCGCGGCATGCGCTCGCCGAGGGAACTTTTCTGAGGGAGTGTACCAAGAGCCCATTCTCTGCCTGTATAATTAAGCGAATGGAAGGGGATGAAAGGATAAACCAGGATGACAACGGGCGCCCATTTCCCGCGGGACGTCATTACGGGCAAATGAAAGAAAAATGGAGTTGGATGTTGCCTTGATAAAAACCCCTGTGCTCATGACGGCTTTCATAAGTACATGAAAATAAAATGCTGAACGGAACGGATTCACTCCAAACTTCTTTTTTAAGAAAATTTTAATTAAGTATCTATTGTACATTTTACAAGAACGTTTGGAGATTCGAAAAGTAGCAGGGATTAACCCAATGAACTTCTAGTCGCATCTTCAGGTTTTTTGCTGTACGAAAACAAGGGACAAGTCAATCAAGACACTGTGTCTCGACTCTGAATAAGTCAATCAAGACAGTGCTCAACTCGCCATCCTTCACAACCCATGGACCACGGTTTCACAGTCAGTGTCGTTTGTCGGAACGAGATAGACGATGACATCGCCGAGTACAAAACTATTAAAGCAAAACTTTTAGAATTTTTCTTTTAAAAATATTCCCTTCAAATCCAGTAACGATGCTAGGCATTATTTTAGCATCTCCCATCGTTGACAAAATCGGAAGCGCCCAGGATTACAGTGAAGAGATCTCTATCTTTTAACAGGGTTTTGCATGCAAGCGTCGCCTGACAAGCGGCATGATTATCAAACATGAAAAATTAAATTGAGTGTCAGACAGTTTTCTCGAATTTTGAGTGTGCTATGTTATTAACTATTGGCGAAGGTACTGGATTACGAGTGGTGGGGGAGGGGACGATGGAAAATATTTTAAAGTACAGCAACGATGAAAAAGCAGATGGAAAGTACAGCAAAGAAGCTGTTTATTACATTATTGCAAAGCTGTACTATAATTAAAAAATTAATTACACATGTTCAGAGAAAACTTAGGCCTGGCGCCTTTCGTCTTCCTATCGACGGTATGACTAAACTCTATATTCTAAGATAGCTCATTGTTTATTTATAATATTGTGTTGATATTCAGCGGGTATTCGGCTAATATATATATGTGTGTGTGCGTGTCATTGAACTAGGTTATGCCATTATTCATGTTTCATGTTTTAAATATTAGCTTTATTATATATATATATATATATATATAATATATATATATATTAGAAAAATATAATAATAAAAAAATTTCAAGTAATATTAACATCACCATAGAAGCGAAATCACGGCCATAATGCCGATAAGAGAAGAGAGCAGCACCGGCCCAAATTCGATGATTAGTCAGAATTAAATTCCTCTTCAGGTCTGAGTATTTAATTCTAATTAACCCAAACTAATGCCTGTTTCAGATTGAGCAATAGTATATTACTATAAATACTCAGACTACAGGCATCAAAAATTGAAAAAATGAAGATAGGAAACATTAAGAAAATTTGTATTACCATGTGGCATGAACCCTTCTTCTTTCACTACGTATATACACGATCAACCTCAACAGCCTAAATTATTTAGATTATATATATATATATATATATATACAGAGAGAGAGAGAGAGAGAGAGATAAATTTGTTGTTACATATGTAGATAAAGCAGCCAGTAACTATGCGTTTATTTGCAAAAAAAAATTATTTGGAAGAACTAAAAATAAACAACTCACTACATCAGTATCATTAACACCCATCCATAGTCAATCAATTATCAGTAAACAAATTATAACATACTAAAATCTTCTCAAACTAAAACATAATCTAAATTATCCATACATGGTACTTATACCAAAATTCCACAATTCTCCAATTACATTTAAAACAGTCACTATTGGATTTAACACTTATATAAATGCTGCTGATGAAAAGCTATTTTCTATTCTAAATCAATTCTATGTACATTTTACTGAACGGCGAAATCATATTATAGAAAATAGCTGAGAGCTAGTGGAAAACTTAAAACAACTTCAAGATATTTATGAAATTAAAACTTTCGATTTTAAAGATATATTTAATAACATAGACATACATGATTTATATAAAGTATTAATAAATTTATATGAAACATATGCTACATATAATAAACTAACAATTCCAAAATTTAAAACATTATTAAAATTAATTCTATACAACTAGCATTTATCTCAAGGTACTTGCATTTATAAATTAAAACAGGGTATTCCACAGGGAGGAATCACATCCACCATTCTGGCCAATTTATATATACTCTTTTATGAAATTAAGCACAACTTCCATAGTCATATCATGCATCATTTCATTGATGATACCATTACCATAAAAATTTCTAAAGATACACCAACGTTAACATTTCCATTTTATCCTCTCAATCTACAGCTTATTGAAAATGTTTACTCTTCACCTTGGATCAACTTACCTTAACATTAGTTTACAAATTCAAGCTGCAGATAATTTTGTGTGCATTTACTACTTTTTATGCATTTATTCATCCATTGGATCATATTGATGATTCAGCATTTTCCCCCCTCCATGTTGCCTATTTTAACTTTGACTATCACCATTTTTTTAGTACTTTCAATGACTCTATGGAGAGCAAAGGAATGGTTGCTGTTTTAAGCTCTTATATGCAAATGTTAAAAAGTTTTATTGTATTCCTATTCAGCTGTGTTCTAATATTTATTCAATAAATTTGATCTGATATATATATATATATATATATATATATATATATATTTTAACCCAGTTTCTCAACTTATTAACGTCGGGCTATATGCATAATTTCTGTAATAAATATTACAGTATGCAGACAAAAACGTAGATCTTCAGTATCTCCGAGCCAAGGATGGCCCTTGAAAACGTCCATGGTCTCGGAAATACTTTTATTTGGTTTTCATTCTTAAGTGCGATTTTGTCACAATTTCATATGGGTGCTGATAAAGGCTTAACTTCAATAGTTGCCTTTTCTGCTTGATGTTATACTGCTCGTTACCATATCGTGAACATTCACCATGTATGTTAATACAGGGAACAAGGGGTTTAGTACCTGTATTACATATAACCGGCTTTTTTGTGTGATTTTCTAATAATTTTATTTGGGTGCTGTTACAGGTTTAACTACAGTCGTAGCTATCTTTACTTGATGTATTACAGTTCTATAATTTCTCTTGACCATTTACCTTGTATGTAAAAGAGGGAACAAGAGATTTAGTACCTGTTTTATGTATAACCGGCTTTTTCTCATGTACATCAATGAGTTGCACTATTTTTCACTAGCTCTTTAGGAACCATTATCTATTAGGGGATGAGTCACAAGTATCTGACTATACAAGCAATTAGCATTTTTCAATATATTTTCAACCTCCTAACACGCAGAGATGATGTTTCAAAATATAAATAGCTTAGTGATGACTAACAGCTTATAAATGACTATTGGCAAAATCTTTGGCGTCGAAATCCAAAATCATTACAAAAAATATCTTCTCTCACGAATGAAACGAACTAAATTCGCAGAGATTATGTTTCAAAATATAAATAGCTTAGTGATGACTAACAGCTTATAAATGACTATTGGCAAAATCTTTGGCGTCGAAATCCAAAACCATTACAAAAAATATCTTCTCTCACGAATGAAACGAACTAAATTGATGAGAAGGATGCTAACAGATTTATTGCATAATATTGATAATATTGCAGATTGAAAGCGAAGATATATAATACTCACTACTATTTAAACTTGTAAAAAATGTAATTTTTGATGAATTTATTTGAAAGCTATGCACTATCTCCAGAATGACTCATGCTAGCTTTCTATAGTTGTCTTTCGTTTTCTAATGAAAAATTACGAATGACATGATTATATATTCTGATTTTTTAATGATTTTTTTTTCAAAAATCTGTTCGAAAATCATGCAATATCTCGAGAACGGTTCACGTTAGAATACTAAAGTTTATATCAATTGTTTTCTAATAAAAAAGTACGTCTAAAATGATTATTGATTTATCATTATTGAAGGTTCTGATTTTATATTGATTTTATTAGCATTTTATTCGACCATTGGGTGGTGGTGTGGGGAAGGGGTCTTTTGAATATTCGATTACGTTTAAAGTCAATAGGGTTCCAGAATTCTCAGATTGCAATAATCGTACCAAATTATTTCAAAATACTTCATTTATTTCGTGAGATAAATCTTATACAGACTCACAGACATTCACACCCACACTCACTAGCATACATACACAGACTCACGAACACATATACAAACATCACGTACAAAAGAGTTCGATTCGACTTCAGGGACGCTTAAAACATGCTCAACCATCAAACATTCGAATTAAAATTCTCGACCTCGTCACAGTACTTTCCTGTACAGTTTACTATATATGTATATGGGGAAAGCAAAAAACAAAAAAAAAATTTCACTGTATTTTATAACTTTATATTTTCGCTTTTCACGAAATGCGCCGCTCATTAGAAACTGCTGTTCTGGGCCATGGCCTAATAGGCTTGATGGGAAGTTCGTCAAACGTAGTGTTTGATTATCGATTCAATCATCGTATTCGGACCCATAACTGTCCCTTCGAATATCTTTGAACACGAGCCGAGCCGCCTGCAACCTGTTTCTATGTGCTAAAAAATGAAGAGGCTATTTCATATTTCATAATTCGTGCTAGGCGTGTCGGTGCCCAGGGGAGCAGAAAATGAGGGATCGAGGGTGGTAAGTGCGCAGAGTGGCGTATCACTCCCCGGCCTATATAAAACATTCATTGGTCGGCATCGCCATACCGCGGATCGATGTGAATCTGAGCTCAGTTTTCCTGTGCTTAGACGCGCAGAAAGCACGCAAAGTGCGGCATGTACTGTGCTTCTGTAGGGACGGATTTACCAATAAGCGAAGTACCAATAAGTAGGGCCCGACTAAGCTTTCTGGGGACCCAAGCAAGCATTCGGGCCCCCTATTTATAGTAGAGAACTGAGATTTTGCGACATTTTCCCACCCAACTGAAATAAACTTTTCAATATCGGGGAGTTATCAGAATTTTCCATTTTATATTAACAGTGTATTTTAATTAGTAATTTTAATTAGTATGTTTGTTATCAAATATATATAACTCTGCACAAATTCTGAAATTATCACCTGTTAAATATTGTTTAAATTGCATATCACCTGTTAAATAGTGTTTAAATTGCATATCACCTGTTTTAAATATTGTTTAAATTGCATATCATCTGTTTTAAATGCTGTTTAAATTGCGCATCACCTGTTAAATATTGTCTTAATTGCACACAATTGCTTCATCTTTGATCTTATAAGCAGAAATTACCGATCAAAGTGTAATCATTTTTCAAATAGAAATAATTAATTCGCCCCTTTTTATATAAGCCTACCTTTGGGGTCCTTTTTGTAATTGTGGTCCTGAGCCTGTGCTTCGAGGTCGCTCTCTTAATCTGACTCTGCTAATAGGGCTCCCCCACATCAGAGAAGGGGCCCCGAATCTTTTAATATTTTTATACAATTTGAAATTATCACAGAATACTATTTAAATAAACAATATAATCTTTTGATTATACTGGGTTCCCACGATAGTCCTTAAGTACCCAATAACTTTGTAAGGAAAGATCCATGAATTGTACACGTTAAGTCTATATTAAATTTATTATGCCAGATCGAATAAAAGTGATTGCAGCAGCCCTAGTGGACAATTTGAGAATATAATAAAATTTAAGAAAAATGAACTAAAAAATAAAAAATGTTGGTATATATATATATATATATATATATATATATATATATATATATATATATATATATATATATATATATATATATATATTACATCTTTAAGATTAATTTTAAGCAAACTGTATCAAAAATTTATGGAAATTAAGCATACAGCGATAAAAAGTGCATTTGTATACATATATTACATGGTCCCTATGACTCTTCCTCCCATTTTGAAGTTTCGTTAAATCCTATTCCCTCAGTTTCAAATTTTTGTGCCTATCCACATAATTACAAAGAAAGTTATTATCCTATATGCTCAGAAATTACTATACGTATTGAACTAATAAATATGCATGAGCTATACCTAAAACTAATATTTAAACAAAAAATCTGATAAAAAATATTTTTGTCAGATTTAAGAAAGCAAATACGATTTTTTGCAAAAATAATTTCAGATATTTAGGTTTAGTGCATAAAAACATTAGATAATTTCATTTTAAGGAGGAAAAATATTTCTGGGGACTTGAGTTAAAAAGTAATCTTGCGGATAGTGAGTCTTTTATTTATTTTTGAACTATGCATATCTTCGGAAACATATGTTTAAATATCAGTCAAAGTATGTATTAAAGGAAAACGTAATTGTTTCATATTAGCAACATACAAATGTTGAAGTTACAATATTTTCCATTTAAAAATATGAAAAACCTGTTCCTTCATTCAAAATCAAAGTCATAGCAAAATAAATGCAAATTTCGCTCTCGAAAACTACTTTTATCTCCAAAATATTAAACTTGTTTATTTATTGGTTTTATATAAATTAAAATAATGAACTTAAAGTATCATAAACGCTAAGACTCATAGAATTATGAGGCATCAACTTGACACCACCTTACATAAAATAAAAAATATACATCATGAAGTCACAAAATATATATGTCATAGGAACCCTCTCAAGAATAATGCCGCTTAGGATCTCTGATCATGTAAATCCGCCCTTGTGCTTTTGAACATGGACGTAAACAAGGCTCTCCTAATAAGTCTCACCGAGAAACATTATTACCTCATATGGGTTATATGTGTGATGGTTTACAGAAAAAGATCTAGTTGACGGTAATTTTATTTCGGAGATAACGTGCTTTATAGCCAACTAGAAAACGTACTCGGCTATACCCGGGATTTAAGATGCAAACAAGTGATTAAAATTACACTGGAACTCACAGCGAATTCTCTAAAACCAAAGAATGCTTTTGCAATAAAAGCGACAGCAAAACCATAACAGCGCCCGCTTATAACAACAAGAGCAAAACAGCTTAGCTGGCGCACACACGGATATATCACGATCTATACGCTTTTTAAAAGTAGCTTTTAACCACGCAGAAAATGTGCGTTTTTCGGTATTTAAAGCAGGGTTTAATTAAATTCATTCATTCATTTTTTCAAAAGAAGTAGTTGTTTGCCGCGCGAGCACATGCTTGTCGACCATAGATTGCGCCATCAAAACACGTAAAGTATATCTATTTTCGATCAACTTATATAACAGAATGACAAATCAATATATCACAAAAGTAATTTTATTAAAAACATCCTTCAGACTTACATACTATCTCTAAAAGAGCCAGAGCTCTTTCGGGTATCATCATACCCCTCCTCAGTGGCGTTAAAATAAGAAAAATTGCTAACATGCTTAAATACAATCTACTACCAGCAAGCTGAATTTGCATAGCTAAAAATTGACATTACCACAAAACATATTTTATGCATCCATACACCAGATTTAAAAATTACAAAAATTACAATATCAAGAAAACATATTGTCATAAGCCAGTTTAAACATCAATATACAAAATTAAATTTTATAAATTAAAGGTAACTTTGTAAAGGTTTGATTCGCATGGAATCGAGAACGAGTCGCCAAGCATAACTTAAAACATGGACGGGGTCAAAATTACAAATGATAGGTTTATGGGATAAAAAAGGCATAACTTCGTTCTCGAGTTCCTGCAAAACAGCTCCAGCAAAAATACCAGAAAGAAGGCTACCCATAGAGGCACATGCAGTTTGTAAGTAAACATCACCACGGAAACTAATTGGTCTCCGCCACAATATTCAATGCAGAGGTTATTTTGTTGATGGAGGGAACACATTATTTGATGGAGGCGTTGATGTGTTGATGGAGGAAATACATATTTTAACCCCACTGAGGAAGGGTATGATGATACCCGAAAGCACTCTGGCTAAGATTGTATGTACGTCTGAAGGATGTTTTCAATGAAATAATTTTTGTGATCTATTGATTTGTCATTCTGTTATATAAGTTGATCGATTTGAGGATTTGACGTGTAGCCGCCATTAGTATAGTATACATATCTGTTTTTTTAATTTACGAATATTTCTCTATTGATATTATGAATTCCATTGAAGGTTTGTTTGAAGGAGTTGTTTTCAATTTTTTTTATAGTGTTAAGATGTAAACATTGCGCTAATATTTTCGATAGCTAAGGAATCGATTTCTGCCAAAGTCGAATAATATAGTACTTTAGTATTTAATAACTAAAAGATTAATTTGAATTAAAACAATATGAGGTGTTTCCTCTCAAGAGCCAATGTACCTTTGTACCAAATTTCATGATAATACAACATTTAGATTTTCCGCTACATACGACACAAACAGACAGACATCTTCCTTTATTATTTTAGATATAACGACTACTACCCTTTTCGTTTTCAGTGAACCGCATGCTTCTCAAGTACGGGATGTGTTTTCATTTTGCTCTGCGTGTTGCCAATACCCAGAAATTAATTTCTTCTATCAACCGGGATTAGGGAATAAAGTTTGTGTTTTTTAAACGAAAAATCATGGTTTAAACAAAAAGAACAACAACAACAAAGAAAAAAGATTTAAACAAAAAAGCAAAACCCCACTAAACCAAGGTTTAAACTAGCCATCCTTGCTATCAAATCAACGCAAAAACTTTCAAGCTGATTTTTTCAGTTTCAACTTTTAGTGTTCTAACTGATCAAAATTGCAAAATGTGTAAGAGGAGTTGTAATTACCGTAAAGACCTGCGGTTTTACTTTTTAGAATCAGCCTGATAATATGTACTTAATGAAATTTATAACAACTGGGCCCGTTTAATGTAAACCGTCATATTTATTGGTAGACTGGGAAAATTAAATTTGATGCGTGCTGTGTGGTAGAACTGAATTTGTCAGTTTCCATACTGGTTCGTAAAATGTTGGCACATAGGAAGTTTTTTGTTACCATTACAAGTATCTACTATTCTATTCTGAGCTTCATCTAAGCTCTATCTATAGCCTGAGCTTCATCTAAGCTCTATCTTCTTCATCTAAGCTCTATCTTCTTCGTCTAAGTTCTATCTTCTTCATCTAAGCTCTATCTTCTTCATCTAAGCTCTATCTTCTTCATCTAAGCTCTATCTATAGCCGATTCTGAGAAATATATGTTGCAAGGAAAATGTAAATTATTAAATCGAAAGTGATATATCTAGAACCGAAAATGGGAATTCTTTGTGAACTCCTAGCTCTTATAGAACACAATGTCGAATTTAATGCTGAATGTCAGTCATTATATATCTATAGCCAATTCTGAAAAATAGATGTGTCAAGAAATTTTTTGAAGGAAATGGAAAAAGAACCGGAGATGGAAATTTTCAGTAAATCACACTAATTCCGTCAGAACCTAATGCTGAATCCAAATCAGTTGCTATATAAGTTTTACCTATAGCCAGTCTTCAGATATAGTATCCAGTCTTATCTATAGCCAGTCTTCAGATATAGTATCCAGTCTTATCTATAGCCAGTCTTCAGATATAGTATCCAGTCTTATCTATAGCCAGTCTTCAGATTTCAGGTAAAAAGAAAAATTTTAACTCCGAAGTGGAAATTTTTAGAAAATCACACTACCTCCTTCAGAATTTGATGTTGAATCCATATCAGCTATCATCTAAGCTCTACCTATAGGCAATCTTTAGATATAGATGATTCGAGTAAGAAGATATATTTTGAACCAAAAATAGGAATCCTTTGTGAGCCCTTACCTGTTCTAGAATTTAATGCCGTATTTAATGCTGAATATACCAGAAAACAAGCTCTATCTATATAGCCAATTCTGAGAATTAGACGTTTCAAAGAAAATTTTTGAACCTGAAGTGGAAAAAAAAAATCGGAAATAGAATTTTTTTGTAAAACTATTTCAGAATTTAATGTTGAGTCCATATTAGTTCTCCTCCAAGCTCTAACTAAAGCCAATTGTTAGATATACACTTCAAGTACAAAGACAATTTTTGAACCGGAAGAAGAAAAGGATTCGGAAATGGAAACTTTTAGTAAATCAGGCTATTTTCTTCAGAATTTGATGCTGAATCCAGTTGTCACGTAAGCTTTACTTTTAGCCAATCTTCAGATATAGATGTTTGGAATTAAAAGATAATTTTTTAACCAAAAATGCAAAAACGAACCAAAAGTGAAAATTCTTAGTGAATCCTCCCACCTTCTCCAGAATTTGTTGCTAAATCCATATCAGCCAACATCTAAGCTTTATTTATAGCAGATCCTGAGAAATAAACGCTTCAAAACAGTTTTTAGTTAAAGCAATTGTATCGCAAAATTTTTGCCACCAACAAATAAATAAATAAATAATAAATACAAATTTTTCAGAAAAAATTATCTGTCTGAAGAAACGTCTTTCACATTTAGCATTGCCTTGGTTTCCAGATGTTATTAACGACATAGACTTTCTTGTATGGCAAAGAAGAACAATTCATATCATTTCAATAATCGTGTATTTTTGCTTTCCTTACATACATAGTAGTGTATAAGGAAAGTAAATATTATGACGGGGTCAAAAATTCGATTTCGAGTTTTCGACGGGAAAGCATGTTTCAAGCATCCATGAACGCGAAGCTATCTATATAAACCGCCAAACAAACAGAGCTCAATCTTTATTTAGGTCTCTAATCTAAACTAACGTGACCTAACTGGTTTTTCAACCTCTCTACTATAAATGCAATTCAAAATCAAATAATGGGACCCGATCCTTGTTTTTTTAAGGACCATAAATGAATGTCCTCTCTATATTATTGCCAAGTTGTCTACAAAGAAGCCATTGTTTAATTGAAAAAAATTATATATATATATACACACACACACACACACACATATACACACACACACACACACACACACACACACACACATATATATATATATATATATATATATATATATATATATATATATATATATATATATATATATATAATAGTTTGAAAGTCCAATGAAAGAAAAGTGAGAAGCTGCAACTCGATAGACCTAACTTTCTAAAACACCCACAAAATAAAAGTATAAAACAGTAAGTCTTCAATCAAATGGGGAAAAATACAAATTACGAGTCATCAAGTTGAAGAAAATCATTTCAAAATGAACAATTCTTAAGCCTAGAGCTTTTCCCACGTGCCAGCTTTAATGCTTGGTATTTTTTGTATTCCTATTTTCGATTCCACACCATTGATATTTGTTGATTACCTTTAGCTTGATGACCAGTAACATGCATTTATATTTCCTCATTATGGTTAAATTTCTGTTTTACTTCTTTGTATTTTGCAGGCAAATTTTAAGTTAGTTAGTGTATCATGAGTTACTACTTCTATTCGGTCATTGGATTTCCTTTTTAATATAATACAAGTAAAATAAAAATTCTTCAATTATATATATATGTATATATATATAAACTCTTTTGCAAAAAACAAAAACAAAAAAAAAACGGAGCACCCCTAAAAAAAAATAATCGCAAATGATTAAATTTGCAAAGCCAATGAGTGTTAACTTCGTTCATAGCGCTCGTTTCTACTATGTAACTAGCATCCTATAAAACAGGATAAAAATGTGGATCTTTGCTCGTTATCGGCATTGCAGTCAGTTCCGTAGAGACACAACCAATAATGCCGTTACCAATGTTGCCGAAGACCTTATAAGCAGTTAGACGAGTTTGAACGTGGTCGTATAGTCGGGATGCATGAAGCTGGCTGGTCATATCGAGCAATAGGTCGCCACCTGCACCGAACGGACATTGCTGTGCAAATTGCTGGCAGCAATGGTTGCTGCAAGGAACTCATCGGCGAAATGAAGGCTCTGGAAAGCCATGGTGCACGGATGCGAGGTAAGATAGGATGATTTTGCGATAGGCTCGAACTTACCTCCTAACGACATCATTGTCCGTCATCCAGCGTGCTACAGCCTCTTCCATACCACTCGTGGTACCTTCCACCATCTCCCGACGCTTGGCTGAGGTGGGGTTACGCTCACGGCTGCCTTTAAGACGTCTGCCCATAATCCCACAACATCGACAGAGTAGTTTGGAGTGGTGTCGTAGTCGAGCATCATGGCTCTCAGCAGACTGGCATCGCATAGTTTTCAGCGATGAATCACGCTTCAGTCTTTCAGCAGATGACCATCGGGTACGTGTGTGGAGGCGCCAGGGCCAGCGGTCCCCATCAGCCTTTGTTTTACACAGGCACACAGCCCCGGCCTCTCAAATAGTTGCTGTAAGCCCTCTGGGTCAGTCGAGAGATCTGGGTCTGCAACAGGCACACAGCCATTTATCTCTTACGGCAGCAGGTCGCCCCTAGTCATCCTGCGTACAAGTTTAACAGTTCAACGATACGTTGATGAAATCTTGCGGCCTTTTGCGTTACCCTTCATAGCATAGCACGTCATTCTGGGGCCATTTCCAATAAGATAATGCCATGCCACATACGGCTCGCATATCTGTGGATTGTCTTCGTCATGTTGATACTGTTCCTTGGCCAGCAAGGTTACCAGACATTCCGCCAATCGAGCGTGTATGCGACATGCTAGGCCGCCTGATTCGGGCACCCCGAAATGCAGCAGATCTGGAGTAACAATAGAGGAATGACTGACAGAATGTGTCGTAGGATGGCATTAGGAAACTTTATCACTCCTTACCTAGACGTGTACAAGCATGCATTGCCGCCAAGGGGGATTTCACCAATTACTGATTTGAAAATTCAATGTGCAGTTGCTAACCATTGATAGGTCCAGCGGCCTTGATTTTGTAATCATTTCATTATCTGTGTATGAGCTGTACGCATACTTAATATTAATAAAAACACTTCCTTCATGGTACTTCGATTTTTCTGCAAAAGTGTGTATATATATATATATATATAGTTTAATTTTTACTTATATATATATATATGTATAGAATTTTATTTCCTTGTTATATTATCAAATACTTACGAGTCAATCCCTATCAAAATCAAAGGCAATTTGGTGATTGATAAAACGGTTAAAACTTTGATTTATTAATTGTTGACGGTCGCAAATATTTTAATACTCTGTTCTGACTTTTCAGACCAACATACTAAACAGCGCGAGACACAAAAAAGAGGGTATAAAACTTAGTGATGTGTAATAGAAATTTGTTAGCTGCAGATTACTTATTCAAAGCCCATTCACCTGGCAGAAACCACTGTGCGATTTGACAAGAGAATGCAAAAAGTGAAATAACTACATATAGAAATTGAAAAATGTGATGTAAAGTATTTAGCATGATCATGATAAAAATTGGTAACTTAAGACAGAAATACACTAAAATGTGAAAGTAAGAAAATGAGATGTGAAAAACCCAAATATAATATTCCCGTGACCATGGACGTTTTCGAGGGCAACCCTGGCTCGGAAATACTAATTGGAGCTACGTTTCTGTCAGCATACTGTAAATATTATTACAGAAATCATGCAGATGACCTGACGCAGATAAGAAGTTTTAAAAGATGGACTAAAATATAAATAAATATTGATTAAAATACACAAAAATAAAATTAATTCAATAGAATAAATAAAAAAAAATTTGATCACAGTATAAAAACAGCAAAATGATGAAATATACCGGTTTCACTAAAAGAACATGTTAATTGCATGTGAACTTCCATCACTCCAGAGATGCTATGATCTATCTAAAGATCTGGTGATAGTCAAAGGAGGCAACATGAAGTTAAGAAAGAGGTTTAAGCATCAAATAGTAAAATGGAAGAAAAGTTGTATAAGGACTCAAAAATGAAGAAAAATGGGTATCTATAAGAAATAATTATCTGGTGATAGTCAAAGGAGGCAACATGAAGTTAAGAAAGAGGTTTAAGCATCAAATAGTAAAATGGAAGAAAAGTTGTATAAGGACTCAAAATTGAAGAAAAATGGGTATCTACAAGAAATAATTCAAAAATTCTCAAAACAAGTAAATACGGAAAAGTAAAAATTAAATAATTACATGAGATGATTAGAGTGCTTAATTTGATAAAAATGTATATGTATATATATATATATATATATATATATATATATATATATATATATATATATATGTGTGTGTGTGTGTATACATGTAATGTATATAGTATATACGTGACATATACATCCAACTTTTAATATTTTATATAATTAAGCTAAATTTTCGAAAAAGTGAAAAATATAATTAATATGAGCCCCCCCCCTTCCCCTTCCAAGTTTATGTAAATGAGAGAAATAAGATTAAACACATTAGTAGTTTTGTAGCGCCTCACAAAATGCTAAACGCAATGCATATTTATAAATTAAATGGTATCTTTAATAGTAAATGATGTCTCCAAATCCTTAACCAATGAAAATAAAAAAATATTTGTCCTTTTTTTAGTTTTGAACTTTGATTATCAAGACTGCACGTAGTACGCAAGGCATAGAAAATATCAATTGAACTGAATCGAAATATATATTATATAGAAAATTGTTTGAACACGCATAACAATAATATACCACATTGTTGGTTAACATTTTCGGCACAATTTGATTTTCTTACTTAATTCGGACCCGAAGGGATCTCTAAAATGAGGAAATGATGCACTCACTAGTTTTCAGTACATTTTCATCTCAGATGTGGAAGGGAGAGCAGAGCAATCCCTTTCGTACAGTCCCTAATTCCAATGTCGTGCCTTCCGTCCCCCGATTACTTTCAGCCGGGAAAGGTGCATTTATTATTCAACGCCACTAATGGGAAGGATTACCGTAACAATATGATTAGTTCCACCAGCACGCTACGCACTTGTTCTCAGCAGCTGAGTAAGGCTTAAAGGAACGACAGGCTTTATAGCCTCAAACCCTGTAAAAACATCTCCCCATTCCACAAATGCACTGGAATCACGTTTAAAGGCACGCAGTGAGCTTAATATTCCCTCATGGTCAATATTTTATTTTAGTTTCTATTTCGTGCCAAAGGAAAGACAATTTAATGTATCATCCATATTAGTCCTTTATAATTTGGCAGCGAACCAAGAAAAACTCTTGCATTCAGTTAATATACAATTAGCTTAATTGAAATTGCAGCACTAAGGAGAAGTGTGATTCACCCAAAATGTTTGGATAATATTGGTTTTGCTGTGAATAAAATATGATAAAATTTCCAAAGTAAAAGAAAATATTTCTTGCCCAAAAATCTGGCTTACATGGAAGTAAGAGCGAAATGGCTTTCCCTTCGTTAGCGATGCATTTCGCTACAACCAAATCGTCCATATGCCAATTGTACATGTACCAATTGCACCAAATCGTACACTTGCCGTATCTATACTACTAAGAAGTAACCGCGTATGTTTGTGTCTATTCTGAAGCCCCTACTTGGCTCAGAAGTTCTTTTTTTTTCGTTTCTTTTAATGTAGATATTGATCCGGAGGTTTTCAACGCCGTTTCGAAAATTAGAAAAGTTTAATATATTTTTACATATCTGTAAAAACCTCTTTTTGAGGGTAATGTTAGTTTGTTACATCTCAAAGTCCCTACTTGGCCTAAAAACTCGCAGATTACATGTCTTTAAGGGAATATCTATCTATCTGGAGGTTTGCAACGTCGTTTCGAAAATTAGAAAATTTAATAGATTTTAAATATCTGTAAAAACTTTTTTTTAGGGTAATGTTAGTTTCTTATACCTAAAAGCCCCTAAAAGCTTGGCCTAAAAACTCGCAGATTTCATTTTTTAAGGGAATATCTATCCAGAGATTTGCAAAATCGTTTCGAAAATTAGAAAAATTTAATAGATTTTTAAATATCTGTAAAAACTTCTTTTTGAGGGTAATGTTAGTTTGTTACACCTAAAACCCCCCCAAAACCCCACCTAAAAGCTTGGCCTAAAAGCTCATAGGTTTCATTTTTTTAAGGGAATATCTATCAGGAGATTTGCAAAGTCGTTTCGAAAATTAGAAAAATTTAATAGATTTTTAGATGTTTGTAAAAAACCTCTTTTCTGGGGGTAGCGTTAGTCTGTTACATCTCATCTGATGCTCCTACGTGACCTAAAAGCTTGCGTGATTTTTTTTTTTTTTTTTTTTTTTTTTAAATAACGTAGATATTAATCCGGAGATCTGCCACGTTGCCTCCATAATTCGAGAAATGTAATAGATTTTTCAGTATTTGTAAAAATAACCATTTTTTTAGGGTAGAGCAATCCTCCGATTGGCTCGAGTTCAATAAGTGCAAAATTCGATTTAGTGCGGTTTATAATTAGCAACCAAGTTTCTATTAGCCCGAATCAAATTTTCGATTCCTACGATATTTAGCTAAGACCTGATCCTAGTGAATTGCAATTTCAGATATAGGTTGCATTCATAGTGCGGTGAGGTTCATTTATATAAATATTTTTTATATATTGATGCTTCACTCATAATATATATATATATATATATATATATATATATATATATATATATATATGTGTGTGTGTGTGTGTGTGTGTGTGTGTGTGTGTATTATACAGTACATCATTAAAACATTTTTAAAAACGTTCAGTAGGGTAAACACTGAAGTTCATATGTTTCAAAACATTTTCAGTCGATATATTTCCAACAAAATGTGCTGTGTAGGGGTGTTCTGTGGTTCATAAGGATTTTTTTATTAATGCGCCACTTAGAAATTACGAATGTAATGCATAGTATGTAACCATTAAATATTTTGAAGTGTAGAGTACCGTACCTGTAAGTTATAAATGTTTTTAAGGAAATTCTAAAGTGTTTTGTTAATATTAATTATTATCCTTTGTTTTTATTCCACTGTATGTTAAATTACCATAAACACGTATTTAAAAATATTGATGTTTTCAAGATTTGGGGTATTTTAGGATTCAAGATTAGGGTATTTTATATTGATTATTAAATTCAATTAGAGCTATTTCGCTTAGTGCGACGTTTACGAGCAACCAATTAGATGTACTAATCGGGGATTGCAGAATAGGGAAAAAGCTATCTCCTCAGCCAAAAATAAAGTTAGAATCTCGGTTTTCGGTTTAAAGGAGAGACAGATAAACTTCAAAAAGTAGCCGGAAGTTTGAAAAAATCGATAGTTTTTTATGCAGATTTTTAAAAATCGCAAAGAACTCGCTGAAACGCATTTTGAACAATGGCTTACTTCTGCAATCATTTTATCAGTCACAGAATATCGGACTTTGGATTTGCAGACATCTCTTGCCTGAGTAAATGTCTATTACAATGCAAAATCTAAATTTGAGGAATTTAACAGATAGAAATTTGGTTTTTGTAATATAAATTGTAACATAGTTATAAGCATATAGGTATCCTGTACTTTTTATATTCTTCATAATTGCGTAAATTTTTATTCATTGGCATTTTTTTTTATAGAAGTTTATTCCGATAATTTTTTTAAATTTAATTCATAAAATTAGATCCTACTTTTAAAGTCTTAGGTCATCCACTTCTAGAAAATATTCCATTATATACGCCCTTGTACAAAATATTGCGAAAAATAAATTATTATTAATGCTGGCATTGCATTGTGTTTGCTACGATTTTTTATGATAATAATTAATACTTTTATCCCCGTAATAATACATGAAATTTGAATTTAACAAAAAGTGCTAGTTCTAGCAATCAAAAGTTGTAGAGTCAAATTATTATTAATGCTGGCATTGCATTGTGTTTGATACGATTTTTTATGATAATAATTAATACTTTTATCCCCGTAATAATACATAAAATTTGAATTTCATAAAAAGTGCTAGTTCTAGCAATCAAAATTTGTAGAGTTAAATTACTTGTACCTCTATGATTTTAAGCTTTAAATAAAATTAATTATTATAGTATTGTGATGAATGAAATGAATGAAAAAATGTTTATGAATGAAATGCTGATTTTATAAAAAGAGTCACTAGATTTATATTTCGATGACGTCATTTGAAAAAATTCATTTGTTTTCGATGAAGTTTTCAAATATAAAAAATTATTGTAGTATTATGATAATTGTAAAAATATTACCGAGGAAAGTATTGAATTTTAGAGATGTTTAAACCAGGCAATTTATATTTCAATGCCGTCATTTGAATGAAGTTCATTTTTTTCGACGAAGTTTTCAGTTTTCAATTATAATAAATTTAGTTTTGTGAAAATTTTTAAAATATTACCGAGGAATGTATCGCATTTTAGAGATGTTTAAATAAAATTGCATTGAAGTTGGAAAGTGTTTCATGATCAATGCTTTATGCATGATTGATATTTCTTGTTTTTTCTCTCTTTCCTTCCCCCACTCCAAATAATTTTTAATTTTGTGTTTTTTATTGTGTTCAATTGTTGAAACAGTATAGAAATAGCACGGGTGCTTCTTACTAATAGGATCTTCCTATGAATAGAATTTTTAAAGCAAGAACATATATTTTATGCTTCTTTTAGCGGAATAAAATTTAAGTAAACGGTGTTATAATTTTTATATTGTTGTTATATCAGTAACGGCCATGGAATATAAGATTACGGTAATATTTTGGAGAAATGTTTTTAAAATTCATACATTTCTGAATTTGTTTAAATGATACAACGGAGTAAAAAATTCTGAGGGAATAATTTTTTGATACCATTTTATACCATTTTAGTCTTCCTTTTGCCGTATATTTACTGAACTTCATATATGTATACATTGGTTTTCTAACGGGACCAGGATGTATTATTCTTCAGATTTGCCGCCACTTATACTTTTTATTAACACTTTACAACAAAGTTGAAAAATGTTTATGACTTTGTTCATTCTATCTGTCTGTCTGTCTTGTCCGTTAGCACGATAACTGCCGTAAAAATGACTTTATCAAAATGAAATTTTAGTATGTTATTCAGACGGTCTGTAGGACCTATGGGAATATAAATGAATAATATCACCCAATTAGTTTTGGATTGAACCCGGGTTGAAAAATGAAATACATTGAGCCCTATGGGAACTAATTTTTCAAACATTTTTTAATCTGATTTAAAATTCACAAATTGTTTAAAAAATTTAGGTAATATACAAATTATTCCATAAAATATATAAAAAAAATTTCAGCAAAATATATTCAGTAGTTTTTCAAATAAAAATTAAAATAATAATTACACCTCTTATATGAAGCGATCACGTGACCACGATATGAAAAGATCACGTGACCCACTTCAAAATGATATATGGCATCCATTTTGTCTCAAAATCGTGATTTTTAAAGTTCTTTTTAATTCATATTGAGTGTTGTATCCGTCCTAAAACCACTTTATTTTTGCTTAAATTCTGTGCACCTACATACTGAAACAACGCAATTACAATATATTTGAGTTTAAATGCTTATCCAAATGTGATTATTTCTACAACGAAGCCTATTTTTCACTTATGTAAAATGTAAACAGCAAAATATGTAGAATGAGTTGTATTAGAATTGCTGTATTTCTTTAACACAAAATTATTTAGCTCATGGAGTCTGCATAGCTGATATGAATGAAATATTCATTGATTTTACAAACAGAAGGACGATTTTTTCGATGCAGATTTAAACATACAGTTTAATTACTTGTAGCTCCGTGGTCTTAATTTTTAAATACAATAAATTATTATAGTGTTGTGATGAATGAAATGAATGGGAAATTGTTTGTGACTGAAATGCTGCTTTTATAGAGAGAGCCAGGCGTGTTATTTTTTCTATGACGTCATTTGAATGAATTTCAGTTGTTTTCGATGAAGTTTTCAAATATAATAAATTATCGTAGCATTATGATAATTCTAAAATTATTACCGAGGAATATATCGCATTTTAGAGATGTTTAAACTTGGCAATTTATATTTCAATGCCGTCATTTGAATGAAGTTCATTTTTTTCGATGAAGGTTTAAGTTTTCAAATATAATAAATTAATGTAGTATTGTGATAAGTTTTAAAATATTACCGAGGAATGTATTGCATTTTAGACATGTTTAAATAAAATTGCATTGAAGTTGGAAAGTGTTTCATAATCAATGCTTTAAGCATGATTGATCTTTCTTGTTCTTTATAGGATAATAAAAGTGTTTTAATGGCATTTTTTAAAAAAACAATATGAATGCGTTCGGATATTTATAAAACTTCATATTTTTGTACATTGATTTACAGACGGGACCATGATGTTTTATTTTTCAGATTTTCCTCTGCATATACTTTTTAACACTTTACAACAAAGTTGAAAAGTGTTTATGACTTTGTTCATTCTGTCTGTCTGTCTGTCCGTTAGCACGATAACTGCCGTAAAAATGACTTTATCAAAATGAAATTTTAGTATGTTGTTCAGACGGTCTGTGGGACCTATGGGAATATAAATAAATAATATCACCCAATTAGTTTTTTATTGAACCCGGGTTGAAAAAATGAAATACATTGAGCCCTATGGGACCTAATTTTTCAAACATTTTTAAGCAAATTTAAAATTCACAAATTGCTTCGAAATTTTTAAGAAATATTCACATTATCCCATAAATTATATAAAAAAATTTCAGTAAAATATATTAAGTAGTTTTTTAATTAAAAATTATTTAATATAGGGAAAAAAACAAATTCAAATAAATTCTGACTTTTGGGATATCTTCCAGAAAGAAAAAAGAGATATATTACACAAGAAAGATCAATCACGCATAAGCATTGATTATGAAACACTTTCCAACTGAAATGTCATTTCATTTAAAAATTTCTAAAATGTGATACATTCAGTGGTGATATCTTTTACATTATCACAGTATTACAGTAATTTATTATACTTAAATATTTAAAACTGTATCGAAATATAAATCATCTGATTCTTTATGCAAAATCAATAAATATTTCATTCATATAACTTGTATTCCAGACTCCAGAGCTAAATAATTTTGTGTGAAAAAAATTCAGCAATTCTTATGTAACTCACCTTACAATCGCTTGAAATATTTGCATTCTGCATAAGGTAAAATTAGGCTTCGTTGAAGAAATAATAACAGTTTAGGGATCATTTAAAATCACAACTATTGTAATTGCATAGGCACGGAATTTAGATACACAGATGCACAGATAATATATGTGTGTATGTGTATGTACTCAAAGTACTGGAATCGTGCCGAAGATCGGAACACGAAATCTCAAAGCATCTACGCGTTTTGGGACTTCTAGAACACGAAAAAACTATTTTTAGGAAGACGTCTGTGTGTGTAAGGGTGTATCTGTGTATGTTTCTGTGTGTCTGTGTGGATATTACATCCACTCTAATTGAAAAACGAATGGACCGAACTTCATACAATTTGGTAGGTATGTTTGTTGTGGGAAATCCTGATGTTCATTAGATTATAGTACGATTCGTAATAAAAGAATCTGCCTTCTTTGCGAAATGGCCGCAGAAATTGCCTTTATCCACTCTAGCTAAAAACTAATGGAACAAATTTAACAAAATTTGGTGTATAATATTTCAATAACCTGCAAGTGATTTATATACCAAATTTAACAAAATTTTGTATATAAATCATTTGTAGGTTATTCTAGTACGATTCGAGAAAAAGGAAAGGGCTATTTTTGCGAAATGGCCCGCAAAAATCGTTATATATAAAAATAAAAGACTACGTGTGGTCAATTATATCAATTAAATTCCTATTTTATACGTGATTTTTGACAACAAAAAGAATAAGACTAACCCCATTACACTAGGACTAGCCGTTCTTGAGATATTCTAGTTTTTTTGCGTTTTCGCTACACCACCTTTGACAATAAGTCCAGCTATCAAATGAGAACCAAATTTAAGTTTAACGTGTAAATTCAATGTCATTTAAAATACTTATGGTTGTTGTTTTGTGCAGATAAACTCAAATTATTATTGAAGAAATAAAGAGAACGAATATGAGTCTGCAGGGAAAGACATGTGCTGTCCACATCAGAATTTTTAACAATATTACAACAATGATTTATAGAAGTGAACGGGGATTATTTTCAGGCCATTTCGAAAAAAATGTATGATCTATATTTAAAGATCCATCAAATTTTTGTCGAATAAAATGTTCAACAAATTTAAGCTGTGTACCAAATTTTAACTCTCTAGGACGTAGGAAAGTGCATTAGAAATGCCATCAAATAAGTATATCATGACGAGTTATATAAAATAAAAAAAAATAAAAAATTGTTACCTACCAAATTTATTTTAAAATGTGAAGCCTCTCTTATATGCAAAACGATTAAACGCTTGGAAAGATATTTATTATATAATATATCTCTCTTTCTTTCTGGAGGATATCCCAAAGTCAGAATTAAATTGAATTTGTTTTTTTCCCTATATTAAATAATTTTTAATTAAAAAACTATTTAACATATTTTACTGAATTTTTTTTTATATATTCTATGGGATAATGTGAATATTTCCTAAAAATGTCGAAGCAATTCATGAAATTTAAATTTACTTAAAAAATGTTTGAACAATTAGGTCCCATAGGTTTGAATGTATTTCATTTTTTCAACCCGGGTTCAATAAAAAACTAATTGGGTGATATTATTTATTTATATTCCCATAGGTCCCACAGACCGTCTGAAAAACATACTGAAATTTCCTTTCGATAAAGTCATTTTTACGGCAGTTATCGTGCTAACGGACAGACAGACAGACAGAATGAACAAAGTCATAAACACTTTTCAACTTTGTTGTAAAGTGTTAAAAAAATGAAAAATTGTTATCTACCAAATTTATTTTAAAATGTGAAGCCTCTCTCATATGTAAAATGATTAAACACTTGGTGAGATATTTATTAACACTTTACAACAAAGTTGAAAAGTGTTTATGACTTTGTTCATTCTGTCTGTCTGTCTGTCTGTCTGTCCGTTAGCACGATAACTGCCGTAAAAATGACTTAATCAAAATGAAATTTTAGTATGTTGTTCAGACGGTCTATAGGACCTATGGGAATATAAATGAATAATATCACCCAATTAGTTTTGGATTGAACCCGGGTTGAAAAAATGGAATACATTGAGCCCTATGGGACCTAATTTTTCAAGCATTTTTTAAGCGGATTTAAAATTCACATATTGCTTCGAAAATCTTAGGCAATATTCAAATTGTTCCATAAAATATATAAAAAAAAATTCAGCGAAATATATTCAGTTGTTTTTTAAATAAAAATTAAAATAATAATAACACCTCTTATATTAAGCGATCACGTGTCCATGATATGAAACGATCACATGACCCACTTCAAAATGATATATGGCATCCATCTTGTGTCAAAATCGTGATTTTTAAAGTTCTTTTTAATTCATATTGAGTGTTGTATCCGTCCTAAAATTACTTTATTTTTGCCTAAATTCTGTGCATATACATACTGAAACAACGCAATGACAATATATTTCAGTTTAAATGCTCTTCCAAATTTGATTATTTCTACTATTAAGCCTATTTTTCACCTATGTAAAATGTAAACAGCAAAATATGTAGAATGAGTTGTATTAGAATCGCTGTAATTCTTTAACACAAAATCATTAAGTCCATGGAGTCTGCTTAGCTGATATGAATTCATTGATTTTAGAAAGAGAAGGACGATATTTTTCGATGAAGTTTTACGCATATAGTTTAATTATTTGTAGCTCCATGGTCTTAAATAAAATGTTTAAATAAAATAAATTATTATAGTATTGTGATGAATGACATGAATGGGGGAATTATTTATGAATGAAATGTTGCTTTTATAGAGAGAGCCAGGTGTGTTATTTTTTTATGACGTCATTTGAATAATAATTTGAGTTTATCTGCAGAGAATAACAGCCATAAGTATTTTAAATGACATTGAATTTGCATGTTAAACTTAAATTTGGTTCTCATTTGATAGCTGGACTTATTGCCAAAGGTGGCGTAGCGAAAACGTGAAAAAACTAGAATATCTCAAGAACGACTAGTCCTAGAGTAATGGGGTTAGTCTTATTCTTTTTGTTGTCAAAAATCACGTATAAAATAGGAATTTAATTGATATAATTGAGCACACGTAGTCTTTTATTTTTATATTTAACGATTTTTGCGGGCCATTTCGCAAAAATAGCCCGTTCCTTTTTCCCGAATCGTACTAGAATAACCTACAAATGATTTATTAATTTAACAAAATTTGGTATATAAATCACTTGTAGGTTATTGAAATCTTATACACCAAATTTTGTTAAATTTGTTCCATTAGTTTTTAGCTAGAGTGGATAAAGGCAATTTCTGCCGGCCATTTCGCAAAGAAGGCCGATTCTTTTATTACGAATCGTACTATATTCTAATGAACATCAGGATTTCCCACAAAAAACATACCTACCAAATTTTATGAAATTCGGTCTATTAGTTTTTCTATAGAGTGGATGTAATATCCTCACAGACACACAGAAACATACACAGATACACCCTTACACACACAGACGTCTTCTTAAAAATAGTTTTTTCGTGTTCTAGAAGTCCCAAACCGTGTAGATCCTTCGAAAATTCGAGTTCCGATCTTCGGCACGATTCCAATACTTTGAATATACACACACACACACACATATATGTTCTGTGTATCTGTGTATTATCTGTGTATCTAAATTCCGTGCCTACGCAATTACAATAGTTGTGATTTTAAATGATCCCTAAACTTTTATTATTTCTTCAACGAAGCCTAATTTTAACTTATGCAGAATGCAAATATCTCAAGCGATTGTAAGGTGAGTTACAAGAATTGCTGAATTTTTTTCACACAAAATTATTTAGCTCTGGAATCTGGAATAAAATTATATGAATGAAATTTTCTTTGATTTTGCATAGAGAATCAGATGATTTATATTTCGATACAGTTTTAAATATTTACGTATAATAAATTACTGTAGCACTGTGATAATGTAAAAGATATCACCACTGAATGTATCACATTTTAGAAATTTTTAAATGAAATTGCATTTCAGTTGGAAAGTGTTTCATAATCAATGCTTATGCATCATTGATCTTTCTTGTTTTTTTTATAAAGGAATAAAATATTTAATGTTTAATGGAATTTTTTTTAGAAGAATGCTTACTTTTTATTTTTTGTAGGAGAGTTAAATTTAGTATTTAAATAAAATTAATAGAAATGGGCTTAGAATTTTTGCATATTTTAAGATAATTTTTGCAACGGGGCAAAAAATGATTCCGGAATCAATCTTATTACTGTTTCAAAGTCTTCATTTTGTCAAATATGTAACAAACTTCATATTATTGTGCTTTGGTTTGCAAACGAGATGTTTGTTCTTCTGATGTTTGTTCCGAGTCAAACCGGATGTTTAAGTCTTCAAATTTGCCTCCCCTTATAATCTTTTTCTTATAGAAAAATTAAGTTTAATGTTTTAATGAAGTTTTTATTATTATTACCTCAACGTCTGCCCCCTGCTGACGAGTGGCAATGACCACAGGTGGTGAGGGAAGATCAGTCAAGCACTTTCTTGAACTGATATCAAATTTGCCCTGAATGTTAAAAGATATTAAAATAGTATGTATTAACACAAATCAGCCATCCAATCAATACGTCTGCCTGACCTATTAGGTCGTTACCAACTAATTTATTTTTTAAAGAATTGGGAATATAATAGGAAATATAAGAACAACTTTCATACCAAAGCTTAAAACAGATACATTTGTTTTTCCTTCCGATACTTATTGTGGTAATGTATTACAGTATTTTACTGTAAATCAAATTATGCTCAAATTCAAATTTTCACCATTTCTAATTAATTTGTTTAATAATTGTAAAACTTTCGATTTATATAACATTTTGCCAACTTTAAAATGTTTTGACATTTAGAATTTGTGTTAAATTACATTGTACAGGTTTAATGTGCGTCATCAAGTTTAATGTGCTGAGTCTTACACCAAAGATGGGAATATTTCTAACGAGGGTGTCCGTGACTCAGTGACGTATTTATATTCTTGATGCATCAAATGAAAAAGCCCCTTCTCTTACTTTTAAAATGCTTCTTTTATATTTCACGAATATTATGTTTAGATGCAAACAATATCCCATTTCTAGTTTCACAGTTTTCATATCATTTAAGCAATGTTTATTTTTGCTTTGACAACAGAAAAATAGGGGTCTTATGCAGCTTTCGAAGCCCTAAATGACAGCTTAGTCTGAATATAGGTAAATTTACCTTGTTTAAATTATATATTAGATATGGAAAACTAGGTTTTGCGCGCGCAAAACTGTTTTTACTTTCTCAACTATTCATGGCAATGTATAGGGAAAGTATTGAAATCGCGTCGAAAATCGCAACTTGACGGATCTGCACGTTTCGAGCACCCAAGAACACGAAAACATTTTTTCCAGAGTGACATCTGCGTGTGTCTGTCTGTGAAATGTATGTGTCCACTCTAACTCATAAACTAATTGACGAAATTTCATAAAATTTGGTGGGTAATTCACTTGTGGGTTACCCTGGTGCCGAATAGATTTTGGTACGATTCAAGAAAAAAGTCATGCCTTTTCATATGAAATGGCCAGCAAAATTTGTATAGGTCTACTCTAAATGAGAAACTAACTGACAACATTTGACAAAATTTGGTAGATAACTCCCTTGTGGATCATCGTAGTGCTGATTAGGTTTTGGTAAAATTCGAAAAAAAAACTGCTTTTTTTTTGCGAAATGGCCCGCAAAAATTATCAAAATCTAAAATAAAAGACTGCTTATGCTCAAATGTATGAATTGAATGCTTATTTTATACGTAAAGATGAGAAGAATAAGACTAACCCCATCACTCTAATATTACACCATTCTCGAGATATTTAAGTTGTTTTAAATTTTGAAGAGCTGGAGACGTTTCTAATTGTTATTAACAATCTATTTGATGAATTTTCTTAAAATTTAGTAGTTAAGTCCATTGAGAGTTATCATGATCCTGATTACATTTTGTCATGATTCGGAAAAGTATAGTCGACTCTTTCTTGCAAAATGGCGGGCCAAAAATCGTAAAAATCTGAAATAAATGACTAAAATTGCTGAAATATATTAATTACTAGCCGCCTTCGACGACCAGCCTGTTCGCTACCCTTCAAAATTCTGACCGTGGCAAACTCGCTGGCGCCATAACCACGTGGAGCTAACAAAGTTTGTTTTAGTTTAATGACGTTAAAACCATAATTCAATCATTTAAATTTTATAATGATCATATGCTAAGCTCTTAATTCCACCATTTAAAATATAACGTAATTTTCTAATAAATTTAATAATTTCATATAAATATAATAATTTGACCTTGTATACTGTTACCACCACCCGATGTATACAATACATCACCACAATTCAATCATTAAAATTCAATTATTCAAATTTTATAATGACCATATGCTGAGCTCTTAATTCCATCATTTAAAATATAACGTAATTTTCTAATAAATATAATAATTTCATATAAATATAATAATTTCACTCTGTATACTGTTACCACCACCCGATGTATACAATACATCACCACAATTCAATCCATCATAATTCAATCATTTAAATTTTATAATGACCATATGCTGAGCTCTTAATTCCATCATTTAAAATATAACGTAATTTTCTAACCCGATGCATAAATGCACCGCGACAATCTCCATAACTTTCTTTTTATTTATTTTTTTTCTCCATAGAAACACCGTGCGTCTGCGCGCGCATGTGGGTGAAAAATCGAACTGCCTTTGTCGTTTCGCCGAGAAATTGAAAATCATTACTTCCTTAAAATCCGGATCCTGCGGCTACTTTTTATTATTTCTTGACCAGATTGGGCTTGTAAGAAAGCCTGGTCTTTGAGCTTTCTAAAAATGTAAATTATTAGTCGAAATTGTCGGTACTTTTCCCGACGCGAGGATTTAAAAACGAAAGTTCGTTTTTTGAGCCGAAAGTGACTTTTGTTTTAAAATCTTTAAAAAATATTAGAAGTTGACCCTGAGATTTGAAATTGATATATTTTTACTCGCAATTGTCTGCTCTTTCCGTTCGTCTGATTTGTTTTTTCTACGACGTCTGGATGGTGGAGAAAAACGGGGAAAAATGAAAAAAAAACAGTCGAAATCGCATAAAACATAAAATAACAACAACAACAAAAAAATATTCAAATTTTAAAAATCGGTTTTCACGTGTCACCTTCCCACCCCCCGGGTCTCCGATTGCCAAATTTCATAGCTCTGCGACGCGCGGTCGCTGAGCCTGTAGTGTATAAGACACACACACACACACAACCAGACACACAGACATTGCCTTTCATCATATAGATATACTTGTTCATGTATTTTTTGACAACAAAGCTAATAAGACTGACCCAAGTATTCTAGGATGGACCGTTCTCGAAATATTTTAATTTTTTGGAATTTTGAGGAGCTGAATACGTTTTAAAATGCCTTAAGTTGCCACATGAAACGAACATGCATCAAAAAAGCAAATTGGGTATAATATCAGAAAAATATCTATGATATTTTTTGCAATTAAGCTCAATTTAATGTGTCATGAAATAAAAAATAAAAAAAATGAATTTGAGTCCGTAGGGAAAGTTATGTGCTGCCCACATCAGATTCTTTAAAAATTGTATTGTAGAACGCTAGTTTTACGTGAAAGATAAATGAGAAAAAATTGTATTAGGAAATAACTGATGAAGTACATATATATGGACTGCGCAAATTATTTGACCAGGCCGGTTTGATGGTATAAATCCGCCAATGCATGGATGCTGGTATCTGTAATGGGAATGCCTTCCGAATTTTGGGAACACCCTTTATAGGCGGGTTTAATGTTTAAGAATTTTTATCTATATACCCATTCTTGACTCCCCCCTCCCCCAAACCTCTTTATTTTTAACTCACCTTATCTTTATTTCATTCGATTCATTTTATTAAAAGATCCACATGGGTCTTTTGCTCAGCAGCAATCTATCACATTTTGTGCTTTATTACTTAATGCAATTATGCCTGCGAGATTCTGGTACAGCGCCCCTACATAAAACCAATCCCTGGCATGTTCAAATGCTGGTGACTGCCAGAAAGTGCTTGCTCCCTAGCTAGAAATCAGTCCCTAATAAAGACAAACAGGGTATGTGATGCGCTGTCTTTGCTCTAATGAATAACTTGGGACACGTCACGTGGCTGGTCCTGATCCAATTTGGAACCCCGCGCAATCAAGATGACGAGGCTCTTCGATCCCCACCCCTTGCACGTGGGGGCTCCCGGCTATGGAAAAATTGGAAAGAACTCTATTTTCTGAGAAAAGCTGCGCTTCCATCATCCATATAAAATCTCTTGCATTAAGAGCTTTATCCTTGTGATATTAATGAGATGTGCAGGGCCTTAAAGATGATTTTCTATGTGGGTAAATGAGTGTGAGTCACCCTTACATAAAAAGTCATTTAAACAAATATATATTTTTTTATATGTAAGAGACAACCATATTCGCTTTTGAGCGCAAGAAAATATTCCTATTATAAACCTGTAAAAATAGCATGCTTAAAAACATTTTCAAATAAATGAATGATCATTAATGTAAATAAATATAAAATCTTCATATAAATATACAATACAAAAACAAATTTTGGAGTCAACTGGTTTGAAAGACAAAAAACAGTCTTCTTTTGCAAGACAAACAAGCTCATTTATTCAAGTAAGTTTGGCACTCGCGGTAGAATAGCACGCGTGGCTGAAGATAGGAGAAAAGTTGCCATTGCAGTGAGGAGAAATGAAAGACGTAAAACCAAGGAGGCCGAAAACGAGAGGCAGGGTACTAAGGATGAACAGTAAAAGGATGAACTGTAAAAGGATGAAAGAATAGCAGGAAATAAAGACTAAATGGAAGAAAACCAAAACGGTAAGAGAAAGGATAGCAGAGCGAATAGAAACAACTGAAAAGTAACTAAACCTACTACAATGGGAATGGAAGAATATGGGACGTTTAAACCAGCTGTAAAAAATACAAACAAGGAAAATGTTGAAATTAACTGAAAACGGCAGTAAAATAATTGGAAAATGCTGGAATAGTATGAAGGAATCAGCTGGTTTCGAAGCAAACCAGCTGCTTTCTTCAATTGAAGGCTATGAGCTGACTTCATCAAATTGAAGTGCGAAAAATTAAAAAAGAAATGAAGACAAATAACTGAAAAAAAAAATGAAATAAGCGGACATAATTGGGAAATTGTACAGATTTCTTCAAGAGATTTCCAAGCAGAGGGAAGAAGGGACAATTATCGTTAACAGGTGAGTTTGACTGAGAAACAATAGAGAAACTTTCAAGAAAGTCCAATTCAATAATTGAATTAGGTGTAAAATGATCTTGGATTATGAAAAATTAAAAATATAATTAGAGTCCAAAGAATGTTCAGGAATTGAAGACTTGGATACCTCTTATTTAAAAACAGGACTCGTGTGTTCCTGAATACGAAATTTAAGAGCCCCTTTTTGTTTGACCGCAGCATAACCAAGATCGCATTCGCATGGAATGTGAGAAACAGCCCCAACGATTCAAATGAATTTTGTTAATTTGAATACACACCTAAAATTGAAACGTGAAAAAATATTAGCAACCTGATAGTAAATAAATGAGTAAAAACGTAAAGCGATAGAATTATGTGGACATGACTTACATGTGAGAATTTCCGAAAATGACCCCAGAAGGGCAAAATGGAATAAATTTGCATTTAAAAGTACTAGTATAAATGAGATTGCAGGCAAAAAATTAGGTGCCCAATGGCACAGTTTGCAGAGTTATGACCCCCATCGCCTCGTTCATTGCAAACCATAAATGTACAATACGGGTATTTGTAAAAAGCTTTCACGCATTTTCAGTTTCAAGCACCTTTGTCGAAAAATCAAATAAAATATGCATTTTGCTTATCTGGATATCTCGAAGATAGAAAAGTGTCGAACTCCTCTGAAATACTTATTTACCTCCTTACCACAGCAGTTCTTCACAGAGTGAAGACAAAACTAAACTCATTGTGCATGTATATTACTATCTTTAAACCATTGCTTAATCAATAATTTACATATTAACTGCGACAATTTATTGCAATATTTGTCTTTATATATCAGGGGTGGGCAAGTGTTTTCAATAAGAAGAGTAACATAAAATATTTTTTATATATTTTTGAATGTTCAAGAATCACTGGAAATATTATTTCAAAATTGTATTTATGAATAATAAAACTACAAATATATAGTAGACCTAATCAAAGCATATGTCTAATCTCTGTCGTTAAAGACTGAGTTTTCATTCTCGCAGTTAATAGTTTGAAATATGGCTGGTAGGATATTACAACTGTTCTAGAGAGCTCAGCCAAGTGGCTGTTATTGAGGATATCACGACATTTGACTTGACAAATTCCATTATAAAGAAGAGAGATTCACAGCATTAAGTTGTCCAAAAACAGAGAGTATAGTCGGAAGCCAGTTTCTGAAGATTTGAATACAGAGGCTGTTTACACATTTTTACAGCAAAATTAAAGCAATATAATTAAAGTTTGAAGTAACGATATTTATTTCCTAAATGTTCTATTTGATGGCCCTTTCTCTGGACTAGCATTCTGCATCTTTATCCAAGATAAGAGAGATTTTTTTAAGTTACGAGTGATATTTTATTCCACTCATCTTTCACAGTTCCCCGTAGTCCATCCATTTTTTAAGGTCTGCGTTTAGAAAGCTATTTTTTAACAATCCAAAAGCAAAAGAATACATTGGTGACACATCAGGGAACTTGGAGGAATATGAGCAAAAGGTGTAACTTTAATACTCATATCTTTTGTCCTTTTTTCAACAAATTTAGCGGTAGAGTTTGATGTTTCACTGGTAGCTTTATCCTGATGAAGTTCTACTCTATTAAGACTCTGTGACAAAACGATGGTATTTCTTCATTAAATAAAGGAGTTAAAGCATTATTTGGTAATTTATTGAATTGATCTTGACATTTTCTTCGACTTATCGTAACTTTAATTCATCAGTGTACGAAAAGCTAGTAATCAACATGAATCCCTTACTGAAACCTTCATTCGATTTTTGGAAAAGTTTTTAGGTCTGTTTTTCCTCTTTTATTTTTTGTTACAGTCATTTAAATAGATCCGTGATTCATCAGTTGTCACAATATATTACCATTTGTCACCGGCTAAATGATTTTCATAAAGAATTCTACAACGTGTTCAGCGCTCAGCTACATGTCTGGGCAAAAGGCTGTGAAGATTATTGTTTCTACATTTTTTAAGATTTAAATCTTTATTTAATTTAATAATAATTATTTAATTTAATTATTTACTTTATTTATTTAATTTAATATAATAATTTAAACAATAATACCATAAATTATAAGTAATACAATTCAAATAGGCTGTAGTCTCAATTTTATACAAAGTACAAACATGTCTAAATGTTATTCTCTTCATTTCAGATCTGGATACAAATATTCCAGCAGTTTTCCGAAACTCTATCGACAAATGTCTTTGTGTACATGATACAGTGACTCATGGACCATGGTTATACCTTTTTTACGTCATTGAAGAACTAACTCAAATACTTCTTTGCAAACACAGGAGCAAAAACGTAGCCGCTGACTGCTTTAACCACGCAGAACAAATAGTCTTACTCATTCTGTGTTTGCTATTTCCTTTCATGCTGTAAGAAACTGTTAACTAAATCCTAAAATAAAATTATAAAAAGCTGATGCGAGTAGCACATAACTTTCCCTATATAATGCAAGCACTTTACTTCTTTCAATGTAAAATAATGGTGGACAAGATCCACGGTGCATTGTTGTTACCGTTGAAAAGTATACTGACGTTTGAAGCTTTTCTGGGTGACAACATGTAAAATTATTTTGAAGTACCAAATAAACTTATATTTCGCGCAAATATAACTTGACAATTGAAAATATTGGTAACATCTGCTAAGCAATATACTATATTAAAATATGGTAATTATTAATTCATCAATGTGGCGTCATCTTTGTAACTTTAGCGCCATTTTTGCCAATTTAGCAACATTTTGGCACCACATTAATAAAGTTGCCAATATTTCGCCAAATTAAACACCAAGATTGCCAAATTTATCTCCAAGTGTTACATATTTGATCATATTTACTACTGCTCATTTTTATGTAAATGTTTAGATACATTTATTTGAAGAATGTGCAATATCTCGAGAAAGGTTCAAGCTAGAGTTCTAGCATTCGTTTTAGAATACAAAATTGCGTATAAAATGATTATTTATTTAAAATTATTGAATGTCCTGATTTTTTTACCGATTCTTTCAAAAATTAATTTGAAAATTTGGGGTTTCCGAACGTTCGATCGTATTTAAAATGAATTGGGTTCTAGTATTCACAGATCGTAATAATCGCACTAAATTACATTCGAAAAGCTCTATTCGGATGTGAGATATCACATCCAGAGTCTCACGAACACACACGCACACACACACACATACGTACACTCACACACATCACCTCAAACACTTTTGATTTCTGTTCAGGGATGCTTGAAATGTGCTGGTCCGTTGAAAATTCGAATTCGAATTTTCGACCTCGTCACAGCCCCTTCGTTACTTTTCCTATACAGGGTATCCCAAAAACATTGACCTCGGCTTGTATTCCTCAAATATTGATCTTAGATATATATATATAATAAAGAACAGAATTTTATGAAATCGAAAAAAATTTCAGGGGATTAAATTTGAAGAAATACAAAATTAAAATTTTTATACGGTCCCTGTACAGAAACACTTCCAATGAGTAAAATGTGCTCCATACACTAATAAGGTGATGTACAAAATTCCAGCATTTTATCATAAAAAGTCCCAGAGATATGTTTGAACAAAGTTGGTGAGGGATTAATAACAAATTAAAATGTAAATGTTTGCAGCAAGAGTGCAAATGACGCAACGCAGAAATGCATCATTGGCAAATAATATCTACCTCTTATCTTTGGATTTATTTACAATTTTTCAAAAATATGCTTCCTGAAAAATATCTTAAAATTTTACATGGTTAATTACAAAATAAAACTGAGAAATGGCACAACCAAAATGAACATTAAAACAGCTTTGAAATGTATGCATATGCAAATATCTGCCTCTGATCGGTGCGTCACACAATCACAACAGATGGCATCATCACTTGAGAAAGTTGTTTTTGCTGTGTCATTGATCAATCGCCTCGCTTACGTAAGCGTAGCGCGCCCAGTCCGGCAGTTTGAGCGACCCTTAAGTATTTCACATTTCTGCTACATTTTGAGAGTGCAGTTAGCCTGTAGCGACAGTATGTCGCAATATAGCAACGAAGAACTTTTTGAAACGCTTGTGCTGTAGAGTTTAATCAATCGCAATGCTAATGAAAGTGCACGATTATATCAACGTACTTTTCCCAATTCTCGACATCCTTCTGGGAGATTTATTTCCCGATTGGTGCAACAAGTGCGTGAAGGAGGAAGCGTTACATCGTGTAGATAGACTAGGTAGGTCCAGACTTCCCTCAACTGATGTAGAAATTGATATTTTGGCTTACTTTTGCAGTCATCCCTATAGTAGTGTTCGTACCGCTGCTTCAGAAATGAACGTACCACGTGCAACAGTATGGAGAATACTGAGACTGAATAAATGACATCCGTTTAACATTCATGGTGTGCAAGGACAGGAGCCAAAAGATTATCAACGTCGTCTAGATTTTTGTAATTGGGCTCTAAATGAGAAAGATGCAAATCCCTCTTTCCTGAAAAACGTAATTTGGACTGACGAATGCTGTTTTAAACAAGATGGATGCATATATCCTTAAAATGAGCACTTCTGGTCTGACACAAATCCATTCGTGGTACGTGATATTCATCATCAGAAGCAATTTTCTGTGAATGTATGGTGTAGTACTTTCAGAAACCGTTTGCTTGGATCCATACTGTATGATGGTACGTTGACGGATGACAGATATATTAATGAGGTTCTGAATGCCGTTATTCCTGATTTTGTGGATGAACTGCCCCTAACAGTACTTCCACATGTATGGTTTCAACAAGACGGATCTCCAGCTTACCATACTACAGTTGTGAAACACTGGTTAAATAACGAGTTTCCAGACAAGTGGATTGGCTTGCATGGACCAGTCGAATTTCTCCCTAGATCGCCTGATTTAAAGCCTATGGATTTTTATTTGTGAGGTCGTTTATGCACAACTGTTTATCTGTTACCGCCCTTAAATAAAGCAAAGTTGCAACAACGCATTCAAGATGGTTGTCGTGACATCACTGAACAAGAACTTGATCGAGTGCATAAAAGTGTTATCAGGCGAATGCAGCCACATTGGCATGGATGGAAAACATTTTGAACAAGGTTTGTAATCTTTGTGTAAAGTTATTAGTTCTACACAGTGTAGATATTTTTGTACCAATAAATAGCAAAATTATTATTTATTTATGTAATCATTGTTTTCTTTCGTAATTTGTGTATGATCCCTGAAACGCGATCTGCCGACATGATTTTTCTCCTCTGAGAACCCATGTCGATGCATCGAAAAGTGATTTAAGTCAACATTTTTGTCTTTTCATATCTCTGGGACTTTTTATGATAAAATGCTGAAATTTTGTACATCACCTTATTAATGTATAGAGCACATTTTACTCAATGGAAATGTTTTTGTACTAGGGCCGTATAAATATTTAAATGTTGTTCTTAAAATTTAATTCCCTTGAAAATTTTAATCGATTTCATAAAATTCTGTACCTTTTTTTACACAACTTTGTAGTCTATTATATATGTCTAAGATCAATATTTAAGGAATAAAAGCCGAGGTCAATGTTTTGGGACATCAACTGTATATTTTACTATGTATATAAGGAAAGTAATAATATGGAGAAATTAGTATTTGGTATATATATATATATTTGTGTGCGTGTGTGTGTGTGTGTGTGTAAATATATGTATTTTGACACCACAATATATTTCGTTTTTTCTTTAACAAATCTTTCAATTTCAAAATCCACCCTCACTTTTATTTTTCATAATGTTATAGTAATACAAAAAAAATATTATTAGGATATTTATAAATGCAATGCAGATGGAGCGTTTGTCGTTTTACACGAAATGCGACAAAATTGACAATTAATCAAATTATATTTAAAAGTAACTGACATATCAACTAAATATTTTTCATATCTTATGTGGACATCATATACGCTTTTATGTGCTAAGTTATAGAAATTGCTGCAAAATTGGAGAAATTCATTTTGAGCATCCACCGTGATCTTAATAGCGATAAAATGTATTCCTATCTAAATTTGCTTCATTTAATTTTATTGTTTTTCTTTGTATGCTTATGTTTAACTAGTGAAACACTTTTTCTTTAAAATTAAGTTACTGTATGCATTGTTGCTTTCCTTTAAATTTTCTCAAAAATCTCTCTTGCGCAAAATGTATCTAGAATATAGAAATTTTAGTATTCCGGTTTTTATCTCTACTCTTAATTCAGCATATTGCTTTTTGTTTTTTACACGCCAAGATTAATTATATAAGTATTAATTATATAAGTAAATTAATTATTAACTATACAAGTAATTATCAATTATATAAGTAAGGATATATAAGTTTGAATAGGGTAAGATAAATTCAAATAAGAATAAAATAAATCCCTGTCTAAGTCCGTTTTATTTCATTTTATTGTTTTTATTTCAATATGTTTAACTAAGTAAAACACTTTTTTTAATTAAGTTACATTTTCGTCAGAATCAAGTTCTTTGTTGTTTTTTCCGTGAATTTTCTCCATTTCTTTTTAGCAAAATGTATCAGAAACCTCAGAAATGCTGGCATCCTGTTTTTTATACGCTTGCCTTTAATTCAGCATATTGCATCTTGTTCCTTACAATGCAAAGTTAATTAGATTGATAAAATACAAAACCCATCTGTGTGTTCCTTGCTGTCATTGCAGATATCGGTTATTCCATACTGACGAGCGTGTAAAAAGCGTGAAATCGGTCCATGGATGCTGGTATTTGCAATGAGAGTGCCTTCCTTAATTAGATTAGACGCTAGCGTTAGATAGCTTTAAGTAGGGGTAGATAAATTAAAATAGGGATAAAATGTATCCCTATTTAAATCCGTTTTATTTCTCATTATTGCTTATCTTTGTTTGCTTTTAACTAGAATAAGCAGAGCACTTTTCCATTAAAATTAAGTTATAGTATAAGCGTTGTTGTTTTTCCTTAAATTTTTTCTGCGCGCAAAATGTATCGAAAAATCCAGAAATGTCAGTACCCCAGTTTTTAATTTTTCCCTGCATTGAATGCCATAGAAATGAATTGAAATGGGGGAAGCCCTTCTGTGCCTAAACGAGATATACGCCCGCGCACCTAGCTACCATGGTATGGGTACTGTACCCATATAGGATCCGAATAGCAGGTGGTTAGCAGATGGCTCTGCGGACCCATCTGCGATACTGGGACGCAGAGTCAACACATTAGCCATAGGAATAGAGCGACTTGCTCTTCTTAATTGGGTCTTGACGCTAGGGACCGCGGTACTGTAGCCGCCACATGTTTTGTTTTCAAGGGCTGATTTCGCTTTTCGATCACAGTGTATCATAGGCATGGTAAAGGTTCAGTCAGAAGAGTGGTAGAATAAAAAATAAATTAATGTGGGCAGAACATGACTTTCTCTACATACTGTGAAGATTTCACTTGATTCACAGTAAACTACTGATGCACAAGATTCATGGCACAATGTTTTTATGGTTGAACTAGCAGCATACCCGTTCTTCGTACGGAGTATATAATATAAAGAAACTTAAAATTCACAATCATGTGCAAATTCCTATAGTATACTAAATGGCATTTTTAATCAAAATATTCTGCTAAAATATTTAACATAATGCTCCTAAAAAGAAGTTAAGGAATGTCTGTTCTCGCTATTCAAAATTATCTTCACGGGTAGATCTGAAGAATAAAACATCCTGGCCCCTTTTGGAAGCAAATTTACAAAAAATATGGAATTGAATCAATATATGTAAAATAAGAGCGTTAAAATTGTATGGGACCCGTACTACTTATATACGCAAATATTAGAAGATATAACCTGTGTTAGTAGATTACATGTATAAATTAAAAATATCAATAAATCCGTAATCTTTAAACCAAAAGGCAGTAATTAATTCCAATATGTGCCGAAATGAAAGTGCTAAAATTATATGGGAAGATATACCCGTACTACTTATAATGTCGTAGATTAGAAGATATGTCCTAATGTTAGTAAAAGATTACCCGTATTATAATATGAGTCTTAAAAATCTTTGCCAAAATAAAACAGATTAATTAATAAATTAAAAATATCAATAATCCCCGTAATCTTTATACTAGAAGGCCGTAGTTGATTCCAATATATGCCAATATATGTCAAAATATATGCCAATATACCTGTACTATTTATATTCTCAGAGATTAGAAGATATAGCCGTGCATTTGTAGAAGATTACTCGTACAACGTACAATATATGAGTTTCAACCATTTTTGCTGCAATAAAACAACGGCATAAGAAATTGAAAATATCAATAATCTCTGAATCAATAATCCCCGAAAACATCAATAATAATAATGTTTAAATCTGAAGATCGTAATTGATATTATCCAGTCAGAAATATGATGGCAATGAAATTTATTTTATATACATATCTTCATTATTAAAATCGGAAAATCTATATAAATAAAAATGAAAATCTGTCTGTCTGTCTGTCTGTCTGTTTGTCACACCATCACGGGAGAACGGCTGAACCGAATTTGATGAAATTTTGTGGGTAGCCCAGAAATAGCCCCACTTAAAATTATAACCGTGTTTTGAGTTTCTACGACCAGTGGTTCTCGAGATATTAGTAAAAAACGAAATTTTCGTTTGTCTCATCATCACGGAAAAACGGCTGAACCGAATTTAATGAAATTTGGTGAATAGCCTTGAAATATCCCCCCATAACTTTTGTCCAAGTTTCGAGTTTCTAAGACCTGGGGTTGTCGAGATATTAATGAAAAACGGAACTTTTTCCTAGGAGTTCTACTCCCTAACTCCGTGGTTTATCCAAACGAAAAGCTTGAAAATCGTTTGAAAGTGAATTAAAATTTAATCTCTGAGTTTGATGGGGGATTTTTTGCGTTAATTAGTCACTTTCTGAAAACATGAATTGTTTGAAACATGATTTAAAGGGGAAATCTATCTCCATGGTTCATGGTTTATTTAAAACAAGCTTTTACGGAACAATGAGAAGTATAGAGAAATCAAAATCGTTATTTAATTTCGCAGTTTATGTTATAAGACATGACATATTTAACATGTTATAAGATTCTATCTTATATCATGTTACTCAGAAACGCAATTAAATTAAATCTGTCTGTTAATTTTAATAATTATTTTTTCGATTTGAATAATAAATAAATGGATATAAAAATATATTTTAGAAAAGAACGATTTGATTTTTCTTATAGCATTTTTGACTGGATAATATCAATTACGGTCTTCAGGTTTAAAAATTATTATTATTTATATTTTCGGGGATTATTGATTCAAGGATTATTGATATTTTCAAGTTATTATGCAATTATTTTATTATGACAAAAATTGTTTAAACTCATATATTGTATGTTGTACGAATCTTCTACAAATACACGTGTATATCTTTTAATCTACGAGAATATAAGTAGTACAGGTATATTGACATATGTTTTGATATATATTGGCATATATTGGAATCAATTACGACCTTCTGGTATAAAGAGTACGGATATTATTGATGTTTTCAATTTATTACGTCATCTCTTTTATTTTGGCAAATATTTTTGAGACGCATATTGTAATACGGGTAATCTTCTACTAACACATTGGCATATTTTCTGATCTGCGACAATATAATTAGTACGGGGTTGCATATATTGATTCAATTCCTTTTTTTTGTAAATTTGTTTACAAAAGGGGCCAGGATGTTTTATTCTTCAGATCTGATCGTGAAGATAATTTTGCATAGTGAGAACATATATTCTTAAACTTCTCTTTAGGAGCAATAAATTTAATATTTTAACAGAATTTGCACATGATTGCGAACTTTAAGTTTCTTTAAATTATACACTCCGTACGAATAACGGGTGTGCTGTTAGTGGTTAATAAATTTTAACATTTTAGGAGGATATATCATGTTGCTCGGCATCGCAATTAAATTAAATGTGTTTGTTAATGTTTTTATTATTTTTTTTCGATTTAAATAATAAATAAATGGATAAATGGATATAAAAGTATATCTTATGAATGGATGGTTTGATTTTTCTTTTAATTATATTAATTGCTGACTGCGTACATCAATTTCATTTATTTTGGCAAAGAGTTTTCAAGCTTATATCGTATTTAGCTACTAAACTCATATATTGTGTTTAGCCAATAAATTCATATAGCCGATTGTTGAAACAGAAAAAGAGTAGAGCGGGTATATTTTCTAATACAATTGTAGTGTTTTCATTTAGTATATTGAAACAGGATAAGAATGTTTCATTCAGATCTGCAAATTCAAAGCTACGAATTTGGAGGGATATCGCTAATTTGACAACTTTTCTTAAACTTTGCCAAATTGACGGAAATGTCGCCAAATTGATATAAACGACACACAAACAGCTGCCATAAACCTTCGGGCTGGTCGTGTGGCTTGGGTCTTCTACATATCAATGAAATTTTTTTTTGTTTTGTTAGAAGAGAGTACTGAAATGATGTTTGGTTAGCATTTCTCTGTCAGACCAACCATCCTACTTAGTAATACATTTAGCGAATTTTTAAAATGTCACCAAATTGATAAAAATGTTTTCAAATCTATAAAAATATCTTGAAATTGATAAAATTGCGCTACATAAATGATATTAATTGTTTTTTGTTAGGGGATAGTATTGTGATGATATTTCGTCAATTTGTCGCAAAGTGGAACTGTCAGTTCTACAGTCCCACTTGGCGATAAATTTGGCGATTTTTAAAAATGTCGCTAATTTGACGAAACTGTCGCCAAATGTTCCATAGAAATATAACTATTTAGACGATATTTTTTCTACCAATTTATTTGAAGCAAATGATATCATGTCGCTTAGCAACGGATTTAAATCCAATGTGTTTATGTGGCAGACGATTTTTATTAAATCCTTTCCGATTTGAATAATGAAGATATGTATATAAAATAAATTTCATTGCCATTTCATTTTGGACTGGATAATATCAATTATACTCTTCAGGTTTAAACATTATTATTATTGATATTTTCCGGAATTATTGATTCAGGGATTATTGATATTTTTAAGTTATTACGCCATTGTTTTATTGCGGCAAAAATTGCTGACACACGCATATTGTACGTTGTACGAGTAATCTTCTAGGAATGCACGGGTATATCTTCTAACCTACGAGGATATAAGTAGTACAGGTATATTGGCATATATTTTGACATATATTGGCATATATATTGGAATCAAGTACAGTCTTCTGGTATGAAGATTAAGGGGATTAATTATATATTCAATTTATTACGTCGTCTGTTGTATTTTACCAAAAAACATTTGTGACTCATATTGCAAAACGGGTAATCTTCTACTAATAATCGGACATTATAAGTTGTACGTGTATATCTTCCCATATAATTTTAGCACTTTAATTTTGACATATATTGGAATAAATGACTGTCTTCAGATTTAAAGATTACCGGTTTATTGGTATTTTCAATTTATACATGTAATCTACTAATACAGGTTATATTTTCTAATATTCGCGTATATAATTAGTACGGGTCCCATACAATTTTAACGCTTTTATTTTGCATATATTGATTCAATTCCATATTTTTTTTATATTTGCTTACATAAGGGGTCCAAGATGTTTTATTCTTCAGATATGTCCATGAAGATAATTTTATATAGCGAGAACAGAGATTCATAAACTTCTTTTTAGGAGCATTATATTAAATATTTTAACAGAATATTTTGATTAAACATGTCATTTAGTATACTATAAGAATTTGGGCATGATTATGAATTTCAAGTTTCTTTATATTATATACTCCGTACGAAGAACGGGTATGCTGCTAGTCTATATAAATAAAATTGAAAATATGTCTGTCTGTCTGTCTGTCTGTCTGTTTGTCCCATCATCACGAGAGAACGGCTGAGCCGAATTTAATGAAATTTTGTGGGTGGCTTTGAAATAGCCCCCCATAAATTTTGCCCAAGTTTCGAGTTTCTAAGGCCAGGGTTTGTCGACATATTAATGAAAAACGGAACTTTTTTTATAGGAGTTCTACTCTCCAACTCCGTGGTTTAAAAATCGCAAAGGATAAAAATCGTTTGTTTAAAACGTCAAAGGGAATTAAAACTTTATTTTTGAGTTTGATGCAGGATTTTTGCATTAAATAGTCACTATCTGAAAGCATGAATTGTTTGAAACATGAATTTAAATGGAAAAATCTACCTCCATGTTTTGTATTTCACAAGCTTTTACTCAACGATTAGAAGTATAAAGATATTAAAATGGTTATTTAATTTCGCATTTTATGAGGAAGATTCTATCTTATATCGTGTTGCTCGGCCAAGGAATGAAATTAAATATGTTTGCTAATGATTATTATTATTTTTTCGATTTGAATATTAAATAAATGGGTATTAAAATATATCTTATAAATGAACAGTTTGATTTTTTTAAATTATATTAATTGCGAACTGCATACACCACTTTCATTTATTTAAGCAAAGAGGTTTTAAGCTTATATATTGTGTTTAGCTAATAAACTCATATTATGTTTACCCAATAAATTCATTTATCCAATTGTTTAAACAGAAAAAGAGTAGAATGGGTATATCTTCTAACAATATTTTAGTGTTTTCATTTAGTATATGCAAACTGGATCACGATATTTTATTCAGATCTGCGAATTTAGAGCTACGAATTTGGCTGGATATCGCTAACTTGGCAAATTTCATAAAAGTTACCAAAATGATTGAAATGTCCCCAAATTGATAAAAATGACGTAAATCAATGAAATTTATTTTGTTTTGTTAAAAGAAAGTACTGAAATGGTGTTTCGTTAGCATTTGTCTGTCAGTCCAACCGCCCTACTTAGTAACACATTTAGCGAATTTTTAAAATGTCACCAAATTGATAAAAATATTTATAAATCCATAAGCATATTTTGAAATTGATAAATTGCCCTAAATAAACGAAATTGTGTTTTTTTAGGGGATAATATTTTGATGATGGTTCGTCAATTTATCGCCAAGTGGGACTGTCAGTTCTACAGTCCCACTTGGCGATAAATTTGGCGATTTTTTAAAATGTCACCAAATTGATAAAAATATTTATAAATCCATAAGCATATTTTGAAATTGATAAATTGCCCTAAATAAACGAAATTGTGTTTTTTTAGGGGATAATATTTTGATGATGGTCCGTCAATTTATCGCCAAGTGGGACTGTCAGTTCTACAGTCCCACTTGGAGATAAATTTGGCGATTTTTTAAAATGTCGCCAAACTTTCATTAGAGATATTCAGACGATATTTTGACCGCCAATTTATTTGAAGCAAATCATAACATGTCGCTTAACAACGGATTTAAATTTAATGTGTTTATGAGGAAGAATATTTTTATTAAATCTTTTCCGATTTTAATGATGAAGATATGTATATAAAATAAATTTCATTGCCATCGTATTTTTGACTGGATAATATCAATTACGATCTTCATGTTTAAACATTATTATAATTGATGTTTTCGGGGATTATTGATCAGAGATTATTGATATGTTCAATTTCTTATGGCATTGTTTTATTGCGGCAAAAATTGTTGAAACTCATATATTGTACGTTGTACGAGTAATCTTCTACAAATGCACGGGTATATCTTCTAATCAAAGAGAATATAAGTAGTACATGTATATTGGCATATATTGGAATCAAGCCTTCTGGTATGAAGATGGCAGGGATTATTGATATTTTTAATTTATTAAGTAATCTGTTATATATTGGTAAAAAATTTTCAGACTACATATCATACGGGTTATCTTTTAATAACACTAGGACATATCTTCTAATCTATGACATTATATGTAGTACGGGTTTATCTTCCCATATAATTTTAGCACTTTCATTTAGGCACATATTGGAATTAATTATTGCCTACTGATTTAAAGATTACGGATATATTGATATTTTCAATTTATATATGTAATCTACTAATACAGGTTATATCTTCTAATATTCGCGTATATAAGTAGTACGGTTCCCATACAATACGCTATTATTTTGCATATATTGATTCAATTCCATACTTTTTATAAATTTGCTTACAAAAAGGCCAGGATATTTTATTCTTCAGATCTACGCGTGAAGATAATTTTGAATAACGAAAACAGCCATTCCTTAACTTCTTTTTAGGAGCATTATGTTAAATATTTTATCAGAATATTTTGATTAAAAGTGCCATTTAGTATACTATAGGAATTTGCACATGATTGTGAATTTTAAGTTTATTTATATTATATATTCCGTACGAAGAACGGGTATGCTGCTAGTCTATATAAATAAAAATGAAAATCTGTCTGTCTGTCTGTCTGTTTGTCCCATCATCACGGGGGAACGGCTGAACCGAATTTGATGAAATTTTGTGGGTAGCCTAGAAATAGTCTCACTTAAAATTTAGTTCGTATTTTGAGTTTTTACGACCAGTGGTTCTCGAGATATTAGTAAAAAACCAAATTTTCGTTTGTCTCATTATCACGGGAAAACGGCTGAACCGAATTTAATGAAATTTTGTGGATAGCCTTGAAATAGTCCCCCATAAATTTTGTCCAAGTTTCGAGTTTCTAAGACCAGGGGTTGTCGAGATATTAATGAAAAACGGAACTTTTTCTTAGGGGATCTACTCTCCAACTCCGTGGTTTATCCAAACGGAAAGGATGAAAATCGTTTGTTTAAAACGCCAAAATGAAATAAAACTTTATTTCCGAGTTTGGTGCATGATTTGTGCATTAATTAGTCACTTTAGGAAAGCATGAATTGCTTGAAACATGAATTTAAATGGAAAAATCTACCTCCATGGTTCATCTTTCACAAATTTTTACTCAACGATGAAAAGTATAAAGAAATCAAAATGGCTATTTAATTTCACATTTTATGAGGAAGATTCTATCTTATATCATGTTGTTCGGCAATGGAATGGAATTAAATGTGTTGGTAATATTTATTATTATTTTTTCTATTTGTATAATAAATAAATGGATGTAAAAATATATTTTATAAATGAACGGTTTGATTGTTATTTTAATTATATATATTTCGGACTGCGTACATCACTTTCATTTATTTAAGCAAAGAGGTTTCAAGCTCATATATTGTGTTTAGCTAATAAACTCATATATTGTGTTTACCCAATACATTCATTTAGCCGACTGTTGAAGCAGAAAAAGAGTAGAACGGGTGTATGTATCTTCTAATACAATTTTAGTGTTTTCATTTAGTATATACAAACGGGATCAGGATATTTTATTCTTCAGATCTGCAAATTCAGAGCTACGAATTTAGCGGAATATCTCTAAATAACTTGGTAACTTTTCTTAAACTTTATCAAATTAGTGGAAATGTCTCCAAATTGATAAAAATGGCCCAAATCAATGAAATTAAATTTGTTTTTTTAGAATAGAGTACTGAAATGATGTTTCTGTAGCCTTTGTCGGTCAGTCCATCTATCCTACTTAGTAACACATTTAAGGAATTTTTTTAATATCACCAAATTGGTAAAATTATTTTTAAATCCATAAAAATATCATGAAATTGATAAAATCGCGCATAATAAATGAAATTAATTATGTTTTGTTAGGGGATAGTATTGTGATGATGTTTCGTCAATTTGTCGCAAAATGGGACTATCAGTTGTATAGTCCCACTTGGCGATAAATTTGGCGATTTTTTAAGTTTTCGCTAAATTGACGAAAATGTCGCCAAACCTTCTATGGAGATTGCATTATTCAGATGATATGATTTCTATCAATTTATTTGAAGCAAATGATATCATGTCGCTTAGCAACGGACCCAATATGTTATGCGGCATACGATTTTTATTAAATCTTTTCCGATTTGAATAATAAAAATATGTATATAAAATAAATTTCATTGACATTGCATTTTTGACTGGATAATATCAATTACGGTCTTCAGATTTAAACATCATTATTATTGGTATTTTCTGGGACTGTTGATTCAAGGATTATTGATATTTTCAAATTATTATGGAATTGTTTTATTATGACAAAAATTGTTGAAACTCATATATAGTACGTTGTACGAGTAATCTTCTTTAAATGCATGGGTATATCTCCTAATCTACTAGAATATAAGTAGTACAGGTATATTGGCATATATTTTGATATATATTGGCATGTATTGGAATCAATTACGACCTTCTGGTTTTAAGATTACGGGGATTTTTGATACTTTCAATTTATTACGTCATCTTTTTTAATTTGGCAAATATTTTTGAGACTCATATTGCAATACGGGTAAGCTTCTACTAACACACTGACATATTTTCTAATCTGCGACAATATAAGTAGTACGGGGTTGCATATATTGATTCAATTCCTTTTTTTTTGCAAATTTACTTACAAAAGTTGCCAGGATGTTTTATTCTTCAGATCTGCCCTTGAATATAATTTTGCATAGTGAGAACAGATATTCTTAAACTTCTCTTTATGAGCAATAAATTTAATATTTTAACAGAATTTGCACATGATTGCGAATTATAAATTTCTTTATATTATATACTCCGTACGAAGAACGGGTATGCTGCTAGTATTTAATAAAAATCTTCTTCCTCATAAACACACTGGATTTAAATCCGTTGCTAAACGACATGTTATGATTTGCTTCAAATAAATTGGTGGTCAAAATATCGTCTGAATAATGCGATCTCTAATGAAGGTTTGTCGGCATTTTAAAAAATCGCCAAATTTATCGCCAAGTGGGACTGTAGAATTGACAGTCCCACTTGGCGATATCATCAAAATATTATCCCCTAAAAAAACACAATTTCATTTATTTAGCGCAATTTTATCAATTTCAAGATATTCTTATGGATTTACAAACATTTTTATCAATTTGGTGACATTTTAAAAACTCGCTAAATGTGTTACTAAGTAAGCCGGTTGGACTGACAGACAAATGCTAACGAAACACCAGTTCAGGACTTTCTAGCAAAACAAAATAAATTTCATTTATTTACATCGTTTTTATCAATTTGGAAACATTCCAATCAATTTAGCAACGTTTAAGAAATTTGCCAAGTTAGCGATATCCAGCCAAATTCGTAGCTCTAAATTTGCAGATCTGAATAAAATATCGTGTTCCAGTTTGTATATAATAAATGAAAACACTAAAATATTATTAGAAAATATACATACCCGTTCTACTCTTTTTCTGTTTCAACAATCGGATAAATGAATTTATTGGGTAGACAGAATATATGAGTTTATTAGCTAAACACAATATATAAGCTTGAAACCTCTTTGCCAAAATAAATGAAAGTGATGTACTCAGTTCGCAATTAATATAATTAAAAGAAAAATCGAACCGTTTTTTTCTAAAATATATTTTTATATCCATCTATTTATTATTCAAATCGAAAAAAAAAAATAATAATCATTAACAAACACATTTAATTTTATTGAGTTGCCGAGCAACATGATATAAGATAGAATCTTCCTCATAAAATGCGAAATTAAATAACCATTTTGATTTCTTTATACTTTTCATCGTTGAGTAAAAGCTTGTGAAAAATATAAGCCATGGAGGTAGATTTTTCCATTTAATTCAAGTTTCAAACAATTCATGCTTTCAAATAGTGACTAATTAGCGCAAAAAATCTCAGAAATAAAGTTTTATTTCTCTTTGACGTTTTAAACAAACGATTTTCATCCTTTCCGTTTGGATAAACCACGGAGTTAGAGAGTAGAACTCCTAGGAAAAAGTTCCTTTTTTCATTAATATCTCGACAACTCCTGGTCTTAGAAACTCAAAACTTAGGCAAAATTTATGAAGGGCAATTTTAGGGCTACCTACAAAATTTCATTCAATTCGGTTCAGCCGTTCTCTCGTGAAGATGAGACAAACGAAAGTTTCGTTTTTTACTAATGTCTCGAGAACCACTGGTTGTAGAAACTCCAAACAGAGACTAAATTTTAAGTGGGGTTATTTCCAGACTACCCACAAAATTTTATCAAATTCGGTTCAGCCGTTCTCCCGTGATGATGGGACAAACAGACAGACAGATTTTCAATTTTATATATATAGACTAGCAGCATACCCGTTCTTCGTACGGAGTATAAAATATAAAGAAATTTATATTTTAGAATCATATGCAAATTATGTTAAAATATTAAATTTATTGCTCCTAAAGAGAAGTTTATGAATATCTGTTCTCATCATGCAAAATTATCGTCACGGGCAGATTTGAAGAATAAAACTTCCTGGCCCCTTTCGAAAGCAAATTTACAAAAAAAAAGGAATTGAATCAATATATGCAAAATGAAAGCATTAAAATTGTATAGGACCCGTACTACTTATATACGCGAATATTAGAAGATATAACCTGTATTAGTAGATTACATGTATAAATTGAAAATATCAATAAACCCGTAATTGATTCCAATATATGCCAGAATGAAAGCACTAAAATTATATAGGAATATATATATATATATATATATATATATATATATCATATAAAATCCATTAAACAAATTCAAAAAGAATTCCTATGCATATCCACAAAAATCAAAGGCACTACTCAGGAAAAGGAAGGAACGGGAAGGGGAGTCGCAATCCTCCCCAACCATTAAATGCAAAGCATTTGGTTATCCCAAGTTCCTTTAAATCTTCTTTTTCTTGGATTATATATATATATATATATATATATATATATATATAAATTTATATATATATATATATATATATATATACACCCATACTACTTATATTGTCGCAGATTAGAAAATATGCCTGTATGTTAGTAGAAGATTACCCTTATTACAATATGAGTCTAAAAAATCTTTGCCGAAATAAAACAGATGACATTATAAATTGAAAATTTCAATTATCCCCGTAATCTTTATACCAGAAGGTCGTAATTGATTCCAATAATGCCAATATATATCAAAATATATGCCTATATACCTGTACTACTTATATTCTCGTAGATTAGAAGATAACACTTGTATTTATAGAAGACTAGCAGCATACCCGTCCTTCGTATGGAGTATATAATATAAAAAAACTTATAATTCTCAATCATGTGCAAATTCTGATAAAATATTATATTTATTGCTCATAAAGAGAAGTTTAAGAATATCTGTTCTCACTATGCAAAATTATCTTCACGGGCAAATCTGAAGAATAAAATATCCTGGCCCCTTTTGTAAACAAATTCACACACAAAAAAAAAGAATTGAATCAATATATGCAACCACGTACTACTTATATTGTCGCAAATTAGAAAATATGCCAGTGTGTTAGTAGAAGCTTAAACATATTGTAATATGAGTCTTAAAAATATTTACCAAAATAAAAAAGATGACGTAATAAATTGAAAGTATCAAAAATCCCCGTAATCTTAATACCAGAAGGTCGTAATTGATTCCAATATATGCCAATATATATAAAAATTTTGCCAATATACCTGTACTACTTATATTCTCGTAGATTAGAAGATATACCCGTGCATTTGTAGAAGATTACTTGTACAACGTACTATATATGAGTTTCAACAATTTTCGTCATAATGAAACAATGACATAATAATTTGAAAATATCAATAATTCCTGAATCAACTGTCCCCGAAATATCAATAATAATGATGTTTAAACCTGAAGACCGTAATTGATATTATCGAGTGAAAAATGCAATTTCAATGAAATTTATTTTATATACATATTTTTATTAGATTTAATAAAAATCGTATGACACATAACACATTGGATCCGTTGCTAAGCGACATGATATCATCTGCTTCAAATAAATTGATGGAAATCATGTCGTCTGAATAATGTGATCTCCATGGAAGGTTTGGCGACATTTTCGTCTCCATGATATTTTTATGGATTTACAAATATTTTTATCAATTTAGTGATATTAAAAAAATTAGTTAAATGCGTTACTAAGTAGGATGGATGGACTGGCCGACAAATGCTACAGAAACATCATTTCAGTACTCTATTCTAAAAAAACAAATTTAATTTTATTGATTTGGGTCATTTTTATCAATTTGGAGATATTTCCTCTAATTTGGTAAAGTTTAAGAAAAGTTACCAAGTTATTTAGAGATATTCCGCTAAATTCGTAGCTCTAAATTTGCAGATCTGAAGAATAAAATATCCATATCCCGTCTGTATATAAACTAAATGAAAACACTAAAATTGTATTAGAAGATACATACATCCGTTCTACTCTTTTTCTGCTTCAACAATCGGCTAAATGAATTTATTGGGCAAACACAATATATGAGTTTATTAGCTAAACACAATATATGAGCTTTCAAACCTCTTTGCTAAAATAAATAAAAGTGTGATGTACGCAGTTCGCAATATATATAATTAACAGAACAATCAAACCGTTCATTTATTATGAGTTTATTAGCTAAACACAATATATGAGCTTGAAACCTCTTTGCTAAAATAAATAAAAGTAATGTACGCAGTCCGCAATATATATAATTAAAAGAACAATCAAACCGTTCATTTATAAAATATATTTTTACATCTATTTATTTATTATACAAATAGAAAAAATGATAATAATCATTAACAAACACATTTAATTCCATTCCTTTGCCGAGCAACATGATATAAGATAGAATCTTCCTCATAAAATGCGAAATTAAATAACCATTTTAATTTCTTTATACTTCTAATCGTTGAGTAAAAGCTTGTGAAATACATGGAGATTGATACATGTAAAAACATGGAGGTAGATTTTTCCATTTAAATTCATGTTTCAAACAATTCATGCTTTCAGATAGTGACTATTTAATGCAAAAATCCTGCATCAAACTCAAAAATAAAGTTTTAATTCCCTTTGACGCTTTAAACAAACGATTTTTATCCTTTCCGTTTGGATAAACCACGGAGTTGGAGATTAGAACTCCTATAAAAAAAGTTCCGTTTTTCATTAATATCTCGACAACCCCTGGTTTTAGAAACTTGAAACTTGGGTAAAATTTATGGGGGGCTATTTCAAGGCCACCCACAAAATTTCATTAAATTCGGTTCAGCCGTTCTCTCGTGATGATGAGACAAACGAAAGTTTCGTTTTTTACTAATATCTCGAGAACCACTGGTCGTAGAAATTCCAGTCATAGACTAAATTTTAAGTGGGGTTATTTCTAGGATACCCACAAAATTTGATCAAATTCGGTTCAGCCGTTCTCCCGTGATGATGGGACAAACAGACAGACAGACAGACAGACAGACAGACAGATTTTCAATTTTATTTATATAGATTACTCGCACAACGTACAATATGTGAGTTTCAACAATTTTTGTCATAATAAAACAATGGTATAATAATTTGAAAATATCAATAATCCCCGAATCAATAATCCCCGAAAATATCAATAATAATAATGTGCAACCTGAAGACCGTAATCGATATTATCCAGTCAAAAATGCAATGCCAATTAAATTTATTTTATATACATATCTTTATTATTCAAATCCGAAAGGATTTAATTAAAATCGTATGCCACATAACACATTGGATTTACATCCATTGCTAAATGACATGATATCTGTTGCTTCAAATAAATTGATGGAAATCATATCGTCTGAATAATGCTATCTCCATGAAAGGTTTGGCGATATTTTTTTCAATTTAGCGATAACTTAAAAATCGCCAAATTTATCGCCAAGTGGGACTGTAAAACTGATAGTCCCATTTTGCGACAAATTGACGAAACATCATCATAATATTATCCCCTAGCAAAACACAATTAATTTTATCAATTTCATGACATTTTTATAGATTCACAAACATTTTTATCAATTTGGTGATATTTTAAAAATTCGATAAATGTGTTAGTAAGTAGGATGGATAGACTGACCCACAAATGCTACCGAAACATCATTTCAGTACTGTCTTCTAAAAAAACGAATTTAATTTCATTGATTTGCGTCGTTTTTATCAATTTGGCGATATTTCCGTCAATTTGGCAAAGTTTAAGAAAAGTTGCCAAGTTAGCTATATTCCGCCAAATTTGTAGCTCTGAAATTGCAGATCTGAAGAATAAAACATCCTGATCCCGTTTGTATATACTAAATGCAAACACTAAAATTGTATTAGAAGATAGACCCTTTCTACTCTTTTTCTGTTTCAACAATCGGATAAATGAATTTATTAGTAAACACAATATGAGTTTATTAGCTAAACACAATATAAAAGCTTAAAAGCTCTTTGTCAAATGAAAGTGATGTACGCAGTCCGTAATTAATATAATTAAAAGAAAAATCAAATCGTTCATTTACAAAATATATTTTTACATCTATTTATTTATTATTCAAATAGAAAAAATAATAACAAATATTAAGAAACACATTTAATTTAATTGCGTTGCTGAGCAACATAATATAATAAAGAATCTTCCTCATAAACTGCGAAATTAAATAACCATTTTGATCTCTTCCCCATAAAATGCAAAAATAATAACTATTTTGATTTCTTTATACTTTCCATTGTTTAGTAAATGCTTGACCATGGAGTTAGATTTTCCATTTAAATTCATGTTTCAAACAATTCATGCTTTCAGATAGTGACTAATTAATGCAAAAATCCTGCACTAAGCTCAGAAATGAAATTTTAATTCACGTTGACGTTTTAAACAAACGATTTTCATCCTTTCCGTTTGGATAAACCACGGAGTTAGAGAGTAGATCTCCTAGGATAAAGTTCCGTTTTTCATTAATATCTCGACAACTCCTGGTATTAGAAACTCGAAACTTGGGCAAAATTTATGGGGGGCTATTTTAAGGCTACTCACAAAATTTCATTAAATTCGATTCAGCCGTTCTCTCGTGATGATGAGACAAACGAAATATTCGTTTTTCACTAATATCTCGAGAACCACTGGTTGTGGAAACTCCAAACATGGACTAAATTTTAAGTGGGGCTATTTCTAGGCTATCCACAAAATTTCATCAAATTCGGTTCAGCCGTTCTCCCGTGATGATGGGACAAACAGACAGACAGACAGACAGACAGATTTTCAATTTCATTTGTATAGATACACTAGCAGCATACCCGTTCTTCGTACGGAGTATATAATATAAAGAAACTTGAAATTCATAATCATGCCCAAATTCTTATAGTATACTAAATGACATGTTTAATCAAAATATTCTGTTAAAATATTTAATATAATGCTCCTAAAAAGAAGTTTAAGAATCTCTGTTCTCGCTATATAAAATTATCTTCATGGACATATCTGAAGAATAAAACATCTTGGACCCCTTATGTAAGCAAATATAAAAAAAAATATGGAATTGAATCAATATATGCAAAATAAAAGCGTTCAAATTGTATGGGACCCGTACTAATTATATACGCGAATATTAGAAAATATAACCTGTATTAGTAGATTACATGTATAAATTGAAAATACCAATAAACCCGTAATCTTTAAATCTGAAGACAGTCATTTATTCCAATATATGTCAAAATTAAAGTGCTAAAATTATATGGGAAGATATACACGTACTACTTATAATGTCCGATTATTAGTAGAAGATTACCCGTTTTGCAATATGAGTCACAAATGTTTTTTGGTAAAATACAACAGACGACGTAATAAATTGAATATATAATTAATCCCCTTAATCTTCATACCAGAAGACTGTACTTGATTCCAATATATATGCCAATATATGTCAAAATATATGCCAATATACCTGTACTACTTATATTCTCGTAGGTTAGAAGATAAACCCGTGCATTCCTAGAAGATTACTCCTACAACGTACAATATGCGTGTGTCAGCAATTTTTGCCGCAATAAAACAATGGCGTAATAACTTAAAAATATCAATAATCCCTGAATCAATAATTCCGGAAAATATCAATAATAATAATGTTTAAACCTGAAGAGTATAATTGATATTATCCAGTCCAAAATGAAATGGCAATGAAATTTAGTTTATATACATATCTTCATTATTCAAATCGGAAAGGATTTAATAAAAACCGTCTGGGGCATAAACACATTGGATTTAAATCCGTTGCTAAGCGACATGATATCATTTGCTTCAAATAAATTGGTAGAAAAAATATCGTCTAAATAGTTATATTTCTATGGAACATTTGGCGACAGTTTCGTCAAATTAGCGACATTTTAAAAAATCGCCAAATTTATCGCCAAGTGGGACTGTAGAACTGACAGTTCCACTTTGCGACAAATTGACGAAATATCATCACAATACTATCCCCTAACAAAAAACAATTAATATCATTTATGTAGCGCAATTTTATCAATTTCAAGATATTTTTATAGATTTGAAAACATTTTTATCAATTTGGTGACATTTTAAAAATTCGCTAAATATATTACTAAGTAGGATGGTTGGTCTGACAGATAAATGCTAACCAAACATCATTTCAGTGCTCTCTTCTAACAAAACAAAAAAAAATTTCATTGATATGTAGAAGACCCAAGCCACACGACCAACCCGAAGGTTTATGGCAGCTGTTTGTGTGTCGTTTATATCAATTTGGAGACATTTCCGTCAATTTGGCAAAGTTTAAGAAAAGTTGTCAAATTAGCGATATCCCTCCAAATTCGTAGCTTTGAATTTGCAGATCTGAATGAAACTTTCTTATCCCGTTTCAATATACTAAATGAAAACACTACAATTGTATTAGAAGATATACCCGCTCTACTCTTTTTCTGTTTCAACAATCGGCTATATGAATTTATTGGCTAAACACAATATATGAGTTTAGTAGCTAAATCTATATATATAAAATTGAAAATCTGTCTGTCTGTCTGTCTGTCTGTCTGTCTGTTTGTCCCATCATCACGAGAGAACGGCTGAACCGAATTTGATGAAATTTTGTGGGTAGCCTGGAAATAGCCCCACTTAAAATTTAGTCTATGTTTGGAGTTTCTACGACCAGTGGTTCTCGAGATATTAGTAAAAAACGAAACTTTCGATTGTCTCAACATCACGCGACAACGGCTGATCCGAATTGAATGAAATTTTGTGTGTAGCTTTGAAATAGCCCCCCATACATTTTGTACAAGTTTCGGGTTTCTAAGACCAGGGGTTGTCGAAATATTAATGAAAAACGGAACTTTTTCCTAGGAGTTCTACTCCCTAACTCCGTGGTTTATCGAAACGAAAAGCTTGAAAATCGTTTGAAAGTGAATTAAAATTTAATCTCTGAGTTTGATGGGAGATTTTTTGCGTTAATTAGTCACTTTCTGAAAACATGAATTGTTTGAAACATGATTTAAAGGGGAAATCTATCTCCATGGTTCATGGTTTATTTAAAACAAGCTTTTACGGAACAATGAGAAGTATAGAGAAATCAAAATCGTTATTTAATTTCGCAGTTTATGTTATAAGACATGGCATATTTAACATGTTATAAGATTCTATCTTATATCATGTTACTCAGAAACGCAATTAAATTAAATCTGACTGTTAATTTTAATAATTATTTTTTCGATTTGAATAATAAATAAATGGATATAAAAATATATTTTAGAAAAGAACGATTTGATTTTTCTTATAGCATTTTTGACTGGATAATATCAATTACGGTCTTCAGGTTTAAAAATTATTATTATTTATATTTTCGGGGATTATTGATTCAAGGATTATTGATATTTTCAAGTTATTATGCAATTATTTTATTATGACAAAAATTGTTTAAACTCATATATTGTATGTTGTACGAATCTCCTACAAATACACGTGTATATCTTTTAATCTACGAGAATATAAGTAGTACAGGTATATTGACATATGTTTTGATATATATTGGCATATATTGGAATCAATTACGACCTTCTGGTATAAAGAGTACGGATATTATTGATGTTTTCAATTTATTACGTCATCTCTTTTATTTTGGCAAATATTTTTGAGACGCATACGGGTAATCTTCTACTAACACATTGGCATATTTTCTGATCTGCGACAATATAATTAGTACGGAGTTGCATATATTCATTCAATTCCTAATTTTTCTTCTGTAAATTTGCTTACAAAAGGGGGCAGGATGTTTTATTCTTCAGATCTGATCGTGAAGATAATTTTGCATAGTGAGAACATATATTCTTAAACTTCTCTTTAGGAGCAATAAATTTAATATTTTAACAGAATTTGCACATGATTGCGAACTTTAAGTTTCTTTAAATTATACACTCCGTACGAATAACGGGTGTGCTGTTAGTGGTTAATAAATTTTAACATTTTAGGAGGATATATCATGTTGCTCGGCATCGCAATTAAATTAAATGTGTTTGATAATGTTTTTATTATTTTTTTTCGATTTAAATAATAAATAAATTGATAAATGGATATAAAAGTATATCTTATGAATGGACGGTTTGATTTTTCTTTTAATTATATTAATTGCTGACTGCGTACATCAATTGCATTTATTTTGGCAAAGAGTTTTCAAGCTTATATCGTATTTAGCTACTAAACTCATATATTGAGTTTAGCCAATAAATTCATATAGCCGATTGTTGAAACAGAAAAAGAGTAGAGCGGGTATATCTTCTAATACAATTGTAGTGTTTTCATTTAGTATATTGAAACGGGATAAGAATGTTTCATTCAGATCTGCAAATTCAAAGCTACGAATTTGGAGGGATATCGCTAATTTGACAACTTTTCTTAAACTTTGCCAAATTGACGGATATGTCGCCAAATTGATATAAACGACACACAAACAGCTGCCATAAACCTTCGGGTTGGTCGTGTGGCTTGGGTCTTCTACATATCAATGCAATTTTTTTTTGTTTTGTTAGAAGAGAGTACTGAAATGATGTTTGGTTAGCATTTATCTGTCAGACCAACCATCCTACTTAGTAATACATTTAGCGAATTTTTAAAATGTCACCAAATTGATAAAAATGTTTTCAAATCTATAAAAATATCTTGAAATTGATAAAATTGCGCTACATAAATGATATTAATTGTTTTTTGTTAGGGGATAGTATTGTGATGATATTTCGTCAATTTGTCGCTAAGTGGAACTGTCAGTTCTACAGTCCCACTTGGCGATAAATTTGGCGATTTTTTAAAATGTCGCTAATTTGACGAAACTGTCGCCAAATGTTCCATAGAAATATAACTATTTAGACGATATTTTTTCTACCAATTTATTTGAAGCAAATGATATCATGTCGCTTAGCAACGGATTTAAATCCAATGTGTTTATGCGGCAGACGATTTTTATTAAATCCTTTCCGATTTGAATAATGAAGATATGTATATAAAATAAATTTCATTGCCATTTCATTTTGGACTGGATAATATCAATTATACTCTTCAGGTTTAAACATTATTATTATTGATATTTTCCGGAATTATTGATTCAGGGATTATTGATATTTTTAAGTTATTACGCCATTGTTTTATTGCGGCAAAAATTGCTGACACACGCATATTGTACGTTGTACTAGTAATCTTCTAGGAATGCACGGGTATATCTTCTAACCTACGAGAATATAAGTAGTACAGGTATATTGGCATATATTTTGACATATATTGGCATATATATTGGAATCAAGTACAGTCTTCTGGTATGAAGATTAAGGGGATTAATTATATATTCAATTTATTACGTCGTCTGTTGTATTTTACCAAAAAACATTTGTGACTCATATTGCAAAACGGGAAATCTTCTACTAATAATCGGACATTATAAGTAGTACGTGTATATCTTCCCATATAATTTTAGCACTTTAATTTTGACATATATTGGAATAAATGACTGTCTTCAGATTTAAAGATTACGGGTTTATTGGTATTTTCAATTTATACAAGTAATCTACTAATACAGGTTATATTTTCTAATATTCGCGTATATAATTAGTACGGGTCCCATACAATTTTAATGCTTTTATGTTGCATATATTGATTCAATTCCATATTTTTTTTTATATTTGCTTACATAAGGGGTCCAAGATGTTTTATTCTTCAGATATGTCCATGAAGATAATTTTATATAGCGAGAACAGATATTCTTAAACTTCTTTTTAGGAGCATTATATTAAATATTTTAACAGAATATTTTGATTAAACATGTCATTTAGTATACTATAAGAATTTGGGCATGATTATGAATTTCAAGTTTCTTTATATTATATACTCCGTACGAAGAACGGGTATGCTGCTAGTACGATATAAGCTTGAAAACTCTTTGCCAAAATAAATGAAATTGATGTACGCAGTCAGCATTATATATAATTAAAAGAAAAATCAAACCGTCCATTCATAAGATATACTTTTATATCCATTTATCCATTTATTTATTATTTAAATCGAAAAAAAATAATAAAAACATTAACAAACACATTTAATTTAATTGCGATGCCGAGCAACATGATATATCCTCCTAAAATGTTAAAATTTATTAACCACTAACAGCACAACCGTTATTCGTACGGAGTGTATAATTTAAAGAAACTTAAAGTTCGCAATCATGTGCAAATTCTGTTAAAATATTAAATTTATTGCTCCTAAAGAGAAGTTTAAGAATATATGTTCTCACTATGCAAAATTATCTTCACGATCAGATCTGAAGAATATCAAATTTACAGAAGAAAAAATAGGAATTGAATGAATATATGCAACCCCGTACTAATTATATTGTCGCAGATCAGAAAATATGCCAATGTGTTAGTAGAAGATTACCCGTATTACAATATGCGTCTCAAAAATATTTGCCAAAATAAAAGAGATGACGTAATAAATTGAAAACATCAATAATATCCGTACTCTTTATACCAGAAGGTCGTAATTGATTCCAATATATGCCAATATATATCAAAACATATGTCAATATACCTGTACTACTTATATTCTCGTAGATTAAAAGATATACACGTGTATTTGTAGAAGATTCGTACAACATACAATATATGAGTTTAAACAATTTTTGTCATAATAAAATAATTGCATAATAACTTGAAAATATCAATAATCCTTGAATCAATAATCCCCGAAAATATAAATAATAATAATTTTTAAACCTGAAGACCGTAATTGATATTATCCAGTCAAAAATGCTATAAGAAAAATCAAATCGTTCTTTTCTAAAATATATTTTTATATCCATTTATTTATTATTCAAATCGAAAAAATAATTATTAAAATTAACAGACAGATTTAATTTAATTGCGTTTCTGAGTAACATGATATAAGATAGATTCTTAAAACATGTTTAATATGTCATGTCTTATAACATAAACTGCGAAATTAAATAACGATTTTGATTTCTCTATACTTCTCATTGTTCCGTAAAAGCTTGTTTTAAATAAACCATGAACCATGGAGATAGATTTCCCCTTTAAATCATGTTTCAAACAATTCATGTTTTCAGAAAGTGACTAATTAACGCAAAAAATCTCCCATCAAACTCAGAGATTAAATTTTAATTCACTTTCAAACGATTTTCAAGCTTTTCTTTTGGATAAACCACGGAGTTAGGGAGTAGAACTCCTAGGAAAAAGTTCCGTTTTTCATTAATATCTCGACAACCCCAGGTCTTAAAAACTCGAAACTTGGACAAAATTTATGGGGGGATATTTCAAGGCTATTCACCAAATTTCATTAAATTCGGTTCAGCCGTTTTTCCGTGATGATGAGACAAACGAAAATTTCGTTTTTTACTAATATCTCGAGAACCACTGGTCGTAGAAACTCAAAACACGGATATAATTTTAAGTGGAGCTATTTCTGGGCTACCCACAAAATTTCATCAAATTCGGTTCAGCCGTTCTCCCGTGATGGTGTGACAAACAGACAGACAGACAGACAGACAGACAGACAGACAGATTTTCATTTTTATTTATATAGAAGATATATTTATTATTCAAATCGGAAAAGACCTAATAAAAATCGTCTGACGAATAAACGCATTGGATTTAAATCCATTGGACTCGTGATAACGGGACAAACAGACAGACAGATTTTCAATTTTATATATATAGAGTAGCAGCATACCCGTCCTTCGTACGGAGTATATAATATAAAAAAACTTATAATTCGCAATCATGTGCAAATTCTGATAAAATATTAAATTTATTGCTCATAAAGAGAAGTTTAAGAATATCTGTTCTCACTATGCAAAATTATCTTCACGGGCAAATCTGAAGAATAAAATATCCTGGCCCCTTTTGTAAACAAATTCACACACAAAAAAAAGAATTGAATCAATATATGCAACCACGTACTACTTATATTGTCGCAAATTAGAAAATATGCCAGTGTGTTAGTAGAAGCTTAAACATATTGTAATATGAGTCTTAAAAATATTTACCAAAATAAAAAAGATGACGTAATAAATTGAAAGTATCAAAAATCCCCGTAATCTTAATACCAGAAGGTCGTAATTGATTCCAATATATGCCAATATATATAAAAATTTTGCCAATATACCTGTACTACTTATATTCTCGTAGATTAGAAGATATACCCGTGCATTTGTAGAAGATTACTTGTACAACGTACTATATATGAGTTTCAACAATTTTCGTCATAATGAAACAATGGCATAATAATTTGAAAATATCAATAATTCCTGAATCAACTGTCACCGAAATATCAATAATAATGATGTTCAAACCTGAAGACCGCAAATGATATTATCCAGTCAAAAATGCAATGCCAATGAAATTTATTTTATATACATATTTTTATTAGATTTCATAAAAATCGTATGACACATAACACATTGGATCCGTTGCTAAGCGACATGATATCATCTGCTTCAAATAAATTGATGGAAATCATGTCGTCTGAATAATGTGATCTCCATGGAAGGTTTGGCGACATTTTCGTCTCCATGATATTTTTATGGATTTACAAATATTTTTATCAATTTAGTGATATTAAAAAAATTAGTTAAATGCGTTACTAAGTAGGATGGATGGACTGACCGACAAATGCTACAGAAACATCATTTCAGTACTCTATTCTTAAAAAACAAATTTAATTTCATTGATTTGGGTCATTTTTATTAATTTGGAGATATTTCCTCTAATTTGGTAAAGTTTAAGAAAAGTTACCAAGTTATTTAGAGATATTCCGCTAAATGCGTAGCTCTAAATTTGCAGATCTGAAGAATAAAATATCCATATCCCGTCTGTATATACACTAAATGAAAATACTAAAATTGTATTAGAAGATACATACATCCGTTCTACTCTTTTCCTGCTTCAACAATCGGCTAGATGAATTTATTGGGTAAACACAATATATGAGTTTATTAGCTAAACACAATATATGAGCTTTGAAACCTCTTTGCTAAAATAAATAAAAGTACTGTACGCAGTCCGCAATATATATAATTAAAAGAACAATCAAACCGTTCATTTATAAAATATATTTTTACATCCATTTATTTATTATACAAATAGAAAAAATAATAATAATCATTAACAAACACATTTAATTCCATTCCTTTGCCGAGCAACATGATATAAGATAGAATCTTTCTCATAAAATGCGAAATTAAATAACCATTTTAATTTCTTTATACTTCTAATCGTTGAGTAAAAGCTTGTGAAATACATGGAGGTTAACTCATGTAAAAACATGGAGGTAGATTTTTCCATTTAAATTCATGTTTCAAACAATTCATGCTTTCAGATAGTGACTATTTAATGCAAAAAACCTGCATCAAACTCAAAAATAAAGTTTTAATTCCCTTTGACGCTTTAAACAAACGATTTTTATCCTTTCCGTTTGGATAAACCACGGAGTTGGAGAGTAGAACTCCTATAAAAAAAGTTCCGTTTTTCATTAATATCTCGACAACCCCTGGTCTTAGAAACTCGAAACTTGGGCAAAATTTATGGGGGGCTATTTCAAGGCCACTCACAAAATTTCATTAAATTCGGTTCAGCCGTTCTCTCGTGATGATGAGACAAACGAAAGTTTCGTTTTTTACTAATATCTCGAGAATCACTGGTCGTAGAAATTCCAACTATAGGCTAAATTTTAAGTGGGGCTATTTCTAGGCTACCCACAAAATTTCTTCAAATTCGGTTCAGCCGTTCTCCCGTGATGATGGGACAAACAGACAGACAGACAGACAGACAGACAGACAGACAGACAGACAGACAGACAGACAGATTTTCAATTTTATTTATATAGATTGTTCATTATCATTTAGTGTTTTACTGGATGTATAAAACTATTTCGAAGTGCTAAATTAATTTATATTTCGCGCAATTGTAAGTTAACGATTGGAAATATTGCTAAAATCATTGCAATATAGTCCATATTTTTAAACGATTTTAATCATTAGAAGATATTGAATTATCAGCACTTTCCTAATCATTTTAGTTAATTAAGCGTCGTTTTTGCCAATTTAACAACTTCAATCTGGCAAAATCTTCAAAAAGCCAAATTTATCGTCAGGGTCAATCTCTTCGAAGATACTTTCTACTTATTTTAATTTTATGTAAGTTTTTCGATAAATGTATCGGAAAACGTGCTATGCGTAGAGCACGTTTTGTGCTAGCGTTCTAATGTTTTGTTTTCTAATGATAAATTATGTAAGAAATGATTATTCATTAAACATTATTGTAGCTCCTGATTTTTTAAAATATTCATTCGAAAATTGGGAATGGGGGGGGGGGGGCGTCTTCCGTCTTTCTATTCCATCTCGTTTAAAATCATTAGGTTTCTAGTATTCACTGATTGTAATAATAGCACCAAATGTTTTTCAAATCGCTCCATTCGTTCGTGGGGTGACACTTCCGCAAATTCAATGACACACACACTTCTTCTTTGTAGAGTGATAGAGTGATCTTTGTGATGATTTTGTAGAGTAATATTGCAATAAAGGCAAATCAGAGACTATGTCAGTAGAGTATCGAGTTTTCCCGAGGCCCCAAGTTAGCTTTGATAAAAAGGCCTCATTTGAACAATAAATACAGTAAAACACAGTAATCCGAAAATTCGATTATCCGACAATTTAATTATACAGTTTTCAGAAGCTGTTTTAAAAAAGTTTGTTGAAGTTGTTTTATTTTGTTTTAAAAAAGAAGAAAAATAGGGATTCATTAAAAAACTAACATATATATTAGTATTTTTCCTTTGGGTTCTGAAATAGAATTTTGGGCCCCGGGTTAACAATATTTTGGAGATCTTTGCAAGTTATAAAATATTTCTGGGTCCGAAACTACATTATCCCAATGGATAATCCGGCCTAGTTATATAATGAAGCGCATCATGGGAATTATAACACCCTGATCTCAATATCCTTAACTACAATTCGATAAATAGGTTGTAGCCAAAATGTTGTAAAGAACACTATAAATTGATATATTATACAATAATATTATACAATAACTCAAATGCCTAATAATAAAATGTAGAATTATATAAAATACCAAGAAAATGTTGGATTAGGTATAATAAATTTACAATGCACTATAAAGAATCTTTAAACAAGAAAGATCAATCATGCTTAAAGCATTGATTATGAAACACTTTCCAACTTCAATGCAATTTTGTTTAAACATCTCTGAAATGCAATACATTCCTAAGTAATATTTTAAAACTTATCACAATACTACATTAATTTATTATATTTGAAAACTTAAACCTTCATCGAAAAAAATGAACTTCATTCAAATGACGGCATTGAAAGAAAAATTACCTGGTTTAAACATCTCTAAAATGCGATACATTCCTCGGTAATATTTTTAAAATCATCATAATACTACAATAATTTATTATATTTGAAAACTTCATCGAAAACAACTGACATTCATTCAAATGACGTCATAGAAAAAATAACACGCCTGGCTCTCTCTATAAAAGCAGCATTTCATTCATAACATTTTCCCAATCATTTCATTCATCACAGTACTAAAATAATTTATTTTATTTAAAAACTTAAGACCATGGAGCTACAAGTAATTAAATTCTATGCTTAAAACTTCATCGAAAAAAATCGTCCTTCTCTCTGTAAAATCAATGAATATTTCATTCATATCAGCTATGCAGACTCCATGAGCCAAATACTTTTGCGTTAAAAAATACAGCAATTCTTATACAATTCATCCTACATATTTTGCTGTTTACATTTTACATAAGTGAAAAAATAGGCTTCGTTGTAGAAATAATCAAATTTGGATGAGCATTTAAACTCAAATATATTGTAATTGCGTTGTTTCAGTATGTAGATGCACAGAATTTAAGCAAAAATAAAGCGGTTTTAGGACAAATACAACACTCAATATGAATTAAAAGGAACTTTAAAAATCACGATTTTCAGACAAGATGGATGCCATATTTTATTTTGAAGTGGGTCACGCGATCTTTTCATGTCATGGTCACGCGATCTTTTCATGTCATGGATCTTTTCATGTCAGGGTTCATATAAGAGGTGTAATTAATATTTTAATTTTTATTTAAAAAACTACTAAATATATTTTGCTGAAATTTTTTTTATATATTTTATGGAATAATTTGAATATTACCTAAAATTTTCGAAGCAATTTGTGAATTTTAAATCTGCTTAAAAAATGTTTGAAAAATTAGGTCCCATAGGGTTCAATGTATTTTATTTTCTCGACCCGGGTTCAATCCAAAACTAATTGGGTGATATTATTTATTTATATTCCCGTAGGTCCTACAGACCGTCTGAACAACATACAAAAATTTCATTTTGATTAAATCATTTTTACGGCAGTTATCGTGCTAACGGACAGACAGACAGACAGACAGACAGACAGAATGAACAAAGTCATAAACACTTTTCAACTTTGTTGTAAAGTGTTAAAAATTGCAAAATAAATCCAATATAAATAATGTACAAAATTTTGAGACCCTCTGCAAATATGAGGCTCCAAGCGGTCGCTTGGGCTGCTTGACGCCCATGGACATTGTGCCAAGTAATTGTATCATTTCACCATTTGGAAGCAAACTTTTGTCGAATAACATATTTTTTTTGTAAAACCTAGCTATTCACGTCGCACTCCGAACACCGAAAGGCCATTTAATTTTATAGTCTCTGCATCAGCATCGACGTTAATACTGTCATCCAGTGGGATTCAAAGAGATGGTCGCGTGGCCTTCAGAGTTGCCTCTATGGGAGAGATGTCGTGCCTTTATAGTGTACTATAGATGCACGTGCCAGGAAGTGGGGTTTAGAGGCACGTGGCCGTTGCTAGGAGAAGGAAAAAGGAGCATACATAACAAACCAACTCAAAGAACGGGATAAATGAAAATAGTTCCCACACTTACACCTTCAATCATTCTGCCTTAGCATAACATGCCGTAAAATTAAGTCAACACTAGGCACACTTACTAAGAATTATGCAGCACTGCTTAAATGAGATGCAAGCCATTTACAAAAGCAAGTGTGTAGCATGCATGTCCAGAAAATTTAATAATTAATTCCCTAGAAAAATAAAACATATACCGTGTGCATTCGACCAAATAGTTTCCAAACACCGTTCATTTTTCATGTCACTCGTAAAGTTGATCATTAGACTCGCCATGTCTACTATAAGGGGACATCTCATATATATAAGCAGTTGTCTTCATATTTTACTTCATAAAAAATCAATTTTTTCCGCTTTTCATTACAGGTCCTGATTTTTCATGTCAAAGTAGCTCAAATTCTTAAAAATATTTTGTTCATGCTGTTGTGAAGAAAACGTGCTAAAAATGTTCCCCAGCATTTTCCACTGTACCTTCCGAAATAATCCGCTTATAAAAAAAATAATAATACTTATTTCATTTTATGCTGCTTAAATTATTTTTATTCCATAATTATACAGAAGTTGCTTATACAATTTTAGAACGATTTTATTGCAACAAATAACAAACATAAATGAATTCGAAAAAAATTTCTGGCAACAACTCATTTTATAAAGGTATTATAGTTTAAGGAAATTTATTACAGTTTTTTCATATTATAGTTTTATTATAGTTTATTTATACTCATTTTATTATAGTTTAAGGAAAATTTAAGTAACGTATATAAGCACAAATAAGACCATAATGTAACATACAGTTGTTTCGAGGATACGCTGAATTTTTTCGTCAGTGTAAGAAACAAAATTGAAGTCCAACAGAGAAATAATGGTGCATCCATTCCTCTGGATTCATGATTATACCTGTTTTTTTTTTCATAACGGTAAATTAAAGTTAAGAAAAGTTTAAAACAATGTCAAAATCAATTCAACATATTACCAAGATAATGTTTTAACTCTTTTTTTTAAAGAAGAAAAATCATCGTAGAGTCTTAATAGAGTAGAGCTTCATCAGGATAAAGCTACTAATTAAACATCAAAATCTACTGCTAAATTTGTTGAAAAAAATAACAAAAGATACAGGTATTAAAATAATTATACCCTTTTCTCATATTCCTTCAAATTTCCTGATGTTTCACTAATGTGTTATTGTGCTTTTTGGATTGTCAACAATGTCTCGAACTTTTGTGTGTCAAATCTTTGTTTTTTCCTTCTAACAGTTACAATACAGGGAAATATTAAAAACTATAAATTTCAAAGATTATTAGAGCCGAAATAAATTTCCAAATCGCAGTACACAGAAAGAGATAAAAATAAACAAATATGGAATGCTGTTTGAACTTTTGCCATTTTATGTAATTAGTAATTGGACATGGTTATTTCGCTTGCAATTGGGAAATATTTATAGTTTAAAGTGTATTAGAAATAAAAATTAAAAATCAATTCGCAATTTTAATTGCACTACATGTAATGTCTGTTTTTTGTATATTACTCAACATTAAAGAATGTTCAATACAAGATTTTCGCTATATATTTCGCCATTGGTGTAAATAAGATAAAATTCCAAATTGACATTGGAGTATGAAATGCGTATATACGTAATACGCGAGAGACGGCCAAGCTTTAAAAAAACGTTGATAGTATTCTTATATATATATATATGTAATATTATATCTTTGTACTAAATTTGGTTCAAATCGGTTAATGAGTTTCAGATATGTTCATGGACGTATTTAGGGGTGGGGGACAGGGAGTGCCAAAGCACCCTCCTGGAAAATTGTTAATTGAATTAAAAGCCAATATGAGAGAGAAAAAAATAAAATAAATGCTTTTTGGAATTAGAACATTGAACTGCAACTGTATGTTTTCTCCCACGTGTATAGTAATAAAAACAATTTAAACTTATACTTAAATGGAAAACTTAGGATTATTGCATTTGGTATGTTTATGAATGTTCAATTTGTTAGTTCAGTTACTGTGTTTTCAGGAAGGCATTCTGTTACGAAAGGTGGAGTACTTTTTGAAGGTGATACACACTAATTTTTAAAAGTACCATACACACCAATTTTTAAAATGTGATGCGTATACTATCTATCCAAATTTACTTTGTAACAATACATACTTCAAGGTTGATAGTAATCTTCAGTAGCGTAGCATGAGATTTTGAGTGAAAAGGCTGAAAAATTGGCAAAATATTTGATATTACAAGGGAAATTTATATTTGAATTCACATTTTCATAAGTTTTACTTCTATAAGTTTTAGTTATTGGTGAATAAAATAAAATAATTTTACATAAAAATGCAAAGAGTGGATGAAATGTACGAGATTTTAAAATGTTACCTACGTAAGATGAATATATACAAGATATAATATTTTAAATGTTCTCTTACTTCTAAATTGATGAACTTTTACAATCATTTTGTTAAACATGAAGTCATGGTCGCCCATAGGGAGGTAAAGGGTGTCACACTCCCCCTTGGACATATAACAAAAGCGAGCATCAAGCCAGTCGATGTTGTAGATCATCTGTTTGAGTTCTCCCCCCCCCCCCCCCTGGAAAAAGTTTTACAGTCGCCTATGTATGAAGTAGAAATATCTTAGAATATTATTAGCAAGTGATAGAAAAAATATATCAGTTTTGTAAATATAAACAGCTAGAACTAACGAAATACAACAATTCAAAGGTTCACTGAAAATGGATGAGAAATATATCTGGAACATAAACTTAGTTGAAAATCACTGCAGTCAACAATGTCTTTAAACAATTTTGTATATTAATTATTTACAAATACTATACTTTGAAAATTTAAAAATATTTTAACCACAATATGCTAAAAATCTGCTAAAAAATTATCAATGGCTTTTATTTAACTGAGATTCTCGTGTAACGTGATTTTTAAAGGGAAATCAGATTTATTCTTTCTAAAATTCACAAATACGCAAACGGATGCTTCGCCATATTGTTGCTGTGACTAAGTCTACTTTACAAACTACTTAAGTTTAATGGTAGTCATTATTAGTGTGTTTCTTTGTCTTGATATTGTTTACCTTTAGGTGAATGTCATGATATTCGTGGAAAATGGCTCACAATTTTTAGTATTACATATGACTTTTTTCTGAGAAGATTAATTAATAGAACCATTTTGACCCAAATTGGCGGATCCATTAGCCTTGCTCAAGAAATTTTCATTTATGAAACGTCACGTCCCATATCCAATCAGTCTTAAGTTACGCTGTTTTGAAAGGGTTGAAAACGGGAGAAGCAATAGTCCCACCTTTCTAGAAGCTAGCCTTTAGTTCTAGCTTATCAGGGAGGGCGCAGTTTAGCAGTTGAGCGCTTCTAATGCTATGCTTCTTTTAGTAAACCGTAAAAATTAGATGATTTCAGTTTCCAGATATGCGTTTTAATGGGAAAAATACTTTGAAACGTCTTATTTTAAGTAAGTAAAATGTAACAGTTTTCTAAATAAAAAGACTTATATATTCACAAAGTCATTTAACAGATTTAATAAATAAAAGTATCTTTAAATTAGATTTTAAATAGGGGAGGCTCAGCTTTTGAGCCTCAATGGACGCTACGCCACTTGTAATTTCTATATTTTGAATGCAATCAATTTTAGCACCACCCCTGGAAAAAATTCTGGCCATGGATATGTTGCTAAACAGTGTAAAATGAGGATCAACGTACTATGCACGACTCGGGCAAAATTTAAAGTAATTCATGACGTTGTTTTCACATTCGTGTAGACTATTTTTGTACAAAATTTAGTTTCAACCGTTTGTACAAACCGGTTACATAAATGCTGGAATAGAATAGACAGAACAACAGCATGCGGAATATTAAAAATGTGTCTTTGTTTATCCGTTAAAACCTTTAAATTTTACCAAAGTATAACTGCAGCCGATTTCACTTTCCCTACATGCATAGTATAAAGGATACGGAACGTATTGTGACTAGGTCTAAAATTCGAATTCGAGTTTTCGTACGTTTCAAGCAGCTCTGAACTGGAATCGAACGTTTTTGAGGTGATGTTTGTGTGTATGTGTATTATTGAGCCTTTGGATGGATGCGATATCTTAACGAATGGAGCGTTTCGAACGTAGTTTGGTACAATTATTACGATCCGAGAATACTAGAACTTTATTGATTTTGAACGCGATCGAATATTTCCGAATAAATTTTTGAAAAAAAAATCATTAAAAAAATTCATATTGGACTTTCCATAATGTTAAATAAATAATCATTTTGTAAATGAACAGTGATAATTATCATCAAATATGTAACACTTGGCAAGAAAATTGGCGACATTGACGACTAATTTGGCGAAATATCGCCAACTTGGTGACTTTTTAATGTGGGGCTAAATTGACGAAAATGTCGCAAAATTGCTAAATTAATGAAATTATGAACATATTTTAATATAATGGTGTATACTGCTTTGCAGATGCTCGTAAAATTTCTAATTGTCAAGCTATATTTGCACGAAATATAAGTTAATTTGGTACTTGATTAACTTATTTGGTACTTAATTAATTTGGTTCTTAATTAAGATAATTTTACATCTTATCATCCAGGAAAGCACCAAATGCCATTATAATTTTCAGCGTTAAAAATATTGTGTCGTGGATCTTGTCCACCATTATTTCACATTAAAAGAAGTAAAATACTTGCGTAAGGAAAGTTATGTGCTGCCCACATCAGATTTTTTCTTTTAAAGAATACACTGGCTTCTTCTGACCTGATACAACAGGTTCATAATGCCATTGAAACAACTGTAGTCACTAAATTTTCATTTGTTTGCTATCAAGGAAGTACACAAATTTGTATTCAGTCTTATTCATTGTAAAAGATTATGATTCAGTCGTATTCATTGTTAGTTAGAGCATTAATTCATTGCTGCAGAGTCTCCACGGTCTTAATTGGCAAAGCCATTGTTGCGTGTATGGAGTACACATTGTGTAGCTAAGAAAAGATTCTACATAATTTTTTTTTTTTGACGGAGTCGAAACTCCCCAAAAGCACTTGTATTCCATGACAAAGTCCATAAGCATTATTTCGTCATACACCGTTTTTGATATGAAAGATCCTTGAATGCTCATGTCAGGTTCTGTCTATAGCAAAGTGACCATGTCAGATCAAATAAAAGTAATTACAGCGCCCATATTGGAGCATTTAAGAAGTTAGGCTATCGACTCGGCAACAAAGCGAGATAGAAGAAAAATATCAATTACATAATGGTAAAAGATTACCTAATTGGTAAGAATTGACATCAGGAACTTACAAAATGCATATATATGGATGTCAATAAATATCTGTCAAAAATCGTATTATTAGGGACTGTAATAAGGGGACACTTGAAATGCTCGTCAAAGTACATTGTAATATTCTTTCCCGAATTCAAATGTCCATCGTTTCTGACGGAGAGCATTTTAACACTAGAAAGCCGAAATTTCTTACTAACTAAAGTCCAAAGCTGCCATTTTGACGGGTGGAATTAAAATCAGGAAATGTAATGTATTTAGCATTTATTTTCATGAAAAGTTATAGTATATTTTAAATTTAGAACTAGCTTTTACTGACAAACATTAAACCATAATACATTTGCATATAATATTCTTTTTACACCTATATATAATGAAATGCAAAAAGAAAACATTTTAAGTAATATTAAAGTTATGTTGACACTGTTTGCTTTTAACCAGATACTTTAAAAACATTCATGAACTTACCCGTAAGTAAAATACATTTTGTGTGAAGAATAAGTAAAACTTGAGCAACGAATATAAACACAAATAACATAAAGTAATGTGACGTACAGCTGTTTCGAGGATACGATGATCCCCTTCGTCAGTGCAAGAGAACCAGTAAACCCGAAGTTCAAAAAACCAAAAAAACATTCGCACCCATTCCTCCTTTGGACTTCGAGTTTATTGGTTCTCTTGCACTGACGAAAGAGAACCAACGTATCCTCGAAACAGCTGTATGCTGCATTACTTTGTGTTATTTGTGCTTTTATTTGTTGCTCAAGTTTTCTTAACCTTCGCAGAAAGTATACAAGAAAGAAAACTCTTAAGAATTTTTTTAAATGTCAATATAATTTATTAACACCATTTATATGCGATTGTTTTAAATATTTCTATTCATTTTCTTTACTGCCATCAAAATGACGGCTATAGACTGAAAAAGTATACAGTACAATTGAAAAAAATATTAATAATTGACGTCTTAAAAACGTCCGTATATCCTTCAAGTAAAATTAGGAGAATTCATAAAATTTCAGTAGTCTAAGACCATAAATAATGACGTAGCGCTAAAAAGTAGATCCGAAACCGTCAAAATGACTGCAGCTTTCTTTCTAGTGTTAAACAGTCTGTATATTAGATTCCTGTGCATGCAATTGTTTAGTTTAGTATTCCTGAATAAGACAGCAATTTGCCAATAAACATATAGTGTGAAATAAATGTCTTTTGTAACAATTTTATTGTCGATTCCTACTCATTAAACAATGCTCTAAAACTTTGGGTTTTTTCGTCTATCTCAATTTGTTGCCGAGTTTATTATGCTAATTTTTGAAAGTATCCGCTAGAGGCACTGCAACAACTCTTATTCGATCGGACATAGCCACTTTACTGTAGATAGATCTAACGTGCACACTCATGACCATTTCCTTACACAGTTTTCGAAGTGCTTAAGGACTTTCCTACGAAACCCGTATGTCATGTTTCTCACAAAGCTCTTTTAAAAAAGACTGAGTATAGTTTCAAAGCTCCATTGTCACAGAGTATATTTGCAGAAATTCCGAATTTTAAATAAAAGAATTTTAGGTAGAAATTTAAAGCAAAGGGAATTACTTGGACTGTTCAAGTTGGTCTAAAACGGCGTTTTTCAAAGTGTGTTCGGCGAAGTGATAATTTCGTGTAAATTTCCTAAAAATAAAAAAAATGAAATAAAACGCATAAAATTTTAAATGCATGACCACAATGGACCTTTTCTCATTCTGGAGTTCCGCCATCAAATTGAATTTCAAAAGGTTATCGAGATCAAAAAAGTTTAAAAAACACTGATCTAAAATATCAAGTATTGGCATATGATCCATGTGTTATTAAGCGCTGAGGTAACTGGCAAATTATCTGCTAGTTTGGATCCAGCAATTAAAATGTGGAATTTTTGATGTTGTTGTTGTTGACATTTGTAGTGAACATTTGTGGAAAATCGTTCGGCCATCGATGTTAAGTCATTAGAAAATCTTGGAACTTGCTCTTTAAAATGCAATATTTGCATATAAATGACGTAAAAATTTCAAATACAGGGAGACTACATGCATTTGGGTGTTTTAGACTGAGCAAGGAAAAGGCCCAAAGAAAAGTTAGAACTAGGCAAAAAGAGCACCTTCTGGCACCTTTAAAGTAGATTCATAAGTTTGTTACCCGGTTTCACTACTTTTGATAAAGGGACATGCTCCTATTCCATCTAACACAGTTTTAGTAGAAGAAAGGATAGGCTACTGTCAAAAGCCACAAGTTGAGTAATATAATTTAGAGGCTTGTGCATCAGTTTTCACCAATCGTTGAATTATGATATAATTGAAGTTGTTAAACCAGAAGAAATTACGTGTAAAGCAAAACCAGTTGACCAAGGGGAGTTGGGAGACCAACTCCTTTTGATCAACTGGTTGATATGAATTGATTATGAAAAAATCTGATGTGGGCAGAACATGACTTTCCCTGCAGACTCAAATTCATATTCACTTTATTTCTTTAATAATTCATTAAATTGAGTTTAATTGCACAAAATAACACTAAATTTGCATTTTTAATTCAATTTCTGTTTTTATTTGGTAATTGGACATTTTTCCAAAAGTGGCATAACTAAATGCGAAAAATCTCAAATATCTTGAGAACGGTTAGTCCTAGAGTAATAGAGTTGTTCTTATTCTTTTCCTCATCAAAAATTACGTAAAAAACAAGTATTTAATTGATATATTTAAACATACGTAGCTTTTTTTTAGATTTTGGCTATTTTTGTGGGCCATTTCGTAAAAAAAGGCAGGTTGTTCTTTTCCGAATAATACCAAAATCAAATCAGTACCAGAGTATCCCACAAATAACTTATCTACCAAATTTTGTGAAATTTGGTCAATTAGTATTTTAGCTAGAGTGGATACATGACATTTACATGACATTTTTGCGGGCCATTTCGTAAAAAAAGGCAGGTTGTTTTTTTCCGATTAATACCAAAATCTAATCAGCACCAGAGTATCGTACAAGTAACTTATCTACCAAATTTTGTGAAATTTGGTCACTTAGTATTTTAGCTAGAGTGGATACATGAAATTTTTACGGGCCATTTCGCAAAAAAAGGCGGGTTCTGTGTTTACGGATCGTACCAAAAACTAATCAGCACCAGAGTCATACCCAAGTGACTTACCTACCAAATTTTACGAAATTCGGTCCATAAGTTTTTGAGTTAGACTGGATACATACATTGCACAGACACTCGGACACGCAGATACACAGACACGCAGACAGACACACACACAGACGTCACGCTAAAAATAGTTTTTTCGTATTCTAGAGGTCTCGAAACGTGTAGATCCGTCGAAAACTCGAGTTGCGATTTTCGGCATGATTCCAATACTTTCCCTATACATTACCAATTACCATGTATTGCAAGGAAAGTAAAAAGTTAAACTGAAATAGTGTGTAATCATCAACAGGGACCAATGAAAAATGTTAAAACGATTAATGCTCAAAAAGGGCTGTAGCACTTACCATTATGATTATTTCATTTGTGCTCATGCCAACTATATTTCATTAAACTATTTATGTCTATTTTACTACAATGTCGTATTTGGAATGTCACCATAATTTAAAAATACCAACCGATATCGATTTCTCTTATTATCGATTTTCTATTCTTCCTGCGGTAATGATAGTACATTTTTTTCAAGTATACTTACATTTCTGTTTATTAGCAGCAACTTAACTGAAATATCGGGAATTTCAAAATTGAAATTGCCTGTCAATGTTGGCTGAAAAGCATTATGAACTCATGATTCTAAATAAAATTGATCTAAAATCACTGCTTATGTGAAATATATATTTTGATGAAATAAAAAATAGCTTTTGTAAGTAACAAATGAAATCATACGCACTGTAGAAAAAAAAAGATCATAATTGAGAGTTTTCCATCTTCAAGTTCCATACATCCGAGCACGCTGGGTTTTTCTGATAGTTTAGAATAAATAAATAAATAATTAAAGTTGCTTATGCATTAAAGTACAATATAAAACAAGAAAGATCAATCATGCTTAAAGCATTGATTATGAAACTCTTTCCAACAATTTTATTTAAACATGTCTAAAATGCAATACATTCCTCGGTAATATTTTAAAATTTATCACAATACTACATTAATTTATTATATTTGAAAACTTAAACTTTCATTGAAAAAAATGAACTTCATTAAAATAACGTCATTGAATTATAAATTGCCTGGTTTAAATACCTCTAAAATGCGATACATTCCTCGGACATATTTTTAAAACTATCATAATACTACGATAATTTATTATATTTGAGAACTTCATCGAAAACAACTGAAATTCATTCAAATGACGTCATAGAAATAGTAACACGCCTGAATTTCTCTATAAAAACAGCATTTCATTCATAACATTTTCCCATTCATGTCATTCATCAGAATACTATAATAATTTATTTTATTTAAAAATTAAGACCATGGAGTTACACGTAATTAAACTCTATGCGTAAAACTTCATCGAAAAAAATCGTCCTTCTGTTTGTAAAATCAATGAATATTTGATTCATATCAGCTATGCAGACTCCATGAACTAAATGATTTTGTGTTAAAGAAATACAGCAATTCTAATACAACTCATTCTACATATTTTGCTGTTTACATTTTACATAGGTGAAAAATAAGCTTCGTTTTAGAAATAATGAAATTTGGATGAGCATTTAAACTCAAATATATTGTAATTGCGTTGTTTCAGTATGTAGATGCACAGAATTTATGCAAAAATAAAGTGATTTTAGGACGGATACAACACTCAATATGAATTAAAAAGAGCTTTAAAAATCACGATTTTGAGACAAGATGGATGCCATATATCATTTTGAAGTGGGTCACATCATAGTTTCATATCATGGTCACGTGATCGCTTCATATAAGAGGTGTTATTATTATTTTAATTTTTATTTAAAAAACTACTGAATATATTTCGGTAAATTTTTTTTTATATATTTTATGGAACAATTTGAATATTAGCTAAATTTTTCGAAGCAATTTGTGAATTTTAAATCCGCTTAAAAAATGTTTGAAAAATTAGGTCCCATAGGGCTCAATGTATTTAATTTTTTCAACCCGGGTTCAATCCAAAACTAATTGGGTGATATTATTGATTTATATTCCCATAGGTCCTACAAACCGTCTGAACAACATACTAAAATTTCATTTTGATTAAGTCATTTTTACGGCAGTTATCGTGCTAACGGACAGACAGACAGACAGACAGACAGAATGAACAAAGTCATAAACACTTTTCAACTTTGTTGTGAAGTGTTAAAAAGTAGATGACCAATGCAGTGTCTTATTATTACTGCCAAATTTATCGCCACGGTCGCCAAATTCGATTTTACATACAGACAGAGATAAGGCTTTTCAAATACAGTATTTGCAGAATATCTACCGTTGACTGCGCTAAATTTCTAAGTTCTTCAATCTTCTGTTTTAAAATATTTTTAACAAGAGAGATCAATCATGCTTAAAACATTGATTATGAAACACTTTCCAACTTCAATGCAATTTTATTTAAACATGTCTAAAATGCAATACATTCCTCGGTAATATTTTAAAACTTATCACAATACTACATTAATTTATTATATTTGAAAACTTAAACCTTCATCGGAAAAGATGAACTTCATTCAAATGACGGCATTGAAATATAAATTGCCTGGTTTAAACATCTCTAAAATGTGATACATTCCTCGGTAATAATTTTAGAATTATCATAATACTAAGATAATTCATTATATTTGAAAACTTCATCGACAACAACTGAAATTCATTCAAATGACGTCATAGAAAAAATAACACGCCTGGCTCTCTCTATAAAAGCAGCATTTCATTCATAAATAATTTCCCATTCATGTCATTCATCACAATACTATAATAATTTATTTTATTTAAAAATTAAGACCATGGAGCTACAAGTAATTAAACTCTATGCGTAAAACTTTATCGAAAAAAATCGTCCTGCTCTTTGTAAAATCAATGAATATTTTATTCATATCAGCTATGCAGGCTCCATGCACTAAATGGTTTTGTGTTAAAGAAATACAGCAATTCTAATACAACTCATTCTACATATTTTGCTGTTTGCATTTTACATAGGTGAAAAATAGGCTTCGTTGTAGAAATAATTAAATTTGGATGAGCATTTAAACTCAAATCTATTGTCATTGCGTTGTTTCAGTATGTAGATGCACAGAATTTAGGCAAAAATAAAGTGATTTTAGGACGGATACAACACTCAATATGAATTAAAAAGAACTTTAAAAATCACGATTTTGAGCCAAGATGGATGCCATATATCATTTTGAAGTGGGTCACGTGATATTTTCATATCATGGTCACGTGATCGCTTCATATAAGAGGTGTTATTATTATTTCAATTTTTATTTAAAAACTACTGAATATATTTCGCTGAATTTTTTTTAATATATTTTATGGAACAATTTGAATATTACCTAAAATTTTCGAAGCAATTTGTGGATTTTAAATTCGCTTAAAAAATGTGTGAAGAATTAGGTCCCATAGGGCTCAATGTATTTCATATTTTCAACCCGGGTTCAATCCAAAACTAATTGGGTGATATTATTCATTTATATTCCCATAGGTCCTACAAACCGGCTGAACAACATACTAAAATTTCATTTTGATTAAGTCATTTTTACTGCAGTTATCGTGCTAACGGACAGACAGACAGACAGACAGACAGAATGAATGAACAAAGTCATAAACACTTTTCAACTTTGTTGTAAAGTGTTAAAAATATAGTGAAATTTCCTTTTGCGTTGCCACCTGAGTTTCTCATAATAATATTTAAAGAGGATCCATAGATATCCATAGATAAGCAATGAGGTTGTTTTTTACAAAGTTTTACTTACAACAAGTTGTGTTTTATCACACTTTATTAGTTTTATTAGTTTTCTTTTATTTAAAAGAAGTAGCGCTACGAAAACTCGGTATATTAATGCCCAATCTATAAAAACAAGAACTATTTTATTTGTTTGGCTCATTTCATCAAAGTTGAAATATTCGAAAAATTATCGGTTTTCCAATGTATGTCAAAGTGCTTATATTTTAATAAGTTCTGCTCAGAGATTCAGTTCGAAATGTTGGAGGGGAATTCAAACCCATCAAAATATCCCGATCACTTCCTGTTTCCGGAAGGGAGTATCCCCTTAGCACTGACGTCATTGCTTATCTATGGATATACGTCATACCAAAATGAGAGGACCGCAAGTTGTCACTAAACTAACTTCTGGTCACGCTTCAAAAGAGATCCCACATCTCCTGAATTTTTTATAGGGCTGATAAACGCTTGACTATGGATAAAAGAGAACACGTTACTTCAGATTTTAACCTTCATTCAGGAATCTGGTCTGGTGTATGAAATGCAAAAACTTCGTATGGGCTTTCAAAATAGACCATTCGAGGCAAACAAAGAGTAGTCCCGATTATTCGTTCTTAGATAATTCGGCATTCCTGATTATTCAACCAGAGTCAAATATGAAAAATTATTCCCCATGCCTAACGAAGCAAAATCAGCATTTGCCTGAATTTTGTGATCTCTTTTACTCGTAAACTACAATAGGTAGGAAGATGAAAATTTTCACACATACGTAAAATTGCATACAGATGTGCACAATCACAATTTCAATAATTAAAACGAAATGTAACAGGATGAAAATCCCAATTTTTGAACCAACATGTTCACTATGCTTCGACCAAATAACAAGTAAACAACTTTTAAACAGTTTATCAAAGCATGTGCACTTGCATGTATTGTGATTTAAACGTGCTCCTCTATATTAAATTTGGGATTTAAATGTGCTACTTTGATGTCATTGTTTTCCTGTATTCTAATTTGTTTAATTTAATATTTAAATTCTAAAAAATTATATGCTCTTTTGTATTAGGATTCTTAAATATTGAAATTAATTTTTTATACTTTTAATTTCATAATTATTTGTTAAATTAAGTATTTTAATTTGAAATCTTTCACAATTTGCATACTTCATATGCTCGAGTCTATTCAAAGCCTGGCTTTTGGTTAGTTATAATAATTCCAATTTTAAGAACATGCTTTATTGCCAAAATTAAAAACAGTTTATAAAGTCTGCAATCGCAATGTTTAATCGACAGTAATGTGTGCGTATAAAACTAATTTAAATTTATATACGAAAAATCTCATGTGGGCAACAAGTGCAACACCTTTTGTTCTTTCAGAACGATAAATGGTGAACAATATCAAAGGTGCAAAATTTTTCACATTAATTTAATATCACATAAATTGAAATTGATTGCTTTTGGCGATATATTATTGGTTGCTTTTGGCGATGTTTGAACGGAATTACTTATTCATACTCACGTGCAACATCTTCATTAAAATGAATTTTTAATTAACATCCTGTGAAACAAATGATAATTGGCGAATTCTTTGGCGTTAAAATCCAAAACTATTACAAAAAGTATCTTCTCTCGGGAATAAAACGAACTAAATTCACAAGAATGATGCTGCATAATATTGTACATGAAAATTGAACAATGTGATGATAATTGTTTCTTTTTTAACTATATGCAATGTTTCATAAATGTATTTGATAAATATTCAATATATCGAGGATGGTTCGGCGTTCTAAAGTTTGTGTCATTTAGTTTCTAATAAAAACTAACACAGTGTTGATTTTTTCAACATTTTTTTTTAAAAATTCATTCTAAAATTGAGGGGCGCGGTATTTCAAACATTGGATTGTGTTTAAAATCAGTAGAATTCCAGTATTCATAGATTGCAATAATCGTACCAAAATATATTAGAAACGTGTCATTTGTTCGTGAGATATCACATCCACACACACACACACACGCCCCTAAAATGTTCGATTCGAATTCAAGGATGCTTGAAACATGTTCTTCCGTCGAAAACTCGAAATCGAATTTTTGAACGGCCCACAATACTTTTCCTACGCATTATACTATATATGTAGGGAAAGTAAAAAAGCCTTTGAAAAACTGCTTTTTAAAAATCAAACCTCCCTTTTTTTCCCCTACATATTAAATTTAAGATGCACAATGTATTTTCATTAAAAATACGCAATCGTGCTCGAAAAGAATGGAATGAAAAATTTAATACAGTTGGAATTTCTATTTCAAGCTTCCCGCTCCGCGGTCCAGGATTCGGGAATAGCCGCGGAAATGTGGGGTTCTCGCGTAATTGCATTCCATTCAAGTACCTTGACGGAAAAGCCTCTCAACATTTTCAGATTCCACCCATGATTCAGAAAGAGGGTTTTTACCTCATGCTGCAAATACCAAATCAGCTATGAATGTATTTGCACTATTAAATTGGAGAGGAATGGACACACACTACAAGCGTCAACAGCTAGGGAGGGGGAAATAACAATGCAGTATGGCAATAATCGAAAAAAAAAAAAAATAATGTGGTTGTTTTGAGTGAAATGGCTGGTCTAAAATGGTTAATTTTTTAATAGATGTTTTATATCTATATATATAAAGAAGACAAGTGTGTATGTATGATCCACCATAACTGGAGAACGGCTGAACCGAATTTCATGAAATTTATCTTGGTAGTCTTGAAATCACTCCACAAAAAACATAGGCCATGTTTCGAGTTTCTACCACCAGTGGTTCTCGAGATATTAGTGAAAACCGACACTTTTTCCTAGGAGTTCTACTCTCTAACTCCATGATTCACAACGAAAAAAGTTGTACATTGTTGGTTTAAAACGTGAAAGTCCGTTAAATCTTTGAGTTTTGTGAAAGTTTATTAAACGTAGTAGACACTTTTGAGAATCGCAGGTTTGAGATATGAATTTAAATGGAAACTTTCACCATGGTTTATTTTTCACATTCTTACTCAACACTGAGTTTTGTGGGAGTTTATTGAACGTATAAGAAACTTTTGAAAATCGCAGGTTTGAGATATGAATTTAAATGGAAACTTTCACCATGGTTTATTTTTCACATTCTTACTCAACACTGAGTTTTGTGGGAGTTTATTGAACGTATAAGAAACTTTTGAAAATCGCAGGTTTGAGATATGAATTTAAATGGAAACTATCACCACGGTTTATTTCTCTCAGGCTTACTCAACAACGAAAAGTATTAGAAATCACAGGAAAGATCAATCATGCATAAAGCATTGATTATGAAACACTTTCCAACTTTAATGTTATTTAAACATCTCTAAAATGCGATACATTCAGCGGTAATATATCACAATCAGCCCAATATGTTTCGGTGTAATTTTTATCATAGTTTTGCATGGCAAATCCAGAGTAATCGCTGCTAGTACACTATATTAAAAATATCTGATGTGGGCAGCATAAACTTTCTCTATAAATGCAATTAATTTCTTTCTTTCACAGTGAAAAATTGATGTATGCTATCTACGGCACAGAGTTTTTAGCATTTAATTGTACATTGGGTGTTTTTCCGGATGGCAACATGTGAAATTATTTCGAAGTATCCAATTAACTTATATTTTCGCAACTCTGGATTGACAATTATCAATATTGATTACATCCGTACTAAGCAGTATAATTCATTTATTAAAATATTTTAGTAATTAATCCATCAATTTGGTCAATTTGGCGTCATTTTTAAAAATTTAGTTATATTTTCGTTAATTTGGGGCGATGTACCGCCGAGTTGGCGATGTTTCGTTAAATAAGGCGCCAAATTTATCGCCAAGCGCTACATACAGACGGAGAAAAGAGCTTTTCTTATATATAAATGACAATTGGCGAATTATTGACTGTAAAAAATGCAAAACTATTACGCAAGTATTTTCTCTCTTGAGTGGAACGAACTAGATCCACGAGAATGGTGTTAACAAATTTGTTGCATAATATTCAAAGAAAAGCGAAAATATTTCACGATATTAGTTAATATAATTTTCTAGTTTTATGTAATATTTTTGATAAATTTATTTAAAAAACGTGCAATATCTTGAGAACCGTTCATGCTAGCGTTTTAAAGCATGTATCATTCGTTTTCTAATGAAAAGTTATATACGAAATCATTATTTGCGCGACATTATGAAAGGGTCGGATTTTAAAATGATTTATTCAAAATTACATTAGAAAATTTGGGGGTCTACCGAACATTTGATTGCATTTAAAATCAAGAGGCTTCACGTATTCACCAATTGTAACATTTATACCAAAGTTCGTTCGAAACGCTTCATACGTTCATGAGATATCGCTTCTACAGTCTCAAGGACACACACCAGAATACACACAGACATCCCCTTAAAACGTTCGATTCGAGTTCAGAAATGGTTGAAACATGCTCTTCCGCCAAAAACTCGAATTCGAATTTTTGACCCTGTCACAATACTTTCCCCATATACTCGTATTATACTATGCATATAGGAAAAGTAAAAGATATTTGGGTACTTTACGGAATTCACATGTTGTGGATTCAGGTATGCCTTCTTCAACTACATGGCTCAAGGTTCGCTGAGTTTTGTGCTTACGGACTAGAATTTGGTGATTTTCTAATATTCTGAATATTTATTTTTTCACAGATATTTTTATGGATCGTTGTCTTATTACAGATGAGCAGAGTTCCTTCTAAGCCTCCACGATGTGCGTAGGAATTGTAAGAATTGAAATGGAAATGTCTAACAAGCCTTGCAGAGCTAGCCCACTTCGACGATAAAATTTTGCAGTTCCGTCCCAGTAGGTCAACGGTAGAACGTCGGCTGGCCAGTACGAAGATCCGTAGTTTGATTCCCGTTTGGGATAGCAAGGTTCTTTACAATGGTGCCCGAACAAATCAACCCTGTAGGTTAGTGCAAAAATGTCGGAGTTTCTAAAAGTTGCATGTCAATCTGGCATTATAGGGTGAAAAATGCAGAGTCCACTTTGAAGCTAAAAGATTGCAATTCCTTCCCAGTAGCTCAAAGGTCAAGCGTCGGCTGGCCAGTAAGAAGATCCGTGGTTCGATTCCTGATTGGGACAGCAAGGTTCTTTAAAGACTACTCAAAGGCTCTATCTGAATATCATGCGAGTAGAACACACCTAGAACAAAACCCAGCTCCTCTTTTCTTTTTTTTTTATCTTAGCCTAGATAATCTCCCAAAGCATCTGTCGCATTGAATCCCCACTTACCTTGTGGCCGGTATTTGTGTTGAACCCACAGTTTTCTCTATAGTTGTCAGTACAACGTAGTACTTTTTTTTCTAATGGCTTAAAATTTTACTAATTTATTATTTTAGAAATAGTTCGCATATTATTGTTTAATTGCATAAATCAAATGCATGTTTTACTGTTTTATTGAATTTTAAGCATTTTGGAATTGTAAAGGAAATGGATGTCGAATAAGAATGTTATTATACAGGAATAATAGTTTAAGAATGAGGTTTTAAAATTGTATTTGTAAGAAATTGTAAAGGATATGGAACTAGATAAAAATTTTTAAAATAAGGCATTAGTATTGCATAAATATGGATTTGAAGTTGTTGAAGCATGAAATTGTATAAATTTTTAAAGAGGTCTTATAAAATTGCATTTTCTGCTCTATATTGATATGTTTTTATGTTATTACGATTCCTGTCTTAGGTGCGTAAATTATATTTTGATTGGATATTCACAATCCATAAAGGTGAAAATAGGTTGTGCTATTATCTCCAGTGTTAAAGTTGAATGAAGAAACACTGGTGGACTGACTGCTCGGTTGCAGCAAAAATTAGAGTGTGAATCCCGATTGCTGAATGAACAGTTAGGTTGTCAGTTATCCAATTTGTGGGTATGCTGAACTATTCCATGAGAAATATTATTATTGTATTTTGTTCATGCATCAATTTTCGGTATGATTGTCAATAAAACTCTTTCTTCAGAGGATGGGTTTCGAAATTTCGAGTATGGTGGTTGCTCGGTTTTTTTTTTCGGAGCCTCCGTTGTCTGGCGGTTGGCAGGGCGAAGTATCACCGCGGTTGCTTGTGGGGGTGGCCTTGGGATGTTGAGTAGCGGTCCGGCGGTAGTGCCCCTTCCTTGATACTTGGTTGGGTGGTGTGTCGAATGGCCAAGGATTTCTGTCTCTCTTACGTATATTTTCGCCTCCCTTATACTTTCGGCTGGAGCGAATTTTTTTTTATTACCTTGTGGCCGCTGCAAGAGAACATACATAACATAAAAAAAAAGGAACGAGTGTTGAGGTCAGAGACAACACAACACAAATTTTATTCCTGATTAAACACTTTTTTTATTTTTACATAATTTACAAAACACATTATTTACACTAATATTTTTATCTTTTCTAAAATTTTGATATTTCAACTTCTTGTTTTTCAAGTTGGTATTATGATATTAAAAAAAAAAAAAAAAAAAAAAAAAAGCCAGTCTCGAGGGATGCCTGTTAAAATCAAATAAGAGAGATGTGCAAAATATTTGTTCGCATTGGGCACTGATGATTTCGTCAGACGTTTACTTTAGGGGTTCTAGTATTAAATGTGCCGGCCAGGCGGTGAAGTGGATAGCGTCTCCGACTGCTGTCTAGTGAGCTTGGGTTCGAATCCCGAGTAAGGCATGGTTGTTTTATTGAGGATGAAGACAGTCTTCCGCCCTCTGGGTCCTCGCTAAATGAAAAGCTGCACCCCCCCTGATCTTCATCAGTGATGTTGTTTGTGTTAATAAACTTTGTGATCTTGTCTTGTGTCATTCTTTGTCCGTCTTCTGGCATCACTGGTCCTGTTTGTGGTTCCACCGAAACAGGAGGTTATAAGCAACAACAACAACAACAACAACAGTATTAAATGTTTACTTTCTCGGAGAAGCCTGTGCATGTTTTACATGTAGTACATTGTACGTGCTTACTGCTCGGTGTTTACTGCTCACTTTCACATGACCAAAATGCCGGAACTAAAATTCAGCCAGGAATAGTGATGGAATAGAAAACCGCTATTTGCCCGCTATTGGTCGGATGGCTTATCCGTCTATGGCGAGTCCTATGTAAGATAAAAAAAGATAAAAAGTATCATCGAAATCGGGTAATTGGTTTGGCCTATAAGCTTGTCAACGAAAAACAAGAACAACAAGCAAAACGAGAAAAATCGTTCAAATCGTTCCAGCAGCATTTTTCTCTACTTGGTTCTATTTTATTAATTTGAATAATTATTTTGTTTTTCTATTTTCGTCTTTAGGCATGCCCCATGACAACTATGAAAAAATTATTCCCCTGGCTCTAATTGCGGCAGAGATCTAGGGTGCTGCAAACCCCATCTAGTAGCGTGAAGTAAAGAAATATACTTGGCACTGATCTCGCACGACTTGTATCTCGTATTACTTGCACAAAAGTTCCTTTTTAAATTACTTAACTCGGAACGCTGCTACGTTCTTAAATATTTCTGGAATTTAAAAAAAAATATTTTTTTTTCTTGCCAGTTTTTGTCTCTCAAGACTCTGGAATCATAAGGGATGCGAATTATTGTATGAAATTTACTGACCAATGTAATTTATTTGAACACCAAATTTGTGCCAAAATATTAATTCAAAAATGTATTTCATCTTTTCTTAATTTTCAACAGTAAATTTCGAAAAGTAAGTTTTTCCAAATTTCACTTACATTTTAATATTGGGTAATTACATCTAAATTTCATCGGAAATCTAGGCGCCGTTCGGCCCTGAAATTTGGTATACAGGTACTTCAGAATCTGGGAAGGTACACCTCGTCGTTGTTTTTTAAATTTCGAATTAGCTTAAAATTAAAGTATAAAATTAGCTAATTTTCATCTACCGATACGATTGATCTAACAGTCAGCTACCGATACACAGACAACACTCTAAATAAACTGATCCGAATCTTTCTCGCCTCACGTCCTCCAGCTACCAATGCGATATAACTACCGTTACGATCTAACAGCTATTGTCGCTATCTAATAGCTACCGTCACTATCTAACAGCTACCCATGACCAAACCACACTTTCCCAGTGACATTCGAAAGCGCATTTTATCAGCGTATCGACATTTCTCCCTTCTGCGGTTTCTTTGTTTTAAGCGCATGAAACATTCCTCCACCTTCTCTCATCGTTTAATATAAAAAGAAAGAACATAACCAACCACCTCTTTGTTGTTGAGACCCCGACCGTCCGACCTACCAGAAAGGTGTAAGGCAACTGTTTGGACGGCCAGGAAGTGCCACCCAATTCAGACCGGAACCCAGTAGGGGAGGCATCCACAGGGACCGTACCCTCCTCCCCCCACCACTAACCTCTCGGAAGGACTTACGGACCCACATGTTTAACGTGATCGTACTCAGCGTGAACACGGCGGCAGTTTTGGCAGTGGCGGGAATCGAACCCGGGCCTACCGAGTGCAATTCCCGCTCGCTAACCACTGGGCTACCGCGCCCAATCACTCCTTTGTGGAAAAGTTTGAAAATTCCATTCAGATTATAAACGCCATCAGTCTGGGATTCGCCGCTTTGGCGCTGCAGTCACTCCGTATAACATACCGAAGGCTCCCTGTACGTACACACAGATAGGGTTTACATCCCTGAGCAGTATACCGAGTTAGCTAATACTTTCCCAATACATTACCATACATTGTAGGGATGTATAAGGCTTAATCCCATATATCTCGGCTCTTGTACTAAGCATTCTTGATATACTTCAGTTTTTTGTATTTTCGCAAACGCCGCTTTTAAAAATACGTCCAGTGGCAAAAAAAAAAAAAAAAGAATTAAAAGTGTAATTTCAAATAATTATCCGTGTTATTTTGTGAAATTAAACGCAATTGAATGAATTATAAAAAAAAAGAATAGAAAGAGAAAATGAATGCGAGTCTGTATAGGGAAAGTCATATGCTGCCTACTAATGTATACGGAAAGGATATTGGAATCATGTAGAAAATCGAAAATCGAGTTTTCGACGGATCTACACGTTTCGAGCACACTCTGGAACTCGAGAAATATCTATGTTTAGCGTGACGTCTTGTGTGTGACAGTGCATCTATTTGTGTGTTTGTTTGTTAGCGCAATGCATGTATTCACTCTAGCTCATAAACTAATTGACCAAATTTTACAAAATTTGGTAGATAAGTCACCTGTGAGTTACACTAGTGCTGATTAGATTTTGATATGAATCAGAAAGAAAAGAGTTTGCATCATTAAAATCTAAAATAAAAGACTACATATGATTATATGTGTCAATTAAATGCTTGTGGTTTACATAATTTTTAACGACGAAAATGATAAGGACAACTCTAGGACCGTAATAACTCTAGGGCCCCATAATTCTAGGACTAACCGTTCTCGAGATATTTGAGTTTTTACGAATTTTTGCAATATCATCTTTGAAAATACGTTTAGTCGACAAATGAAAACAAAATTTAATTAAAACTGCAAATTCAGTGTAGTTTCAAATAATTGCCAGTGTTATTTATACAACTAAATTCAATTAAAAAATTATGAAAGAAATAAACAGAAGATCAATTTAAGTCTGTAGGGAACGTCATGTGCTGCCCACATCAGATAATCTGGCGACTTTTTTTTTCATCGCATTGTGAAATTCCTCTAGCTAGAAAAAATTACCTCACGAAATTAAATATGTCAAGAACTGTTGGTATACTAGAGAATGGAGTTGGTCTTATTATATTTTTACTGTCAAAAATTACGTACGAAATAATAATTTAATAAATGCAATTAAGTACAGGATCAAGATCCCAAAACTTTTCCTATACATCAGCATGTATTGTAGGGAAAGTATTATTGGGCCCTTTAGTTTACTCGAGAGTGTGAGAGTGAGAGAGTGAGTGAGAGAGAGTGAGAGAGAGTGAGTGAGAGAGAGTGAGTGAGAGAGAGTGAGTGAGAGAGAGTGAGAGAGAGAGAGAGTGTGTGAAAGAGAGAGAGAGGGAGAGAGCTTTATAAATTATTCGTTAGTAGCACTGCAATCACTTTAATTCGATCGAACATGATCACTTTACTATAGATAAACTTAACGTGTATACACTCATGGACTTTCCCTTATAAAGTTATAATGGTAGATTTTCCTAAAACCCTATATATACGTTGTCAGGAAACGAGAAATAAAATAGTTGTCAAGTTAAAGCAAACTGGTTGTCAAGTTAAAGCAACTGGCAACTGGTTGTGTTAAGTAAATTTATTTATCTGGCATTAATTCATATGTTCGACTCTGTCCTTGTAAAACACTTGCATGTTACTGAAAGTTATGATAGTTATGATAATATATATATATATATATGTGTGTGTGTGTGTGTGTGTGTGTGTGTGTGTGTAACATAAAAATACAAAAGCAACGTCGGCAGATAATAATTAGCTGAATATTTTAGAAATGAAACTGGAATTTTCATAAACGCCTGTCATTGTGGCTTTTCTAATCAGTTTGCTAAAATTATCAACAAAGTAGCTGAAAAAATGAGCAAAAGTTGCAGAATGTTTTGCACCACATCCCCATTAATGAAATACAAGACTAGCTTTCAGTACAAAAAAATATTTTTTTGTGCAATAATCAATGAGTCACATTGAAAAACCATTATAAACAAAATTTTGTGCTTTAGCGCTAGAAACTTCTTTAACAGTTGGCCACAGAAGTTTAGACTTTTCAATGTGAATTTGTCCCAAGGGATTTTCAATCATATTTCACTGAAATATTTATTTTGTGAAATTGATTTTACTTCAAAATATGCAATTTAGAGTCCCAAATGAAATGTAATAAAAAAATTTCAAGTTGATTTCTTTCAATTTAAAAAATATGAAAAATTGAACCAGAAAAAACATGCTATTTTTTACACAATCTTAATTTGTGTATTTTTAAACTTGTAAATATGAAATTTGTTCAATCCGTATAATTATATATTTAAATTTTTGAAATATAAATCTTTTAATTTTCAAAATTTAGACGTTTCTCTCATTTGGCACCGAATATACCACCTCAAACGTATGCCAAACTTGTAAATTTGAATTTATCTGGTTAAAATGTAACAAGTGACAAAAGCTTCATCCATGTATTCGATGAGGGTAAGTATAACCATTTTTGGCACATCTGTCATCTAAGCTGCCGCCTGGGACAACTGCTCCGCTTATACATTCAGTAAAATTTTATCATTTGGGGGGTCTTGGGGTCATTATTCTTTATCTTTAAAGGGACCATTTTATCATTTTATCCAAACATTTTATCATTTATTAACATTTTATCATTTTGGCAACAATTGCATCCATGTACTCAATGAGGTTCATCTATGTACTCAAAAGGGTAAGTAAATACCAATTTTTACGTATTTCTAAACTTTGGTCAAAGCGAAAGCCACCTGAGTGGACTGCCAGACTCACGGATCATGGTTTACTCCACAAAGCTCTACCATATTCAATGTTCAAACCTTAAAATATAAAAACAAAATGTAAACAAAAATCTTTAACCCTGTACTAGATGGAGTGAGCAAAATCGTTGCTGGCCCTTGGACTATTAATACACGTATTTGACCCTGAGGGTGGTTCTGGTCCTAGGCGTGGCTCTCCGGAACCAACTGCGATCCCTGTACTCCGCGGATCGATCTCATCGATCCTCTGACTCTCCGTGTTATTACTTTGGAAGGGCTTCCCCAAATGGGAGTCAACGGCGAGGGGGAGGATCTCGAAATCCTGCGTTAATAATTGTTTCGATCCCTTTTAAGAACGAGGCATGCAATTAGATAAGTTATTCTTTTTAACAATGCGAAGAGGGACGGGGAATAATCCACTGGGATGTTCAAATTCCGGAGAGTGTAAAGTTACATATCTGAGCATGGATCAATGATATCCAACATAGGTTGTATGATGTGTTAAAAGTTGCAATACTTAATACTACAATGGTATCCTTCCGTCTCGACTATTTCCATCTCTAAAATACTAATCATGACAGGCAGTAAGTTTAAAATTTTAGCTCACCCACATCCAATTTAAAATTAAAACTTGTGTCCCTGTGTTAAAGGCCCTGATGATAAAATTTTTGACAAGTATTTATTGCCTGATTTATACGCGCTTCGTTCGTTTCTATATAGTGTTAATTCCTATTAATTAGACAATGCTGTAAACCTTTGTAATTGGCTTTCATCGTTTATCTCAATATTTGCTGTCCTGCTACTGCGCTGATTACTTTCACCTCAGTTGCTAGATTCCCACTAATCCCTATAGATTCATTTCGATGTCAAGTTTTTCATGTCTTCTCCATTTTTGGATACGACATAAAAGTCCTCACTTCGTTTGAACAAAAAGTTGCACCTTCTTTTTATTGAAACTATGAATGAATGTTCCCGATGCTTAATTGTAGAAAGTAAACGATAAATCTGACGTGGACAGTACATGACTTTCCATACACACACAAATTCATTTTCGATTTCTTTCTTTCGCAATTTTAAATTGAGTTTAATTGCACGAAATAGCATGGATCATTATTTGAAATCACACTAAATTCGCAGTTTTAATTCAACTTTCGTTTATATTTGGCGATTGAACGCAGTTTCAAAGGTGACTCATCAAAAATGCAAAAAACAAAAATATCCCGAAAACGGTAAGCCCTAGCGTTATGGCTTGGTGTTATTTTTCCTTTGTCGTCAAAAGTAACGCATGAAATAAGCATTTAATTGATATATTTGAACATATTTTATTTTAGATTTTGACGATTTTTGCGCGTATTTTCGCAAAGAAAGGTAGGTTCTTTTTTTCCGAATCGTACCAAAATATAATCTACACTAGGGAAACCAATAGGTGACTTATCTACCAAATTTTATGAAGTTTGGTCATTTAGTTTTTAAGCTAGATAGGATGCGATTTTTGCGGCCAATTTCGCAAAAACAAGGCAGGTTCTTTTAGCAGAATCGTACTAAAATGTAATTAGTACTAGAATAAGCTATAAGTGACTTCTCTACCAAATTCTGTACAATTTGATCAATTAGTTTTTAGCTAGAGTGGATATATATATTGCACAGGTAGGCACACAGGCATACACCCAGACGTCAAGCTAAAAATAGTTTTATTTTTCATGGGTGTGTGTGTGTGGGGGGGGGGGGGGGGGGTTCTAGAGTGATCGAAACTTTTGTAGATCCTTCGGAAACTCCTCGACTTGCGATTTTCGACACGATTCCAATACTTTCCCTATTCATGACTAGGCATTGTAGGGAAAGTAACAATCTCTACCTCAAATAAAAAAAAATCAATAAATATTTGAATTCAAAATGAAAATGCTATCCAGGCTGTAAAGAAGCCATTGTCGGGATATCTAGATTCTAAATTTTTTGCAACTCAACTTTCGTTTTCATTTTTTTACAGAAAATATTCCAAAAATAAAGAATAGAGATGTTTAAACTTTCTTTATCTCTGTTGCTTTATAATATTTTCTTCATCTAAACCTAAAAAAAAAATATCACTGAGATTCAAACTGAATTATATCTTCAGCCAGACCGCTTTTTAGTTTCAGCCATAAAACAGGAAAGGAAAGTTAATCAAAAGCTTCTGAAACTTTTTATTGTTACTCGTATTCCCAGAAATGAAAAATGTTTATTCTATTCAGCGCAACGTTTTACTATTTTCAAGGCTAAAAATATGGGGGGGGGGGGGGGAATCATGACGGTCTATAACTAAAAGGCCGGTTTTCCAGGAATAAGAAATTGCTTTTCTAAATGGCTTTTTAAATGAGATCCTTCTCTGAATTCACGAGCAGAGGTATATATCTACCAGGTCGCTAAACCTACCACTTAAATTGAATTGGCAGCAGAATTCTTGAAAAGATGGTCTACTTCTTTCGCAAAATATTATTTAAATCTGTTATTTAAGTCTTTGATCTTGGTTTGTAGTTGGCCTTGAAAATATATATGCTGTCCTGGGATTGGTGGATTGTCGCAATTTAATGACACCGTTATACGGAATGGTTTTTGAGAATCCGCAATGTTTTGAAAAGGATTTTTTTTTTTTTTTTTTTTTTTTTTGTAGTAAGTCGAACGGTAGTCTAACTTTAAACCTGTAGTCTTATGGAAGAATGTCTTATATTTGGTGATGTTTTGAGAGACGGCCAGATGAATAAATAATAATCCCTAAAACTGAAATATCACGAGAACGGTTTTTGTGAAAATGCACAAATCGATCACTAAATGATTACGTATAATATATGTCTCAGTATTTTTATCCTATTGCCATTTTTAACAGAATAACAATTTCTTTTCAAACAGTAACGCACCACTTTGAAAACCCACTAAGTAAGGTTAACAAGTTGAAAAGTGCTCGAAAATCGTTTCAAAAAAGGCGTGTTTGCAGTAGTATTTATGCTCTTGAGTGAGCAATGTACTACTTCCTAGTGAGCAATGTATTATTTTATAAGAGTTTTATTAACGTTTAACATTTTAAAAACATATTATGAAAAATTTATATAATTAAATTATTTTATAAAGAAATAGAAATTAATGCAAAAAGCAAGATAAAATATTATTAATTTATTCGGTTTAATGAACAGACTCCCCTATAGAGGCGCCTCTTGCAATGAACATATTTTTGACTTAAGGACCAAAGAAGACATTATGGGAAAATGCTCACTAAAATTTTTTGCTCTAGGGCGCCAAAAGCCTAGTCATGCTGCTATATGAGAGTGTCATTGAAGAATTTCGGAATAGTTTATTGAAGACTTTCAATAACATAGTCTCAATTTTAGACACTTCACCTTCAGTTAAAATGGAAGACTTGCCTGTTCTTAATTTGTCTGCAGCAGATCCAGTTTCTCGAAAACGCTTTACCGATCTTGTAACTGTTGAATTTTTAGGGGTTTTAGAGTATAGGTATTTTTTCTTCTGACGCTTTTCAATGACACCCTCATAAGAAGGGCTAGAGAAATGTAACTCTAAAATGAAAAATTCCTTCACTCTGGGAAAACGCCATGCTGTTCCATTGACAAAAAATGTCTGTAATGATCGCCTGATGTATTAAAAACAGCAGATGATATTTCTGATATATTTTTGAGGATATGTTAGTGCCACCTAACTGAAAAATATTCTAATATTTCAATTTATCTGTAATTAGAGGATTTTAAAATTTGATGTGCGCGACTTTTCCGTTATCTTGTAGTAATTTTGAAATCTTTATTGACTTATTTTAGTTGTATGAAAATGTAACAGAGAGAGAGTGAATATAATTTATGCAATTAAAATAATCCCAATAAATTTCATACAAATCACCCCACTCCTTCTGAAAGATATTGTGCTCACGGTAGAGTAAGTAAAATTGTTGTTCTGTCTGTCTGTCTGTCTGTCCGTTAGCACGATAACTGCCGTAAAAATGACTTATCAAAATGAAATTTTAGTATGTTGTTCAGACGGTCTGTAGGACCTATGGGAATATAAATGAATAATATCACCCAATCAGTTTTGGATTGAACCCGGGTTGAAAAAATGAAATATATTGAGCCCTATGGGACCTAATTTTTCAAGCATTTTTTAAGCGGATTTAAAATTCACAAATTGCTTCGAAAATTTTAGGCAATATTCAAATTGTTCCATAAAATATATAAAAAAAAATTCAGCGAAATATATTCAGTTGTTTTTTAAATAAAAATTAAAATAATAATAACACCTCTTATATGAAGCGATCACGTGTCCATGATATGAAACGATCACATGACCCACTTCAAAATGATATATGGCATCCATCTTGTGTCAAAATTGTGATTTTTAAAGTTCTTTTTAATTCATATTGAGTGTTGTATCTATCCGTCCTAAAACTACTTTATCTTTGCCTAAATTCTGTGCATCTACATACTGAAACAACGCAATGACAATATATTTCAGTTTAAATGCTCTTCCAAATTTGATTATTTCTACTATTAAGCCTATTTTTCACCTATGTAAAATGTAAACAGCAAAATATGTAGAATGAGTTGTATTAGAATCGCTGTAATTCTTTAACACAAAATCATTTAGTCCATGGAGTCTGCTTAGCTGATATGAATGAAATATTCATTGATTTTACAAAGAGAAGGACGATTTTTTTCGATGAAGTTTTATGCATAGAGTTTAATTACTTCTAGCTCCATGGTCTTAATTTTTAAATAAAATAAATTATTATAGTATTGTGATGAATGACATGAATGGGAAATTATTTATGAATGAAATGCTGTTTTTATAGAGAGAGACAGGCGTGTTATTTTTACTATGACGTCATTTGAATGAATTTCAGTTGTTTTCGATGAAGTTTTCAAATATAATAAATTAGCTTAGTATTATGATAATTCTAAAATTATTACCGAGGAATGTATCGCATTTTAGAGATGTTTAAACCAGGCAATTTATATTTCAATGCCGTCGTTTGAATGAAGTTCATTTTTTTCGATGAAGGTTTAAGTTTCCAAATATAATAAATTAATGTAGTATTGTGATAAGTTTTAAAATATTACCGAGGAATGCATTGCATTTCAGACATGTTTAAATAAAATTGCATTGAAGTTGGAAAGTGTTTCATAATCAATGCTTTAAGCCTGATTGTAAAAATATCTCAAATCTATCTAAAATATCTCAATAGATTTAATATTAAATCAACTAAAAACATGTATCTGTAATACTACGGGTAATGTTGAGCACTTTTGATTGCCCCCATGCTAAAAAATTTCACCTCACTAGGCAAACCACTGTAAATCAATCTACATGGCTTTTTAATGTTTGTAAAAATAAAAAATCTATTGAGCAATTGAAAATTTGCATTATAACGGAAAAAGTAATTTCAGAACAGGTCAAGTAGTTTTCTACGTATGAGTGGCATTACTCCTGCTTTTAAAAAAATTCTGGTTAATGCTGTTGTCTTTTTATACTCCAACTGTTTTCTTTGTTTTGTTTTTTATTTGTATATTGTTCTTTTTGTTTATTTTCTTTAATGATATTTCAGAAATTTAATATTTTATTTGTCTTTTACTTAGTTTTAAATTGCAAATTATTTCCCAATTTAAATTGGAGGTATCTGTTCATACACTTCACTATTTTGACTTTCTCTCACACTTTATTTTGATGTAATAACCTGTGAAACTTTATGTCTATATATATTTCCAATGTATATCTATATGTATTATTATTCCTGTGTTTTTCCCGGCCGTCCGTTGTAACTGCTCTACACCGTTTGGGTGAACTGGACAGCCTGGGTAATAATAATAATAATAAACAAAAAAAAACTATATAAGACCTACTTTTATTTATACTTTAAAAGCTTGAGCTCTCACAGTACATGATGAAAAAGCTCTTGGTATCTACGTAAAAAATTGTTCGATATATTTTTGGTGGAATTCAAGAAAATGATATTTGGAGAACAATTATGCAATTTCGAACTATACAAATTATATAAAGATTCTGACATAATCAAATACATAAAATTTAACAGAATATAACGGGCAGGATATTTGTTAAGAATGGATGACAACAGAATCACTAAATAATTTTTTATGTCCACACCGATCGGGAAAAGACCTAGATAGGGGACGGCAGAAGTTGAGATGAATCGATTGTGGGAATAAGGACTTTGAGGTGTTAAAGATTAAAAATTGGAGTGGCATTGCTCCAAGGGCAAGGGGTGCCTGAAAGGTTTTTCTGAGGAAGGCCAAGACCCACAGTGTGTTGTTGAGCCGGAGCCACTGATGATAATGGTAGGATAAGTAAAAAATATAATTTCTAAAGAATAGTTAGTGATAACTCCAAACCGCTGATGTTAATTGATTTCTGATGGATATTAGTTGTGAAATGACAATAATGAATATATTTCATACATTTAAGATTTTTTGGCACTTTTGTTTCGAAATCGGTGAATATCTCAGAATGGGGCTTATTATCATCTTATAAAAGATCGTATTCGCTTATAAGTATAAAAATGTATATATAGTTACCATAATGTTATATTTCATAATTTATTTTTAGAACTAGTTTCATTTTTTGAAAAAAATGGTGGCTTTCTTAAAGTTCCATTTTTTTTTTAATTCAACTGTGTTTACACATTCAAATCATCGTACTGAATTTTCTTTCAGTTCTATCGACCAAACAAATGCAAACACAAAAGCACAAAATGTATGATTGAAATCATAATATTTTAATTTTTTAATTCAACTGTGTTTACACATTCAAATCATCGTACTGAATTTTCTTTCAGTTCTATCGACCAAACAAATGCAAACACAAAAGCACAAAATGTATGATTGAAATCATAATAAAAAGTACTTATTCCTACGTTGTTCAAAAGTTGGGTTTAAATGCCATTCTGTTACATAACTTTTACAATAATGAAAGCCATGTTGAATATTTTTAGAATTATCGATAAACAAATGTTCAAGACAAAAATAATATTTCCAACCAAGTACACCGAAATCTAGTCAACTTATAATAGTGAACGCAATTAATATTTTCACACTGCAGATAAAAAAAATTAGTTGACGTATCAAAAAGAACATGATCTTGTAATTGAATTTTTGAAGAAGTAAACGAATATTGCCACAACCTTCTAAAACAAGGTGATTGTACTTGATACAAAACAAAAGACTGCAATATGGTGACATTATTTCCCTGTAGTGATTAGAATCCTTGATATATAATGCAGAAATGGTGTGTTATAGTCCTAATACAGTCTTTTAACAGTCGAAGTCCCTACTTATCAAGCGGCTGTGTTTCATCCGCACAATTTCTTGGAATATAAAAGATATATCCCGATTCTGCAATGATTCTTTCATAAATGTATAAAATAAAAGCGGCCCTCAGTTATCAACTTCGGATAAAAATCAGATTTTAGGAAGTTTATAAATTTGTCCATAAAACTCGTATTAAAAATAAATTGGGGTCTAGTTTACTAGCACCATGTTCTTTCAGACTATAGTAAATCCAGTGGAGTTGCTCTTTTGCCATAGTTCTGAGACAACTAGTATGGTTTCATTGTCAGTGAAAGTGAGATACTTATTAAAAAGTGAGATACTTATTAAAATTTACTCTGCTTGGCTTTCTCATACTAGATTGCATTTTTAAACAGCGTGTGAGTTTTTTCCCCTTCAAATTTCTTAACAAAATTTTTGAAAAATCTGTACTGTTGGTCGAAACGGGACCACAATTATAGCATGTTACCCTTCATATTAAAGAGCTTGAAAAAATATTTCGATTGATGCCATGCATGCCAATTGTATCGCAGTTATTTTTCACTACATTGATTGAAACTATTAAGTTTTGTGATCATTGAGCTATAAATAACCCCTTTTAAGCATGACTAAAATCAAATGCTGTTCAAATACTATGTCAAATGCTATGTCAAATGTTGTCTGTGCTGTCATGTTAAGTAAATATAAAATTTTGAATAAATTTCGAAGTTTTCGCTCTAAATTTCAAAGAATATTATCAAGTTCGAGATTTCTCGTTAACAAAGCCGAATATAAAGTTTGCTCATCAATATCTGTGGCAGATATTGTGTACACAAGAAATAGATCACAGACAAGCAAACAAACAGACAAATAACTCTAAAAATAGTCAAACCGTGTTCAGAAGGTCCTAAAACATACATTGTCATCAAAATTTCGAAATCGAAAATTTTCATTAAAACAATACTTATATATACTTCGCATGAGGAAATAAAAATGTGCCAACTTCTCAACTGACTGTACGAAACGGTTGTTGAAGAACTATGGTAAATTTTAAAGGCACTAATTTATGAATTGATTTTAATTAAATCAAAGATACGGTTAATTTTGTAGAAACTACAACTATATTGATAAAAATATATTTTTACATCCTTTGTCGGTAAATATAATTTTTGAATAATATTTTGTCTTGTCTCTGAGTTTGAACTCAAACTTTGGAAAAACAAGAGTTATATCCTAATGGGAAATATAATTTCGCTGAAGAATTGGAGTTTCCGACCGATTTACACGCTTCGGGCATCCTAAAACACAAAATTACCAATCTATCACTGTAATTAAAACCAACTCCATCCACTGTAGCTAAAATGAAGCTGGCAGTTTGTTGTAAAAAGTATAAAATTTGGCAGTTTGTTGTAAAAAGTATAAAATTTGGCAGTTTGAAGACGTCTTGCTTCCTTTAGGTGTTCATTAAATTTTGGTACCAATAAAAAAAATCTGATGTGGGAAGCACATGACTTTCCCTGCAGACTTATATCCCCGTTCTCTTTATTTTAATTAAATTTAATTCACTTTTAATTCAATTTTCGTTCTCATTTGATAACTGGACGTATTTTCAAAGGTGGCGTGGAGAAAATATGAAAAAAACTAATCTCGAGAACGGCTGGTCCTAGTGTAATGGGGTTGGTCTTATTCTTTTCTTCGTTAAAAATTACGTATTAAACAAGCATTTTATGGATATATTTGAGCATACGTAGCTTTTGAGTTTAGATTTTGACAAGTTTTGCGGGCCATTTTGCAAAAAAAGGTAGGTTATTTTTTTCCGAATCATACCAAAATCTAATCAGCACCAGGGTGACCCATAAGGGACTCATCTACCGAATGTTGTAAAATTCGGTCCATTAGTTTTTCAGCTAGAGTGGATAGAAACTTTTGCGGGCCATTTTGCAAAAAAAAGGTGGGTTCTTTTATTCCGAATCGTACCCAAAACTAATCAGCACCAGACTCGCCCACAAGTGACTTACCTACCAAATTTTGTGAAATTCGGTCGATTAGTTTTTTAGTTAGAGTGGATAAAAATCTGCACAGACAGACAGACCGACACACAGACAGACACACAGACACACACACAGACGTCACTCTAAAAATGGATACAAGCAATTTTTGCGGGCCGTTTCGCAAAAAAAGGCGGGTTCTTTTATCCCGAATTGTGCTAAAAACTAATCAGCAACAGGGTCACACCTAAGTGACTTACCAAATTTTATGAAATTCGGTCTATTAGTTTTTGAGTTAGAGTGGATACATACATTGCTCAGACAGACAGACACTCAGACAGGCAGACAGACACACACACAGACTTCACGCTAAAAATAGTTTTTTCGTATTCTAGAGGTCTCGAAACGTGTAGATCCGTCGAAAACTCGAGTTGCGATTTTTGACATGAATCCAATACTTTCCCTATACATTACCATGTATTGCAGGGAAAGTAAAAACTAACATTTTTTTTTTCAAACATGACCTGCAGAAATCGATAAAAGGGAAATAAAGGAAAGCGATATGTTTTATATTATTAGGAAAACAGTGTTTTGTTATTTCATATTTTATAAAAACACAAAAATACTACTTCTATTTTAATATAAAACGTTACTAACTTTAGACTACTTTTTGGAATTTTCACGAGCCAAGTCGCAAAAACCAGTCATTTGCAAATTGCATCGTCACAAATAGCGAAGGAAATTTTTTAAGCGCGCAAATTGGATGTAGTTTGAAATAAGTATTGATTTCATGTTTTATTTTGCTGATTATGCAACATTTAATGGTACAGTTGAAATTTAACGTTATTGAAATTAGTAATTTTTACTTTCCCTATATACAATATAGTGTAATGGATAAGGAAAATATTGTGACGGGATCGAAAATTCAAATTAGAGTTTTCAGCGGAAGAGCACGTTTCAAGCATCCCTGAACTGGAATCGAACGTTTTTGAGGTGAGGACTGTGTGTGCGTATGTGTTTCCGCCAGTCTGTGAAACCGATATCTCACGAACAAATGAAGAGCTTCGAATGAAATTTGGTACAAATATTACAATCGGTGAATACTGGAAACCTATTGCTTTTAAACGCAATAGAATGTTCGGAAGACACCCCAAATTTTCGAATGAAATTTTGAAAAAATAATAAAAAAATCAGAACCTTCAATAATGTTACGTACATAAGCATTTCTTATGCAATATTTCATTAGAAAATGATTCACGTAAACTTTAAACGGCTAGCATGAACCATTCTCGAGATATTGCATATTTTTCAAATAAATTTATCAAAAAAAAATCCCATAAAATAAAAAAAATATTAACTATCATGAAATATGTTCACTTTTCATACATAATATTATATGATAAATTTGTCATAAAGTCATGTGCTGCCAACATCAGATTTTTTCATTGTGAACGAAGTAAATTTATTGCATTATATAGGATCAGGGAAAATCATATCTTGCCAACATCAGACTTTTTATGATGCTTTTATGAACGATATCAGCAAAATGTAGTAGAAATTAAAATTTGGTGATATTAACAAACAATTTATGAATCAAAATATGGCATCTTCTGTGAATAGAAATCAACATTATGCAGCAGTAGCAGATACCTATAAAAACCTTGTAATCACTTATACTGATAAAGCAGAAAACAACCATGCAATAATTTCTAAAGAATTTTATATTATGAAATTAAAAATCAGCCCTAAATCAATCCAGTATCTTTAAATTAAACAAGCAAAATCACTACCTAAATTAATTGTAGTTAAATATAAACAATTTAAGATAATACGTATAATCTAAATGACACATATATTATTCTAATACTTACTCCACTAACTTTTCGCTTAGTAATTTATATTTTAACACCTATTCAACAAAAGCTAATAATATACTCCGTTGTGTCATAATGAGCATTAAATAATCGGGTTATTATAAAAAAAAATAGTTATGAGTTACTAAATAATCAGAAAATCGCAATTCAAGTTTTCACGTTTCGAGCGCTCTAGAACTCGAAAAAAAAAAAATCTATTTTTAGCTTCACGTCTATGTGTGTGTGTCTGTCTGTCTGTCCAGTATATGTGCTATCTACTCTAGCTGAAAAACTAGACCAAATTTCACAAAATTTGGTAAATACTTCACTTGCGGGTTACCCTGGTGCTGATTAGATTTTGGTAGGATTTGGAAAAAGAACTTTTTTTTTTTTTTTTTTTTTTTTTTTTTTTGCGAAATGGCCTATCAAAAATCATATGTATCTACTTTAGCTGCAAAACTAACCACAAAATTTGATAGATATATAACTTGTGGGTTACTCTGGTGCTGATCAGATTTTGGTACTATTAAAAAAAAAATGAACCTGCATGTTTTTGTGAAGTGACCCGAATCGTCACAATCGAAAATAAAAAACTACGCATATTCATATGTATCTATTAAAAACTTGTTTTATACGTTATTTTTGACGACAAAAATAATAAGGCCAACCCCATAACCCTAGGACTAACCGTTCTCGAGATATTTCAGTTTTTTCTCATTTTTGCCACGTCGCCTTTGAAAATACGTCTAGTCTCCAAATGAAAATAACAATAGAATTAAACTGCACATTCAGTAATTTCAGATAATTATTCATGTTATTTTGTGCAATTAAACTCAATTTAATGCATTATGAAAGAAAAAAGAGAAAATGACTTTGAGTATATTGAAAAAGTCATGAGCTACTCACCTGCACTCTTGTTACTTTGCTTGCTGCAACACATCTAGTTTCTCAAAAACGCTTTACTAACCTTGAAATTGTTGGAGTTTTGGAGCATGAATATTTCTTTTGAAACTCTTCAATGGCACTTTCATAAATAAGAATGGCTACAGAAATATTGCTCTTATATATTGAGAAAATTAAATATATTCTTCGAGTGATAAAAAGAGCTACGAAGTTATCATGTAAGATATTAAAATTAGCACACAATATTTCTTAACATTTCTCAGGGTATATATTAGTGCCATCGAACTAAAAAATATTCTACTATTTCAATTTCTCTCTACATTAGTAATTTCCAAATCGATTGATAAAATTCAAGCATCGGGAGATCTCACCAAAAGAAAACTCAACTGATTGGCTGTTTTAACTATTAGGCGAACTAGGCACATGCCTAGGGCCCAGGAAACAGAAGAGGCGCGAATAGCTGTAAAAAGAATGCACACACACACACATATAAATATATATAATAATACCGTTTAACAAAATTTTACTGATAGATTCTACCATTTGCAAAATACTTTCTAACCACAGTGTACACTTTAATTACATTTAAAAAAATCTGATTCGTACAGAACATGACTTTCCCTACATGCTCAAAATATTTTTCTCCTCATTTCTTTCCTAATTCCTTATAAAGTAAAGTGAATACTTATTTGAAATTGTATACAATTTATAGTTTTATAATATTTTTTTTTCGTCTGGCGATTTACCACATTAAAATCTGATGTGAGCAGCATATGACTTTCCCTGCAAACTTCATTTTTCTTCAAATATTCCGCACATTGATTCTGTGCATTAATCTAAGTTTTATCACATAAAATTAATAATTATTTGAAATTATATCTAAATTACAGTGATAAAAATGTTCACTTTTCATTTGGTAACTTATCATATTTTAAAGTGCACCGGAAAGAAAAAAAAAAAAAAAAAAAAAAAAAAAAAAAAAAAAAAAAAAAAATGCTAACAAATTAAAATATGTTGAGGAAGATTTATCCTAAAGTAATGGAGTTGATTCTTTTTGTCGTCAAAAATTACACATAAAAATCATTTAATCAATATATTTAAGGATTTTTCGTCTTTAAATTTAGCGATTTTTAAGAGCCTTTAGCAAGAAAAAAAAGGGGTGGGGGTTGGAGTCTGTTTTATTTCTCCGAATCGTACCAAAATCTAGTCAGTACCAGGTTAAACTACGTAATATACCTAGCAAATTTTGTCAAATTTCGTCGAATATTTTTTCAGCTAATTTGGATATATACATTGTGCACTGACAGACACACACACAGACCTAACACTAAAAATAGTGTGTTCATGCTAGAGTGCTCAAAACGTGTAAATCCGTTGAAAAGTGAAGTTATGATTTTCGACATACAAATTACATGAGCGGAAGTTGCGCTGCCTACGTCAGATTTTTTTAGTTGCTGGTAGTTGCTGTAATACAGGAGATGAGCCTGAATTTACCTTCGTGCCAATGACCTGATACATTATTTACCTGGATTAATTATAAATACAACTCGTACGATTTTAATTGATGATTTATAATCCAAACTATCAGACATACATTTTATTGACTTTTATATAAATAAATATTATTATAATTTTCATATTTTGACAATAAAATATTTGGAAAATGTGCATCAATGAGAAACGTAGTAATTATTTTCATAACGAGCGGACATCTATGATTTTCAGCCAAGCTAGTCAATAAAGACTAAAGATGGTGGTGGTGGTAGTAGTGGTCGCCCGCTTTGGGCTCCTGGAGCATATAACAACGTTCGCAAGAACGGTTTTGCGCTCCGCAACTCAGACTAAAGATTATGTGGCCGACAACGTAAAATAAACACGTATAGAAAAATTTGGCGAAGGATGAAATCGATCCAAAGATACGGTGACTAACTGTCGCCAAGACTCCGGCGAGATAAATATGAAGAAACTGAAAAACTTCGTACCAAAATATTTCGTCGAAAAAAAATGCATCAAAGTAAACTTAGAGACAATTGCATTATTTTCCCCAAACATTAGGATTTCTAAAAGTAAAGATCTGTGATATCTTCTTCAATAAAAATATCCTTCCTTTAATATAATTTTATTACGGATGGCTAATATCTAATCACTATAAAAAACGTGCGGTATAATTACAATATTTTTACAGCACGAGTTGTAAATTTTACATTTTACTGTGATGTGACGGGTGTTTACAACACATGTGCTTCATTATAGGATCGTTTCCCTGAAATCCCAGTAATTACACATGCGCTGAAGAATTTTTATGCTAGCTTAATTGCGTTTACCACATGTTTGCTGTATTTCTTATGCAATTTAGCCACACGTTTCTTTTAAAGAATACAATAAAATTCAACCAATTCAAGGTGCAGTAAAATTACAGCACAAAACAAAGTTACATCATATGTGAATTAACATCACAAGGTGTTAGCATAACTTTTACCCACATCCTGTGATGTGAAGGTTTACTGTAGTTTTTAATAGTGTAACATAATTTTCAGTCACTGTTAAAATTGAGTAAATATTTACATCAGAGGGTGTGGGAAAAAGTCATGCCAACCCCCTGTGATGTGAATTCACAAATGATGTAGATTTTTTTTTTTTAGGATGGAGGGAGGCTGTATTTTTCTACCCCTTAAGATTGAATTTTCCTTCAAAGTGATGCATTCTTTAATAGAAGCATTTTGCTGAATTTCATAAGTAAAAATACAGTAAACAATGTTGTAAACACAATTAAGAGAGTATGGAAATTCTCCAAAACATGCGCAATTATCAGAATTTCTCTGAAGCGATTCTACAATACAGCACATGGTTGTAAAAATCCGTTACATCGCAGGTGATGTAAAATTTACTACGATTAGTGCTGTAAAAATGCTGTAATTATACCGCAATTATTTGCAGTGTGCAATGTTAGGTGGAATAGAGTATAGTTTTTGTCTGCTCTGACATGCGATCTATTGCATAAGTGCAAATATGTTTGAAGACATTCTACAATGGACCATTCTGTCTTTTAGTTTGCATTAATTCTTCAAATGAATTACGACTCTTCTCCTTTTAGCAGTTACCTGGTAAATGTTCTAAGCAATCTACATTAGAAAAATCCTTTTCATTTGCAATCAATTTAATTAAATCACTTAACACATGCATTAGTTTTTAACACTTTACAACAAAGTTGAAAAGTGTTTATGACTTTGTTCATTCTGTCTGTCTGTCTGTCTGTCTGTCTGTCCGTTAGCACGATAACTGCCGTAAAAATGACTTAATCAAAATGAAATTTTAGTATGTTGTTCAGACGGTCTATAGGACCTATGGGAATATAAATGAATAATATCACCCAATTAGTTTTGGATTGAACCCGGGTTGAAAAAATGGAATACATTGAGCCCTATGGGACCTAATTTTTCAAGTATTTTTTAAGCGAATTTAAAATTCACAAATTGCTTCGAAAATTTTAGGCAATATTCAAATGGTTCCGTAAAATATATAAAAAAAAATTCAGCGAAATATATTCAGTAGTTTTTTAAATAAAAATTAAAATAAAAATAACACCTCTTATATGAAGCGATCACTTGTCCATGATATGAAACGATCACATGACCCACTTCAAAATGATATATGGCATCCATCTTGTGTCAAAATCGTGATTTTTAAAGTTCTTTTTAATTCATATTGAGTGTTGTATCCGTCCTAAAACTACTTTATTTTTTCCTAAATTCTGTGCATCTACATACGGAAACAACGCAATGACAATATATTCCAGTTTAAATGCTCATCTAAATTTGATTATTTCTACTATTAAGCCTATTTTTCACCTATGTAAAATGTAAACAACAAAATATGTAGAATGAGTTGTATTAGAATCGCTGTAATTCTTTAACACAAAATCAAATAGTCCATGGAGTCTGCTTAGCTGATATGAATGAAATATTCATTGATTTTAGAAAGAGAAGGACGATATTTTTCGATGAAGTTTAACGAATAGAGCTTACTTACTTGTAGCTCAATGTTCTTAATTTTTAAATAAAATAAATTATTATAGTATTGTGATGAAAGACATGAATGGGGGAATTATTTATGAATGAAATGTTGCTTTTATAGAGAGAGCCAGGCGTGTTATTTTTTTATGACGTCATTTGAATGAATTTCAGTTGTTTTCGATGAAGTTTTCAAATATAATAAATTATCGTAGTATTATGATAATTCTAAAATTATTACCAAGGAATGTATTACATTTTAGAGATGTTTAAACCAGGCAATTTATCCTTTAATGCCGTCATTTGAATGAAGTTAATTTTTTTCGATGAAGGTTTAAGGTTTCAAATATAATAAATCAATGTAGTATTGTGATGAGTTTTAAAATATTACCGAGGAATATATTGCATTTTCGACTTTTTTAAATAAAATTGCATTGAAGTTGGAAAGTGTTTCATAATCAATGCTTTAAGCATGATTGATCTTTCTTGTTCTTTTCTTATTTGCTAAGTTTTCGCTTCGTAACCATGCTGGATAATATTGAAGAATGCCACCAAAACAGTGTTGCAGATTTGCAATAGATGTAATTTTAAATTTTTTCAAAGAAAATAAATAAGAGTTCCAATTAAATGCTGGTTAAAAGTGAAAAATCACACTTTTTAGCAATACATTTTGCCTATGTATCCCTAATACAGTCTACAAGCACCATTCACTCTCTAGAACAAAATGGTCCCAAGGTGAAAATACGTGATAATAAATAGCTATTTACTATTCTGTCAACTGATTGCCAAACGTAGAGTAGCTTTCTTTTTTTTATTCTGTAGAATTACAATATTGTGCACTGTTTTGTAAAACATTTTAACTTTTATTATCTCTCTATATTAAAAAAAAGTAGCTGACGCCGCTGTTTGACAAATTTCTCGAGATTCTTTGCTTCGTACCACAAAAGACTATTGCATGTAAAAATATGAAATTTGGTACATTTCTAGAAAAAACTTTGGGGAGTATGCTGAAATAAACTTTATATATTGTAGTTTAAGAAATATTTAATATCAAAGACAAAATATTTGAGCTGCGAGTTCGCGTCCTGGATAGACTAACAATAGCAATACCGCGAATTTTTGCAGCCTACATGGGTAAATTTTTGCAGGATGGAGTTCCCCCTTTTTAATTTCGATGTAGTTTTTGAGATATTTTACTTTTTATGCATTTCTGAAGCGAGATTTTTTTTTTTTTTTTTTGTAAAAACTATATCATACAAAAATATGAAATTTTGTACATTTATAGAGAAATAGTAGGGTAACACGATGAAATAAACCATTTATCGATTTAAACTTTAGTTTGGCATGAAATAGCTCGCGAAGCGACTTCAGGATCAAGGAATTCAGTTTTTGGATTGCCGGGGCTAAGAAAAATCCCTGCTTTTACCTCCTGCGGAAAATAGGTAGGGATAGAAAAGAGATTTTTGAAAGTAGAATTTTTAGGAGAGATAGGTATGAAGCGAGCGCAGCGAGTAGGAGGCAAAGTCTCCCGAAAGGGGTTGGTGAAGCGTAGCTAGCAGGGGGTAGAGCCCTCTAGTGGTGCAAAAAAATTATATTTTGCAATAATTAAATTAAGGGTAAGGAAAATTGTATAACTTTTTAGCTTGAGGGTACATTTTAAATGAAAGGTATAGCCTTTAACCCAAGATGTAGAAATCCCCAATACCGATATACCTGTTGTAAGGATATGAGAGTTCATCTTCTAGCGATTCTAATAATGAGGGCATATATGCTGCTAAAGATGGTGTAAGATCTTTTAAACTAACATAAAAATATAATATATAGATTCTTAAAGCCAAAAAGCAAGAGAAGAGGTCAGACCGTCCTCCACAGTATTTACGTGTCAGAAAAAAATATTTTTTTGAAGGTTTTTGTTTGGAGGAGGAGAAGACTGGGGAGACTCTTAAAGAAGAATTTTGCAACTTGCAATTTTGTGTTTAAAAGAATTTTAAAATTATGCATTCAGTAAAAGCGGCGTTGTACAATATTTTGATAACATTTGCTATTTTAATAGTGTGAGTGTGGTTTCAACTCTTACATAAAAATGAAATATCTGTTTAAACGAGAAATGGTCTTTGCAAGTAAGTAGAATTAAAATAAGTGATATAACATATTATGTAAGGTATTGAGATAATGCAGTAATAGTATTAAACTGCGAATAAGTACATTTTGAACAATGTACAATGTAAGTAATTACACAATACAAAAGTTTCATAGACGAAAGACGTCCCATTTTGTTTTTGCCCTTCAGGCCTCCAAATTTGTAGATTCGATTCTGGCAACAGATTTTCTTCAACCACCTTAGAGGCAAAGAATGTTTCCAAACTTGAAGAAAGGTTCTCAAATTTCCAAAGTGCCCAATACCTTCTTGGCTCTGAAGTGAAAATAAGAGAACAAAAGCTAAAATGTTTATGTTTATTCAACAGATTCTTACATCTGTACAATTGATCCAAAGTGATCTCTGGACATATTATCACAAAATATTCTGTACAGCAACTGCAATCCTTGTAATTGAAATAACATTAAGAGAAAATAGAAAAACAAGAGTAATTTTTAAGTACAAATTTACATATAAGATCAATCATACACAACTTTCTATACAAATAAGAAACAGAAAATCACAGCCTTTACTACACCACAGAAATACTATGAACGAACATTTTTTACTATTCCTTTTTATCTACATTCATACTTTATCAAACTTGGTACTCGGATCGTTCATTCATTTCTGTGAAGAATACTGCTTAAATGTTATCACTTATACGCATTGCATATGTCCCTTATAAAATGCCGCAAACCATAGGCCCCAACTTGGATCTAGGATAAGCCGAAGTGTTACCACAGTCTGTGAACAGCTAGGAATTGCACAATAGAAGAAAGAAGGATCCAGCTGCCTCTGCTCTCAGGCAGACTGTATTAGATGCGCCCTTTAGTTGATGGTCACAACGCTTTGGAGTCTGACATGAACTGGAAGTGTCACACAGGACTTCGTTTTAGATTAACATGACACAGGACGAGATGGACTCGAGACCACTTCTGGACGTGTTGAAGGTACAGTGTCCATATGAACCATCTGAAAGGAGAAAAGCAGATGCAATGAACTTACAAGTGTTTAAAATATTAAACATTCATAACATATTATATGCATCTTAAAAAAATTTAAATAAAAAAATAAATAAAAATCTGAGAAACAGGAAGGGTAAACCAGGAAATTAAAAATTTTTGCCGGAGCCTCATGTGCTCGTCCTACAAGTCGGCCTTGGCCAAAGCCATCTAGAAGGTATCCTTGCCTTGGCAGGGACACTTGGAATAAGAGCGGGTGAATCCGCCATTGTTGATCAAATGTTCTGGGTTACTGTGTTTTGGATTAGCACTTTTCTTTGGATTAGCACTTTTCTTTGGATTAGCATTGCATGACGGGCTGTTTTTATTTACATATTTTTCAGGTTTCAGAGGTGGTGCATATTGTTTATTTGCTATAAGTTATATAAATAGGTGAAGTAAATCATATAAAACGATTTTTTCCCCCGAATAAGATTAGTGGAAGTAAAAATTGGAAAATTTGCTGTTAAATGATTGACGATTGATCATCGGGAGCAAAGTATGTCATCTACTGGAGGAAAATATTTTCAATAAATAATTTTAGGAAATATGGAACGTAAAGCTTACTTTTAGAAACTGGAAAGAGTTTTTCTTTTTGTATTTTACACAAATATGTTACCATCTTTCCACTGTACTATTAAAAAGCTAATATTAAGCACACACCATAAACTATATAGGAATAAACCAATGTGGCAAAATTGTCAACATATAAAAAATTATTTATTTATGGCACATTGTATAATAATAAATAAAAATGTATTTAATAAAACAAAATGAAACACCTTAAAAGTTTTAATACTGTATCGAATATATATATATATATATATATATATATATATATATATTTGGGTGCCCTTAGATATTTTACCATCTGAGACAGGAGCCTCATGTGTTCGCTCTAAAAGCCTTGTCTGGGATCAAGACCGTCCCGCGATAAAGGTTTAAAGTAGAAATAGAAGAGACATTGTATAGCACCTAATACCAATAAAAAGAATTTAATTGATTACTAGATAAAAATCAAGAGAATGCATATCAGCAATCTGACGTGCATTTCCTTGATTTTTTAATTTCAGAGGACGTTTCTTATTTATTCGGAAAATCGAACATTTTGATGTGCGGCACCACCTAAAGTAGAAAATATTGGAAAACTGAAATTGCTCATTTTCTTGCTTTTGAACTATCTAACCGTACACTTGCTTTTGAACTAGCTACCTATTTGGAGTCCCTATCTCATACCGAAGTATGATTTCTTATCATTTCGAGCGTTTTTCTGTGGAGCACCCGCCCTTAAATGAACATTTTTGAAAAACTTTATTCTACTTGGGGTTTTTAATCAAACGATTAGCCCAAAAATCGAATTTCAAGCCTTTATCAAATGTTGGAGGAGGAGTTTCTCATTTATTCGGCAAATCGAACATTTTAGTGTGCAGCACTCCCTAGCAAATATTAAAAATCTGAAACTGCACACTTTCTTCCTTTCGAACTATTTACCCATACATCAAATTTGAAATCTCTATCTTAACACAAATCATGCTTTTCCATCATTTCACTTTTCAAACGTTTTGGTGTGGAGTGCCCCCCCTTCTACAGAACATTTTCGAACAATTCAATTTTTCCTTGGGATTTATCGAACAATCAACCCCCTTACCAGATTGCAAATCTCTATCTCTTTGGGAACTGTTTAAAACGCGGGACAGACGGAAAATTGGCAATTAGTATATATAGATATTAATTTCAGAAAATGGTGGTACACCCGGCAAGTTAAATCAATTGGTTCAAAATTTACTTTTATTGCAATATATATATATATATATATATATATATATATATGTACAGAGGCAAGTGAAAATATTGTGATGGGGTCAAAAATCCGACTTTCTATTTTGATGGCCCTTCACCTTTTGAGCATCCTTGAATACGATATATTTCGAACAAATTAATAAAATCAAATGAAATTTGGCACGATTATTTCAATTAATAAATGTCAGAGGAAGAATATATAAAGAAAAGCCCCAATTTTTTGAAAATAAAATCGAAAATTAGGAAAACGTTATAAAACATAATAAAAGTATAAAAATATTCCCAAAATATATACCTAATATTGTGGTTTTATTTAAAAGCGAATGTCATCATTTATAAGGCACTAACATAAGATATTGAGATATCTTATTTTATTTTTTAACTAAAATGGAAAACTTCACAGAAAACAAAAAATGTATGAAGGAGCCTACATATGGTGGCCAGTGGTGTGTACACTTCATTGTTGATGGAACTATTCAGAAATTTTATTCTCTTTTGCACACTTATTTCGTGCAGTCATGCGAATTTTCGGCAAAACTGTAAGTGACATTTTCAGACGGAAGTGGAAATCCTTTTGAACTCCCCAACCCCCTCCAAAATTCGATGCTGAGCCCATATCAGTTATCCTCTAAGCTTTATCTATAGCTATTCCGAAGAAATAGATATTGCAAAAGAAAAAAATGTAAACTTTTTAATCAGAAACGACAACTCTTTCTAGAACCGCAAGTGGAAATACTTAGAAACCCTCTACCTCCTCTGGGTTTTGATGTTGAATCTATAGTAGACATCATCTAAGCTCTATCTATAGCCAATCCTCAGAAATAGATATTGCAAGAAAATGTAAACTTTTTAATCAGAACTGACATCTCTCTCTCTACTTCTCTAGAGCAGCAAGTGGAAATACTTAGTAACCCCCTACCTGCTTTGAGATTTGATGCTGAATCTATAGTAGACATCATCTAAGCTCTATCTATAGCCAATCCTCAGAAATAGATATTGTAAGAAAATGTAAACTTTTTATTCAGAACTGACATCTCTCTCTCTCTCTAGAGCCATAAGTGGAAATACATAGTAAACCCTACCTCCTCTGGGATTTGGTGCTGAATCTATAGTAGACATCATCTAAACTCTATCTATAGCCAATCCTCAGAAATAGATATTGCAAGAAAATGTAAACTTTTTAATCAGAACTGACATTTCTATATCTGTCTCTCTAGAGCCGCAAGTGGAAATACTTAGTAACCCCCTACCCTTTCTGGGATTTGGTGCTGAATCTATATTAGATATGATCTAAACTCTATTTATAGTCAATCCTAAAAAATCGATATTGCAAGAAAATGTAAACTCTTTAATCAGAACCAACGTTTCTCTCTTGAACAGCAAATGGAAATTCTTGGCAACCCCCCTCCCCCACCACCACCACCAGCCCTACCCTCTCTGGGATTTGATGCTGAATCTATATTGGACATCATCTAAGCTCTATATATAGTCAATCATAAGGAAAAGATATTGCAAGAAAATGTAAACTTTTTAATCAGAACTGACATCTCTCTCTAGAACCGCAAGTAAACTAGTAACTTAGTAAACTATAACTTAGTAACTCCCCTACCCCCTCTGGAATTTGATGCTGAATTTATATTAGCTATAATCTAAACTTCAATTATAGCCAATTCTGATATGTTTCAGGCAACATTTTTGAACCAGAAGTGAAAATAGTTAGTGAACCCCCCAACCTCCTCCGAAATTTGATACCAAATGCATATCATTTGTCTTTTAAGCTCTTTCTATAGCCAATCTTAAAAAATAGATGTTGCAAGGAAAATGTAAATTTTAGAATTGAAACAGACACCTCGAGAACAAGAAGTGGAAATCCATAATTAGTCATCCAACCCCTCCAAAATTTAATGCTGATCATTAGTCATTATCATCAATCAGTCATTATCAAAGCTATATCTATAGTCAATCATAAGAAATCGATGTTTCAAGTAAAATGAAAATTTTTGAACCGGAAATGGAAAAATTTCAGATGTGGAAATCCTTAGTGAACCACCCACGCCCTACCTCCTACGAAATTTTATGCTGAATCTATATCAGTCAGTATCTCTATAGTAGATCCTGAGAAATAAATGATTTAAAAAAGCATAGTAAATAAATAGATGGCAAATTTGATTTCCTCCAATAAAATAAACTCACTATTATCAAATGAGTAAATTTTTGATGTGAATAATATTTGTGCTTAGGGCATCTGTGGCGGAAATCGAAGCATTGCAAAACTTTGGAAGCTTATATCTCCGAAAACTTTGGCAAACACTTTGGAAGCTTATATCTCCGAACCTAATAGATAAAAATGTAAATGTGTTTTCTTGTTTTGTCGGAAATGTGGAACAGATTATGAATATATAAAAATAGTTTCAATGTTTTAATATTTTGAACTTTTTTATTTCGAAAAAATCAAAAAGAGTATCTGTCCGAACGAGTTTTTCTTTCATTTTTCTTACTTTCACTCGAAATATCTTCACAACTTTAAAAGATAGCTGTAAATAGTAAGCGACAAAAATATGTATTAAAAAATTTAGTTTTCTTGATCTCTTTCGCTTTCGCTATGTTTCTTTTTTTGTAAAAGATCTTACAGTTTCCGAATGAACACCATGTCAAGTTGAAGAAGATTGAAAATTTTCTGTTTTTCAAGTTTGTAATGCTTATATCTCGAAAACTAAAAGCGCTAGATATGAACAATAAGCAAGAATTTGTAATTCTTTAAAAGCTCTTCAAGGGTATGCAATTGAATTTTGAATTGAATTCTCAGTTTTCGAAGTATAGCAGTCATAATTTCAATATTTCAGTATTTTAACCTGGATTTTCCAATGGATGGAAAAGTTGTAATATTTAAAATATTTTATTTTCATTTTAAAAAAAATTAAGTTAAATGAACTTGTGGATTCTAAAGATGTTTAATAATTAATGAGGTTTGAACAGAACAGATAGAAATACACGTACTCATTCAACTACGTATTTAGGTGAGGTCAAGCAAGTTTATAGATTAACTTAATCTGAAACATCATCAGATATACCGCCAAGCAAATTAGTAAAATAATTTGATATTTTAACGTGAAGTTTATGGTTGGAGTATCAAGATTAAATAGGGGCAAAAACTGAAATTTCTAGCTAGCTATAAACAGTTAACGAGTAATTTCTAGAGCTTTGAAAACCTGTAAACGAAACAAATGAGTGTGAAAAAATCGAATAAACTTTTTAAACTTTACTTGAAGTTATATTTTACAAAATTTTATTCACTCAAAACATTTTTCTCCATCGGAGACGGAAGAGCCAAACTTGTCTCTCACAACAATTTAAACTTATTTGAGAGCCATAAATACATTTTTATAAATAAGAAAATTTAGTAATATTATAACAAGTTATAATATTAATTATATCTTTAATAAATGAAGAGAAAATCACACAAAATATTGTTATCAATGGTTTTAATCTGTGTAAACAATGAGCTTGCATTTCCTTAGCAAGTTTCTGTATGTCCGGTTTGTAACTAGTCGTTTTTAACACTTTCCAACATAGTTTATGACTTTGTTCATTCTCTCTGTCTGCCCGTTCGCACGATAACTGCCGTAAAAATGACTTTATCAAAATGAAATTTTAGTATGTTGTTGAGACGGTGTATGGGACATATGGGAATGTACACTCATGTCCAAAAGTTAATCATAATTCGTAAAATGCGAAAAATTCGGAGTTAATATGGATAGAATGGTTCACAATCAGTGGTGGAGAATCGTGAGACGAAGGACATTGTGCATATGCAAAACAGTTCAGTCGACGTCGACATGCGCAAAGCACCGGCGCACGTCGGAACGAATATGAAACGGCTTCGAGCGGCATGACCAGTTTAGGCAGAATTTCGCAATAGCTGTGGTAATGAGCGTTGTTAAGAATAAAAAAAGACGAAAAGACGCAATATGTCACAAAGATGCCAACTCCAACGGCCGTACCGTGCTGAAAACACCGGTTCTCGTTAGATCACCGAAGTCAAGCAGCATCTGGCGCGGTTAGTACTTGGGTGGGTGACCACCAGGGAACAACACCGCGTGCTGTTGGCACATTTCGGGCGCGGTAGCCCGGTGGTTTACGCGCTGGATTTGCACGCTGCCACAACTGCCGCTGTGTTCATGTGGAGTACGATCACGTTAAACATGTGGGTCCGTAAGTCCTTCCGAGAGGTTGGTGGTAGGGAAAGAAGGGTACGGTCCCTGTAGATGCCTCCCCCACTGGGTTTCGGTCAAAATTGGGAGGCACTTCCCGGCCGTCCAAACAGTTACCTTACACCTTTCTGGTAGGTCGGACGGTCTGGGTCTCACAATCAACAAAGATGCCAACTGGACATGTTTTTGAAAGGACGAATTATTGGTATGCTGGAATCCGGTCGATCCCAAACCGAAGCGTCTCGAATGCTAAATGTTCCTCAGTGTGTGATCTCCAGACTGTGGCAGAGGTTCCAAACTACTGGCGATGTTACCCGACGACCAGTAGCAGGGCGGCCAGGACAACAACCGCTCTGCAAGACCGGTATTTGGTGATAACGGCGCGACGTCAGAGGAACCGTTCTGCCAGACAACTGGGTTCAGCCGTGACAGCAGCCACAGAAGTCATTGTTTCGAGACAAACTGTTTACAGGAGACTCAGACACGTTGGTCTCTATGCCAGACGACCAGCAGTTTGCATCCCCCTGACGCCTGCACAGAAACCCGCGCGTTTACCGTGGAGTTTGGAACATTGACAGTGAAGTTGGCAACAGTGGGGCAATGTCATGTTTAGTGACGAGTACAGGTTTAACCTGCAAACTGATTCTTGCCGTATCACGATCTAGAGAGAACGTGGAACACGTTTTCACCCGAGAAACATCACGGAAAGACATCGTTTTCCGCTTTGGGGAGTCATGGTCTGGGCAGGCATCATGATGGACAGCCGCCATATCTTTGACACGGGGTCGGTTACCGGTCAAAGATACAGAGAGGAAGTCCTTGAGCCTACCGTTCGATTGTTTCGAGGTGCTGTTGGTCCTGATTTCATATTCATGGATGGTAACGCGCTTCCTTATGTGCGACCTTAGTCGACGACTTCCTTCCAACTGAAGATATCTAGCACATGCAGTGTCCTGCCAACTCTCCTGATCTGAATCCAACAGAGCATATGCGGGAGACATCTTGCAGCCCTCCCGCTACCCACCATGCTTCGTTCTGGGATTGAAAACTGCTCTCCGTGAGGCTTGGAACTCTTTGAGCACACAACTCATCCAAACCCTCATCGAAAGTATGGGAAATCGTTGTGCAGCATGCGTGGCTACCCGAGGTTCTCCCACACCGTATTAAACTGCAGCATCACATTGTTTTAATCATTCTGTTTCACTGAGGTTGACACTCGCATTGTGACTCTTTTTCTTTCAACCCTTTCTTTGGATAATAAAAGTCGTTATTATCCTTGTTTTGCATTGTTTTTTTTCTTCTATAACCCTATTACACCCGCATACCGCGTTTCCTTCCATTCCGATGTAGATTTTCTGTAATTTTCACATAAACAGCAACTATGCTTAACTTTTGGACATGAGTGTAAATAAATAATATCACCCAATTAGTTTTGGATTGAACCCGGGTTGAAAAAATGAAATACATTGAACCCTATGGAACCTAATTTTTCAAACATTTTTTAAGCGAAGTTAAAATTCACAAATTGCTTCGAAAATTTTAGGAAATATTCAAATTATCCCATAAAAAATATAAAAAAAAATTTCATCAGAATATGTTCGGTAGTTTTTAAATAAAAATTAAAATCATAATTACACCCATATAATATGATGAGAAGATCACTTGACCCACTTCAAAATAAAATATGGCATCCATCTTTTTTTTTGCAGTGTCAAAATCGTGATTTTAAAAATTTTCTTATTTATATTTAGTGTTGCCTCCGTCCTAAAACTGCTTTATTTTTGCGTAATTTCTGTGCATGTATATTCTGTGCCAACGCAATTACAATATTTTTTAGTTTAAATGATCATCGAACTTGATTATTTCTACAACAAAGCCTAATTTTAATGGATGCAGAATATAAATAAGTGATTGTAAGATGAGTTGTATAAGAAATGCTGAATTTTTTTCACGCAAAATTATTTAGCTCTGGAGTCTGGAGTAAAAGTGTATGAATGAAATATAATTACATAGAGAGCCGGACGATTTATATTTCGATGACGTTATTTGAATAAAGTTCATTTTTTTGGACGAAGATTTAAGTTCTCAAATATAATAAATTATTGTAGTACTGTGATAATTTAAAATATGTCAGCGCTAAATGTATCGTCTTTTAGAGATGTTTAAATAAAATTACATTTGAGTTGAAAAATGTTTCATAATCAATGCTTTATGCAAGATATATCTTTCTTGTTAAATTATGGCACGATTCAAAGTTGGCATCAGTAATTTGGTTTCTCAATTTACATTTAATGAAATTCACGTCAGAAAACAATTGTTCATATAAATACGTAGACGCGAAGATATTGAGAACAAGACTATTCCAAGTATTGAAAAACGTTGCCTTCTGTAGGTCTTTTATAGCAGTCTGTTTGTGCTGTAAATCAATTTGGAGCTCCATAAGTCTTTGCTTGTCAAGTCCAGCAATTGTATTTCAAAATTAGCCGTGTCAATATCAAGAGGAGAAAAATTTAATTCCTTCACATTGACATGAAGAGGATTTGCAATAAAAGCTAGAGTTGCTTTATCACTTCTGAATTCCTGAAACATTTGAAGAAAAGATTCTTTCATGTTTAAAACTGCTGTCTTGCAATAGTATTTGTTAATAAGGGCATTGCTTTGTTGGCAATATTGAGACAAGTTTGGGAAATGAACTAAAGTTTCAGAGCTACGGTTGATTTTCAAACATACTTTTAATCTGAAATAAATGGACGTCGTTGTTTCAAAGTTATCACAAGTCATTCTCTAGATATTGGAAAAATATTTCTACATGAAGTGCTATATTTCTCGAACAGAGCAATTCTAATGAAATCTTGTAAAAGTATTTCTATGGAAAAATGTTAGAGGCTTATTGATTTTTGGGGAGCTTGGACTAAGGGATTTAATTCTATGAAAGGAAATTTCAAAAAACGAAAGAAATTGTGAAAACATAATTATGTTAAAATGCATTGAAAAGATCGCAGATTTATATGCAATTCGTGTTATTTAGAAAAGAATGGAATGACTTACAGAAATATAATATGTGCCGTTCTTGAGATATTGAGCGTTTTGTTTTTATCTAAAGGGGATAAAATCATCAATAAAAATGGAGGATACTCACTATTACTAAACGAAGGAATGCTTTTTAAATACTTTTAATTGCAAATAAATGAGCACTTTTGCTTCGTAGTTATTACGAGCCGCTCTCGAGACATTTGAAATGTTATTTTTCCACAGCACAATATTTCTCGAAATAATTAATAGAATAACGTGAAACTTGCTTATTTTAAATGGTAACCAACAAAATCCTTGTGGAATTTAAACGCGATCTAGCAATAAGAAAGCTTGAACTTGTATAATTATTTTTACACACTTTCGAAATTTGCTATGTGGGCGTGTGTTTGATACATCAAATATTTTCATTTTACTTTTCCTACAAACGTGGTATAAATGTATAGGAAAAGTATTGTAACGGGATCGAAACCTCGAATTCCGAGTTTTCGACGGAAGAGCACATTTTAAGCAGCGCTAAACTCAAATTGAATATTTTTAAAGTGATCTGTGTGTGTGTGTGTGTTCTTAAAAGTATGAATGCGGTAAGTCATGAAAGAATAAAGCTATATCAAAATAATTTAGTATGATTCGAAAATAATCTAGTACGATTCGAAAATAATTTAGTAAGATTATTACAATCCGTGTGCACAGGCTGTAATAATGTGTACTGATTGTAAACGCGATCGAATGTTTGGAAACCCGTCAGACTTTCAATAATGATAATAATTTCAAATGAAATTTTTCATTTAGAACGAAAATATGTTTAATATAAATATTTAAAAGAAATTAATAGACGTGTGAAAATGTACGTCAACGTGTGTATACAACACATGAAGCGGCAATAGAGCTTTCATGGGTGAAATGGGGCGCGCTGAAAAGAGCAAGCGTCACGGCAACGGCCAGTGAGTAGCAACCGCTGGTGGAAAGCCAACTTCACGAATTCCACTGGCACGAAACCTTTTAGACCGTGGAACACAGGGGACAGGTATTCGCAGGTATTGTTTAAAACAAACGAACCATAAAATTACAAAATGAAGTGAACTTGGTCTATTTTAATAATGTACGCGTATTTTGAATAGGATGTTGTTGCAGTGGCGTTATTTAGCCGGTAACCACCTGTTTCGGAAAACAGATTGTTAAAATAATAACAATTTCAGAAGCCGGTTGTTAAAGGATCATAAAACTGTTAAACCTTCAAATTATTTTTTTTTTCAAAACAATATATATGGAAATATGAACTTTCCTGAACATTTAAAAATAATCCGCATAAAAAAAAAATTCAAATAATTACTGGAGTTACAGCCCAATACGTATCGGGTGTATCAATGGGAAAATTTGTTGTTTTTCTGAGAATGTGATTTTTTCGATATTGCGAGCAAGATAACTCTGAAACTTCTCAATATTTTTTCATAAAGTTTTCATGATATATAATGTATGTTAATCTCTAGAAAGTGAACCTAAATTTTTTTCGTATTTTTCTGTTGCATTACTATTTTTAAAGAGATTATGCTGCTGAACTTGCGAAAATATCGTGAAAGCTGAGTACAACATTGCATAAAATGGAAATGTACTTAAATGCAAATTAATTTAGGTTCACAACAAGCAATTGCTCCTGAAGTATAGTTAGATATCTAACATTTTGTTTTGGATGTAATATTTTCTGGGTATGGTTGCGCGTAATTTGTCATAATAATTTTTTCTTCGACAAATGGTTCACAGTTTACAACCTCCTATGAAAAATATTTCTTTATGTTTAAAAATTTGTACATCCATTGAAAGAAAACTTAGATTTATCACCAGAGAGAAAAGGTGTTTCTCTAAAATGTATACTTAATAAGATGTAAAATTTTGAATGTGATTAATTTGTTTTCATATTTTAACATTTTAAAAGTCTTATGATTCACCTTAAATGGTTGGAATATATATTTTGGTCAGAATAAATAAAAAATATATACATGCATTTTCTGCAAACACCTAAAATATAAATATGTCACAAATGTTACAAAAATGGTCGGCATAAACATAAAGATTCCTCTCCTTTCTTCCTATCCTATCTTAAGTGAGTGAGAATTTCATAATAGCTGTATCTTCAACACAAATAACGGAGTTTAGATGATAAAAGTCGTTTCTGAATTTAGTCAGAAAAATAGTGTGAGATTTTAAAGAAAATATCAGTGGTTGTGCTTTATGTCCCATAAAGATGTGCTGAATTCACGATTATAATAAAAGCAAATAAGCATATTCATATATCAAAAAAGTGAAGTTATGCAAATTAAAATGCAAATTATTTTATTAGAATTATTTAATAACGTATTTCGAAATAGAAAAATATAATAAAGAAATATTTCTGTTTTTTTTTATAACTTCGCATATCTTAATTAGTGTAATTATTTTTTGAATATTTCAGATGAAATGCAGATCATGATAATCTATTCTTTAAATATGTCTGTGTTTCGAGTTGTTTTATAAGACTGCTGAAATTACCAGAGAGCTAAAAAAATAATGCACTTCGCTATCATATTTTTGCTTTGGGTCTAGATGTCAAGAAATACCGTATTTTTGTACAGTTAATAGAATGATGTACAACGAATTTGCTCCAAATTTTCCACGTCTTCCTCCTCACAACAGTGGCACATACATTTTAGGCGCACACGAAATTGAGGATGTAGACATATTCAGATGAAATAATTTCAACAATTTTGCGTAATATTAATTTAGATAATGACAATGATAAAATTTAGATAATATTGTTTTAAATTAAGTCTGCTTACACCCCCAATTTGGTTTAATTACGTGTGTGATTGGAGTTCACTTTCTACTTTTCCGTGAGCCACTATTATAAGGAGAAGACATAGAAAAACGTGTTTTCCTCATAATTTATTTTTTTACTGTTCACTTCTTTAACGTATATATATAATTTACGTTCAAATATATGTAGTATTATATTTGGATCGACGCGTTAGCACCAAGAGATCATTTCATCTGATGACACTAAACCGTAATTTGCGAAGAAAATGCACGAAAAGTGCAAAAACTAGCGTACGTTAATAACGTACCGACCTAATGCAATGACGTAAAAATTTTTAAAGATGGAAATTTTCCGCGAAATGAAACTATGTGCCGAGTTTCAGCTCTCTACCTGCCTTAGGAGATGAGAACGAGCTCCTTAAAGATGTGAAACAAAGACGAAGTTAATAATAAGTGTAGAGAAAAATGATGTTTAATTGCGTATTTTCAGTGTCCGAATACTTTTTTGAATTTTGTTTTTGATCTGATCAGATAACGAGATTAATAATCATGTGATTAATGACTAAAATATATTCGTTTTGTGAATATTTAGCAAATCAATTGAAATAAAGTAAATTGAAAAAAGTTTTTATTTCGTTCGTTCCTTTAGTAAATATTTTGCAGACGATTTTTGCTGCATATTATCCCAACACTTTTGATATTCCAATGACAGCAGGGGTTATATTACTTTAATCTCATTCTTTCGCTTTCACTTCATGGTTTCATGGCACCATGATGTGATGGTCGAAATCTGGACGTCAGCTATTTATCAATTTCAATTGAAGTATTTTGGAACCCTAGCACTATTCAATTTGTCCCTGTTTTATAAAGAAATGGTTTGTAAAACTTTCCACGACATTTTTATCATGTTTCTCAGAACAATAATTATATATGGGGTTCGGGAAGTTGTGAATTCAAAAGAGACAATCTTATAATCACAGAATCCGCCTTCACAGGGCTTTTCCAAAATTAGAAATAAGCTTCCATTGCAGATAACAGTATCCATGGATTCAGCGTCGGCCATTCTATAGTTGAGGCCATTGCGAAATCAGTTCAGGGATGCTGTTATAAGTAAAGGGAGCGCAGTCCTGACAATCTCATATATTTTTCTTTAATGGGTTTTTATTTATTAATCCAAAAGTATAGAAGGTTAAAACAAGAAAGACCAATCATGCATAAAACATTGATCATGAAACACTCTCATTCTACATATTTTGCTGTTTACATTTTCCATAAGTGAAAAATAGGCTTCGATGTAGAAATAACCAAATTTGAATGATCATTTAAACTCAAATATATATTGTAACTAGCAGCATACCCGTCCTTCGTACGGAGTATATAATATAAAAAAACTTATAATTCGCAATCATGTGCAAATTCTGATAAAATATTAAATTTATTGCTCATAAAGAGAAGTTTAAGAATATCTGTTCTCACTATGCAAAATTATCTTCACGGGCAAATCTGAAGAATAAAATATCCTGGCCCCTTTTGTAAACAAATTCACACACAAAAAAAAGAATTGAATCAATATATGCAACCACGTACTACTTATATTGTCGCAAATTAGAAAATATGCCAGTGTGTTAGTAGAAGCTTAAACATATTGTAATATGAGTCTTAAAAATATTTACCAAAATAAAAAAGATGACGTAATAAATTGAAAGTATCAAAAATCCCCGTAATCTTAATACCAGAAGGTCGTAATTGATTCCAATATATGCCAATATATATAAAAATTTTGCCAATATACCTGTACTACTTATATTGTCGTAGATTAGAAGATATACCCGTGCATTTGTAGAAGATTACTTGTACAACGTACTATATATGAGTTTCAACAATTTTCGTCATAATGAAACAATGGCATAATAATTTGAAAATATCAATAATTCTTGAATCAACTGTCCCCGAAATATCAATAATAATGATGTTTAAACTTGAAGACCGTAATTGATATTATCCAGTCAAAAATGCAATGTCAATGAAATTTATTTTATATACATATTTTTGTTAGATTTAATAAAAATCGTATGACACATAACACATTGGATCCGTTGCTAAGCGACATGATATCATCTGCTTCAAATAAATTGATGGAAATCATGTCGTCTGAATAATGTGATCTCCATGGAAGGTTTGGCGACATTTTCGTCTCCATGATATTTTTATGGATTTACAAATATTTTTATCAATTTAGTGATATTAAAAAAATTAGTTAAATGCATTACTAAGTAGGATGGATGGACTGACCGACAAATGCTACAGAAACATCATTTCAGTACTCTATTCTAAAAAAACAAATTTAATTTCATTAATTTGGGTCATTTTTATTAATTTGGAGATATTTCCTCTAATTTGGTAAAGTTTAAGAAAAGTTACCAAGTTATTTAGAGATATTCCGCTAAATTCGTAGCTCTAAATGTGCAGATCTGATGAATAAATTATCCATATCCCGTCTGTATATATACTAAATGAAAACACTAAAATTGTATTAGAAGATACATACATCCGTTCTACTCTTTTTCTGCTTCAACAATCGGCTAAATGAATTTATTGGGTAAACACAATATATGAGTTTATTAGCTAAACACAATATATGAGCTTTGAAACCTCTTTGCTAAAATAAATAAAAGTGTGATGTACGCAGTTCGCAATATATATAATTAAAAGAGCAATCAAACCGTTCATTTATTATGAGTTTATTAGCTAAACACAATATATGAGCTTGAAACCTCTTTGCTAAAATAAATAAAAGTAATGTACGCAGTCCGCAATATATATAATTAAAAGAACAATTAAACCGTTCATTTATAAAATATATTTTTACATCCATTTATTTATTATACAAATAGAAAAAATAATAATAATCATTCACAAACATATTTAATTCCATTTCTTTGCCGAGCAACATGATGTAAGATAGAATCTTCCTCATAAAATGCGAAATTAAATAACCATTTTAATTTCTTTATACTTCTAATCGTTGAGTAAAAGCTTGTGAAATACATGGAGGTTAATACATGTAAAAACATGGAGGTAGATTTTTCCATTTAAATTCATGTTTCAAACAATTCATGCTTTCAGATAGTGACTATTTAATGCAAAAATCCTGCATCAAACTCAAAAATAAAGTTTTAATTCCCTTTGACGCTTTAAACAAACGATTTTTATCCTTTCCGTTTGGATAAACCACGGAGTTGGAGAGTAGAACTCCTATAAAAAAAGTTCCGTTTTTCATTAATATCTCGACAACCCCTGGTCTTAGAAACTTGAAACTTGGGCAAAATTTATGGGGGACTATTTCAAGGCAACCCACAAAATTTCATTCAATTCGGTTCAGCCGTTCTCTCGTGATGATGAGACAAACGAAAGTTTCGTTTTTTACTAATATCTCGAGAACCACTGGTCGTAGAAATTCCAACCATAGACTAAATTTTAAGTGGGGCTATTTCTAGGCTACCCACAAAATTTGATCAAATTCGGTTCAGCCGTTCTCCCGTGATGATGGGACAGACAGACAGACAGACAGACAGACAGACAGACAGACAGACAGATTTTCAATTTTATTTATATATATAGATTGCGTTGTTTCAGTATGTAGATGCACAAAATTTAAGCAAAAGTAAAGGGGTTTCAGGACGGATACAACACTAAATATGAATTAAAAAGAACTTTAAAAATCACGATTTTGACACAAGATGGATGCCATATTTTATTTTAAAGTGGGTCACGTGATCGCTTCATATAAAAGGTGTAATTATTATTTTAATTTTTATTTAACTACTGAATATATTTTACTGAATTTTTATTTATATATTTTATGGGATAATATGAATATTTCGAAGCAATTTGTGAATTTTAAATCCGCTTAAAAAATGTTTGAAAATTAGGTCCCATAGGGCTCAATGTATTTCATTTTTTCAACCCGGGTTCAATCCAAAACTAATTGGGTGATATTATTCATTTATATTCCCATAGGTCCTACAGACCGTCTGAAAAATATATTAAAATTTCATTTTGATAAAATTATTTTTACGGCAGTTATCGTGCTAACGGACAGACAGACAGACAGAATGAACAAAGTCATAAACACTTTTCAACTTTGTTGTAAAGTGTTAAAAAATGGCTTTGCAAACAACTGATACCTATGAAGGTTTTATAATACATATAAATAATTTTATCTAAAAGACCTTTTAACGGACCTTATATGGTTTTCTACGCAAAAACCACAGCTGGAAATGAAATTTTGGATGTTGTTTGAAGAACAAGCGTGTCACTGAAACAGAACTCATATGAGCCAACTTTTAAAGGACCCATCGATCTATGAATAATCACTTGTCGGGTACAAATGAAATTGCAAATATCTATTAGATTGTGTCGGCCTATAATATAACCCCATTAAGTTTAAAATCAATAGATTAGGATCCCCCCAGAGTATTTGCTCATAAAGTGGTAAATTTCTCTAATTTGTTTTGTGGTCGCAATACTGAATACATTTTTAAAAACTTTGAGTCCTATAACTTCTGCATAAAATTGGATTCAAAACTGATAGAAAAAGAAAGTAATACAGGGTTCTTAGGAAAGTGCTCAGGCATCCCAATAGCTTTGTAAGGGAAGGTTCATGAGTGTACATGTTAGATTTAGCTATAGATAAAGTGACCATGCCTGATTGAATAAAAGTGATTGTAACGCCCTTATCGAAGAATTGAAAAAGTTCGGATAACGAACTCAGTGATAAAGTGATAGACGGGAAAAACCAACTACAAAATTGTAGAGCATTAACTAATGAGTAGGAAACGAAAAGCACAGGAATCTAATATTACAGTCTGTTCAAATTGCCCTTTATCAGCAACAACGTACATTTGAATTGCAGGTATAACCGTATTACAATCCCTGATGATACGATTTTTGACAGGTATGTATTACCTTTTCGTACGCGTTTCGTGCGTTTCTGATGTCGATTCCTACTAATTAGATAATCATCTGCCACTTTGTAATTGTCATTTTTTTATCTCGTTTTGTTGCCGAGTTTTTTACCCTATTACAAATTCATTGAGGTGCTTAAGGCCTTTTAGTATCCTGTATAAAATATCGTGCACTATTAATCTGAAAAATACCTATGCATTTTGCACTGGATTGCAGTTCATTAGCTTCATTTTGTATTGGATTCAGCAACTTTGTTTTGCACTGGATTGCATTCATCAGATTCATGTTGCACTGGATTGCATTCATCAGATTCATGTTGCACTGGATTGCAATTCAACAGCTCACAGCACACAGCTCAGGGTGAGTTTACCGATGCATTAAACGGTCGCGGTAACGTTTCCACTTCAGAGAGATATATGCTCCGAATTTCTCGATTCTTATATTCTATTTAAAATTGCTACCATTTTTAACTCAATTATAATTAAATCAATACTTTGTACTTTTCGAAACAAATAGCCCATAACCGAATTAAATAAGCGATGGACTCTTTTGGTGTAAATTGATATCCCTCAATGCTCCTTTAATTATGGCCTCAATTATTGCGTAGTCAATATACCAATTTGCTTTAAAATATTTACTTTAACATGAATATTTCTAGTATAAAATATATTTTTATTTCATGACTAAATTAAATAATATTAATGATGAAAGTAAATTAGCATATGTAATATTAATGTGGCGTCACCACTAAGCAAAATACAAATTACATTATAAAGACGTCCCAGGAAGAATGCCACTTAGCCCCCCACCCCCGAGCATTTAAACAGGTAATTAAAACAGAGCCGCCCATATGGGGTGGAACAACTCGAGTGGGGGACCTGGACCCCCAATATTTTTTGATGGAGAACAAGACATGAAAAATTCACATAAATGGGAAAATCACATATAGAAGAGCAAAGTCGCCCATACAAATTGTGAGCATCCTTACAACATTTATCACCCCCCCCCCCCTAAATATTTAATTTTCCCCTCCTTGTGAATCTTTCATGTCTTGTCCTCCCTAAATATAAAAATATATGGTCAGGCCATAGGAAATATATGGCCAGGGCTTCCCTTACATCACCACCTAGTGGCTTTCAAACCACCTATGGGTGACCCTGGGGTGTGATACATGTTTGTAGGTGGCTCATAATTTGTATTGGTGTCACCGATTGACGATATCGCAATGATTATAACTGCTGCTTATGAGAATAAAAATTATTTGTACATTCAGGAAAAAAGCAAACACATAAAAATTAAGTGACTATAATTGTTTAAAAAGCGATATAAATCCTCTTCATCAGATGAAGAACAATAATATGGTCGCTAGATCAAACACTATCTGTAGTTACATTTGATCCTTCGATTATAGTTGTTCATTTCCTTGGTCCAATTACCCCGAAAATCGATATACCTCTGAAATTCGTCGATTAAAATAATCGTGTCGAAAGAGAAACTTCAAATTCCAGTAGTTTTCTAAATGAGACAGTTATTCGAAAATTTCTATTAAAATATTTAATCTAATTCCCCTAAAATGAAGTATAAGAATCTCTGTTCTCGCTATACAAAATTATGTTCACGTGCATATCTGAAGAATAAAACATCCTAGTCCCGTTTGTAAACAAATTTACAAAAAATATATGAAATTGAATCAATATATGCCAAAATGATATTAGAAGATACTATTTTGGCATATATTGACACAGGCCCGTACTACTTTTATTTTGTTTCAACAATTGACTGAACATAATATATGAGTTTGGAAAGTCTTTACCAAAATAAAACAGATGGTAAAAGAAATTTAAAATATCAATAATTCCCGTAATCTTTAAACCCGAAGGTCATAATTGATATAATCAAGTCAAAAATACAATTAAGTTCATTTAAAATTGACTTCTATATCTAATTATTTTATATGCGTCATATTATTGTAATCTGAAAAAATCTGATGTGAGCAACGCATGACTTTCCCTGCAGACTCAAATTCATTGTCTCTTTATTTCATTAATAATTCATTAAATATAGTTTAATTGCACTAAATAACACGTATAAATGATGGACTCAAAATCGGCATAACAGAAATGCGAAAAAACTAAAATATTTCGAGAACGGCTAGTCCTAGTGTAATGGGATTAGTCTTATTATTTTCATCGTTAAAAATTACGTGTAAAACAAGCATTTAATGGATATATTTGAGCATACGTAGCCTTTTATTTTAGATTTTGACGATTTTCACGGGCCATTTTGCAAAAAAGGCAGGTTATTATTTTCCGAATCATACCAAAATCTAATCAACACCAGGGTAGCGCACAAGCGACTTATCTACCGAATTTTGTGAAATTCTGTCCATTAGTTTTTCAGCTAAAGTGGATACAAGGAATTTTTGAGGGCCATTTCGCAAAAAAAAAAAAAGACGGGTTCTTTTATCCCGATTCTTTTACCGGATTTGACCACGGGTTCTTTTACCGACGGGTTCTTTTACCGGATTTGCCCACAAGTGATTTACCTACCAAATTTTATGAAATTCGGTCAGTTAGTTTTTTAGTTAGAGTGGATACAAAATCTGCACAGACAGACACACAGGCACACAGACACACACACAGACGTCACGCTAAAAATAGTTTCTTCGTATTCTAGAGGTCTCGAAACGTGTAGATCCGTCGAAAACTCGAGTTGTGATTTTCGGTATGATTCCAATACTTTCCCTATACATTACCATGTATTGCAAGGAAAGTAACACATTTGACTTAATCGCGTTGCTAAGCAGCGTGGTATAATTTTCTTCAAATAAATTCGAGGAAAAAATATTGTCTGCATAACGCTATCTCTATGGAATATTTAATTGTGCGTTTTTTATTAATATCTCGACAACCCCTGGTTTCAGAAACTCGAAATATGCATCAAATTTTAAGTGGGGCTATTCCAAGGCTGACCACCCTAAATTTCAAGTAATTTGGTGCAGCCGTTGAACCGTGATTTTTTTTTATTTTGGGGGGGAGGGGGGCAGAAAGGTCTAGCTACATGTGCAATTTTTTCTGTTTGAAACTTTTCCTTATATACACTATTCATGCATTCACACCATGTATGTTTATGCAGGGAACAAAGGGATTAGTACCTTAAGTACCTGTATTTCATATATGATATATAACACTTAAAATAAATTTTAATCTAAGGGTGTAGTTAAGAGATTATACTCACCAATCTTTTACCACATGCAATTCCTTTTTCAATCTCTTACCTTATATATGGAACAGGGAAAGAGAGGTATATCATACCTATTTAGTACCTGTTTTATTTATAATGTTCTATTTATAATTTTCACAAGTTTGTCGTAGAGTCAATTTTGATTTCAAATTTTCCCTTCAGACCATTTTATTTTCATATATATATATATATATATATATATATATATATATTAATTTTATTTATATCTTACATAATAATGCAAGATATCTGTGTATGTCTTTCTAGCTGTCTGCGCAGTCTGGACCCGAGTAAGTGCATCCTCGACATTATTTTTTTTTAATTTCGAATTAGTTTTTTAGGTTTTATTTCATGTTTTACCCCGGTTTAGACCAATATTCACACAAATCGATTCCTTAAACACCTAAAATATTATCACAAAGTTTCCATCATAAAGATCGCAGAACATTCTTTCCAGCAATGTTTGAACCGAATCCAAGTTCCTCTCATATTTATTACTTTCCCTGCAATATATGGTAATGTATAGGGAAGGTATTGGAATCATGCCGAAAATCACAACTCGAGTTTTCGGCGGATCTACACGTTTCGAGACCTCTAGAATACGAAAAAACTATTTTTAGAATGATGTCTGTGTGTGTGTGTCTGTGTGTCTATCTATCTGCCTGTCTGTGCAGATTTTGTATCCACTCTAACTAAAAAACTAATTGACCGAATTTCATAAAATTTGGTAGGTAAGTCCCTTGTGGGCGAATCTGGTGCTGATTAGTTTTGGATACGATTCGAGATAAAAGAACCCGCCTTTCTTTTTATGAAATGACCCTCAAAAATTGTATCCACTCTAGTTAAAAAATTAATGGACCGAATTTCACAAAATTCTGTAGATAAATCGATTGTGGGTTACCCTGGTGCTGATTAGATTTTGGTACGATTTAGAAAAAAATAGCCTGTCTTCTTTTGCAAAATGGTCCGCAAAAATCGTCAAAATCTAAAATAAAAATCTACGTATGCTCAAATATATCCATTAAATGCTTGTTTTATACGTAATTTTAACGAAGAATAAGACCAACCCCATTACACTAGGACTAGCCGTTCTCGAGATATTTTAGTTTTTTCGTATTTTCTCTACGCCACCTTTGAAAATAAGTCCAGTTACCAAGTGAGAACGAAAATTGTATTAAAAGTGAATTAAATTTAATTAAAATAAAGAAAACGTGGATATAAGTCTGCAGGGAAAGTTATGTTTTGCCCACATCAGACATTGAAATTTGCATTTTTTACTTAATCTGATATATATATCGTCACATCAGAAAATTTACGATTTGCAAAAATTCTATAATTTGGCTAAAACATCCCCATATATATAAGCATTCTAACAAAAGAAAAAATGTTTTAAATGTCATAAGTAAGTTTCATTTATGTAATTTTTTAAGGGATCTCATTCAGTCATCGCAAAGGACCGTCTGAACTTCATCGGAAACTGTCTGCACTTCCATGGAGATCGTCTGCACGGTGTTTTTCATTCGTGAAGAACTCCCGTAGAGAGGTTTTGAATCTTTTACTTTTTCAGCTTTGCGGAAGTAGGAAATGTGTGATCATAGGTGAAGCCATTTAGTTCCTTTTGTAGTTTTATTAACTCTCAAAATGGACCATCGAAAATATAAACATTACATTGCTTGCGGAAGATATGGACAATTGTGGTGCTCATTTTGTGATTTGGAGATTTTATTTGTATTGTGAGAATGATTTAGTTCAAAACAGGTGATTTGGAAATTGGGTGAGAGGTTATCTGTGTCTGAACTATTAAAGTACCGGACACTTATTTAAGACCCGGGCAATGCCGGGGGATTCGTTCCATATAGATTCATATTCAAGTAGACCCATGAATATTTGAGAGTCGTATTTTTGACACTATCAAAATACTTTCACTTTACATATGTTATGCATTCTAGGGAAAGTGAAAAGGGGATCTACTAAAAAATACCTCGCAGTGAATGATTGCAGCGCTCCTGGTGGATAATATAAAAGTTAAAATAATGAACTCAGCAACAAAGCGAGATACACAAAAATAGCTAATTACAAAGTTGCAGAACATTGTATAATCAGTAGGAATTGACACCAGTAACGAAAGAAACATGACAATAAATACCGGTCATACTTTATCGGTTAACACGGTGGTATAGAACAAGCTGCAAAGAACCTTGCTGCCCCAACCGGGAATCGAACCACGGATTTTCGTACTGGACAATAGACGCTCTACCTTTGAGTTACTGGGTCAAAATTGAAAGCTTTTATCTTCAAGATTTAATCCCTGCAAAGTATTGTGCAGATTCATTGAAATCCAACTATCTAATCACCCACTATTATCAATTGAGAGAATGCATTGTAAATAATTTTAATCTAAAATAAATGCATATCATTGTTTAAAAGTTATCACGAGCTGTTCTGAAGATATTGGGGGAAAAAAGAACTCTAAATTTCCCGGAAAAGTCAGCACATCGAATGCAATTTCGTACGATTTTTGCAATCAATTAATGTCAGAAGTCCCTTGATTATCGAGAAGCTCAAACCAGGGGAACACTTTCAATTATAAAATTTTATTATGATTATATTTTAAATTGAAAAAATATATATAAATTCAGAATGATGTTATAATTTATTGTAAAAATATCACTTTATATCTAAATTTTATTCAGAAACGAATGACATAACTTGCAGAGCAAAAGCATGGGCCATTCTTGTGATATTGTACTTTTTATTAACACTTTACAACATAGCTGAAAAGTGTTTATGATTTTGTTCATTCTGTCTGTCTGTCTGTCCGTTAGCAAGATAACTGCCGTAAAAATGACTTTAGCAAAATGAAATTTTAATATGTTGTTCAGACGGTCTGTGGGACCTATGGGAATATAAATGAATGATATCACCCAATTAGTTTTGGATTGAACCCAGGTTGAAAAAATGAAATACATTGAACCCTATGGGACCTAATTTTTCAAACATTTTTTAAGCGGATTTAAAATTCACAAATTGCTTCGAAAGTTTAAGGAAAGATTCAAATTATCCTATAATATATATAAAAAAGAATTCAGCAAAATATATTTAGTAGTTTTTTAAATAAAAATTAAAATAATAATTACATCCTTTATATGAAGAGACCACGTGATTATTATATGAAGAGATCACGTGACCCACTTCGAATAAAATATGGCATCCATCTTGTGTCAAAATCGTGATTTTTAAAGTTCTTTTGATTCATATTTAATGTTGCATCCGCCCTAAAACCGCTTTATTACTTTCCTTATATACATAATGTATAAGGAAAGCATTGTGACGGGGTCGAAAATTCGAATTCGAGTTTTCGACGGGAGAGCACGTTTCAAGCATCCCTGATCACGAATCAAACATTTTTGAAGTGATGTCTGTGTGTGTGTGTGTATGTGTGTGTGAAGGCAAAGTGTGTGTGTATGTGTGAAGGCCTCCATGTGTGCCTTTCGAAGTTAGGATTGCGCTCCCATTGCAGATAACAGCATCCATTGACCGGTTTCTCACTTCAGCATCGAACATCGAGGTTTCTCACTTCAGCAATCACACATCAGCATCGAATAACAGATACCTAAGACAGCAAAAACATTTTCTCTCCGCCATAATTTTACGAGCTTATATCCGCGATATCTTTCGATTTTTATTGCGATATTTCTCGAAATAATGCGAATTACATAAAATTTGGTGTGTTTATTTTAATCGATAAAAACAGGAGTTAATTGTAAGCATGATGTAATAAGAAAGGTCAAATTTATGTAATTGTTTTCTTATATCGAAAACTTTTAATCAGTGGGGAAAATCATATGGTGAATACATTAGATATTTTCAATCGCATTACTGATTTTCTTCTGGTATCATTGATATCAAAACTTTTGACTTCTACTAATTTTTTGCTATTAATAGTAATTTAAAGGGTGATATAAGGAATTTACAAGATCCTGATAGTGATGAAAAAGAAATGAGAAGTGATAAAAAGAACCTGGTAAGGCTCTGTTACACAGGGTGATCGAAAAGCCATGCTCATAAATTTCAAAATCATATAATGTATCCAGAAATTAAGTAGATTTATTTTTTAGTTATAGGTGGTACAAATATGGGTGATACTAATATACCCTGAAAAATATATTCGAAATATCCTCTGCTATTTTTAACACGTCAGATGATAATTAAAGGCATATTTTTACTTTCCCTACATACATAGTATAATGTGTAGAGAAAGTATTGCGACAGTGTCTAAAGTTAAAATTTGAGTTTTCTAACGGAAGAACACGTTTCAAGCATCCCAGAACATGAATTGGACGTTTTTGAGGAGATGTGTGTGCGTATGCGTGTGTGTGGATACGATATCTCACGAACAAATGGTGCATTTTGAAAGTAATTCGCATAATTATTACGATTCATGAAACTGAGACCCTAATAATTTTAAACGCGATCAAACCAAATCCAAGATCCTCAAGATGGAAGATCCCCAAATTTGTAAGTGAATTTATGAAAAAATCATAAAATATCAGAACATTCAATACTGTTCAATAAGTAATCATTTTTAGCGTATTTTTTTTATTCTAAAACGAATGATATAAACCCTAGCTTGAGCCGTTCTCGTGATATTGCACGTTTTTCAAATAAATGTATCTAAAAAAATACATAAAAATGAACAGTAGTATGTATCATCAAATATGTAACACTTGGCGAAAAATTTGGCGACAGTGACTAGTGAAAATCGGCGGATTAAAACTACTGAGTCCACTTTAAATATGGAAGAAAAGACTACCATCTTACAAACTCAATGGATCCGGCGAAATCAAAGGGTCCGGCGAAGAACCGCAGTTCGAATCCCGTCTTATGCATAAATTCTTTACAAGACGATACGCTAAATGCAGTTGCAGAATATCTCAAAACATTTACATCCTCAAAAAATTATCTGTTAACATCATGTAAAAATTAAATACGTTTCTCATAGTTAAGTTATCAGTTAAATAACAAAGCAAGATCAAATATTGAACTTACTTCATTTGTTTCTTTTTCATATTTAACTCGAAAATAAAAAAAAAAATCTGATGTGAGCAGCATATGACTTTCGCTATATAATGCAATGAATGTACTTTTTTTCACAGTGAAAAAATGATGTATAATATCCACGACACAATATTTTTTAATCTTGCATTGTACATTTGGAGCTTTTCCAAATGACATGTAAAACTATTTCGAAGTACCCAATTTACTAATATTTTGCGCAACTCTAAATTAACAATTTTCAATATTGATATAGCGTCCGCAATAAACAATAAAGTCTATATATTAAGGTATTTTAATGAATAATTCATCAATTTGGCGCCATTTCCGTTAATTTAGCATCCTTTTTGCAATTTTGACTATATTTTCGTCATTCTAGGACAACATATAACCAGGCTGGCGATATTTTGTAAGAAAAAAAGCGCCATCAAGTTCGATAAATTTATCGCCAAACGTTACACACAGACGGACAGAGGGGCGCGGTAGCCTAGTGGTTAGCGCATTGGAGTTGCAGTCGGTAGGCCGGGGTTCGATTCCCGCCGCTGCCAAAAATTACCGCCGTGTTCACGTGGAGTACGATCACGTTAAACATGTGGATCCGTAAGTCCTTCTTGTGGAGGTTGGTGGTAGGGGAAGGAGGGTACGGTCCCTGTGGATGCCTCCCCCCACTGGGTTCCGGTCTAAATTGGGTGGCACTTCCCGGCCGTTCAAACAGTTACCTTACACCTTTCTGATAGGTCGGACGGTCTGGGTCTTAACAACAACAACACAGACGGACAGAAGAGCTTTACTTATATTACTTTACTTCACTGCTTTACTTTATTTCTTAATTTTATAAATGACTATTGTCGAATTGTTGGTAGTAAAAATACAAAACTACTACACAAGTATCTTTTCTCATGAATGTTAACAAATTTGTCGCATAATACTGCATGAAAAGAAAACATATATCACGAAAGTTAATTTTTTTTTAATTTTATGTAATATTTCTGAGAAATTTATTAGTAAAACGTGAAATATCTCGAGAACGGTTCATATTGACGTTTTAAAGTGTGTGTAATTCATTTTCTAATGAAAAACTAAATAAGAAACAATCATTTAAGTAACATTATTAAAGGTTCTGAATTTTTATTAACTTTTTTCAAAATTTCATTCGAAAATCTGGGTTTTTTCGCAACATTCGATTGCAAAGCTTCTTGTATTCATCGATTATAATATTTGTACCAAATTTCGTTCGAAGCGCTCCATTTGTCCGTGAGATATTGCTTTCACTGACTGGCGGACACACACAAACATACACACACACAGACATCACCTCAAAAATGTTCGGGGGATGCTTGAAACGTACTCTTCCGTCGACAACTCGAATTTTCGACCTTGTCACAATACTTTCCCTAGACATTATAGTATATAGGGAAAGTAATAATGCAGATTTAGGAATAACAGAATATGGGATAAAAAATAGGAAGCATATAAATTTAATTTGTGTAGAAGTTGGATTTGTGCGCAGACCAGATTAGTATTTAAGATGTAATACTTTTCATATTTGTTGTCATAAAAGCGATATATAACATCCAATTTTGCTTATCTATAAAAGCTACCCTAAAAAATATTTGCCATATCTAAAAAACAGTCGAAGTCTAGACAAAGTGTATATGTCTAGAAACTGCCTAGAGCAGTGACTTGCTCAGTTCGGTGGAACACTAAGTTTCTCGAGCCTATGTCCGAGGTTCCGTAAGAATGTACAAAAGCTAATAAATAGAAAATAAATAAATAAATAAAATAAGACTTGTTATCTTTTATGTAACTGAGTGAACATTTAAAATGATTAAAGTTTTAACATGACACACAATCATATTAACACAAAATAAGTGCAAAATACATATGCATTGTACTTTACCAACATGACAAACATTAATTAAAAATGTTTCCGATTTTTTTATTTACAAAAATAAATTACTAAATGGGCAATATATACTATTGCAATATTTTATTTAAAAGTATTAGTTAATTATTATTCATTAGCCTTACTGCTTTATAAATCTATTGTTTAAATTACCATTGTCTAACCTAATACGTGCCAAGATACAAAAGAAGCTATCTACAGTATCAGCCAGGTAGGGGTTTCATGAGATTTTACGAAATACTTCAAGAGTTGCTCCAAACGAAAATGTCAAGAATCTCTGACATACAGATACAACTTTTAAGTCCCAATTTAAGATTTTTTTTTTTTATTTTACAAGACATATCCCCCCAAAGTAGTTATCAAAATAGTTTAAATGAACCCTACTTTAGTTATTGAATTTGCTAAAATTAAGGTATATGACTTAAATGGAAAACACGAAGTGAAAATACTTAAGATAAAACATAACTAATAAATAGGTGTTTTGCAATTGTACTGGCTGTTGGATGCACCGATTACCATTCTATTCTTCTAATATTTTTATGTCAATGTTAGAGCTATAGTTAGACTTTTGGTCACTATAATGGTTTATAATTGAAATACAGTGCAATATATATATATATATATATATATATATATATATATATATATATATATATATATATATAAACTTCTAAGTAGAACTAGAAGCAGTTTATATATACATATATAATTCTAAGTAGAACTAGAGACAGTTTATATATATATAAACTTTTAAGTAGAACTAGAAGCAGTTTATATATATATATATATATATATATATATATATATATATATATATATATATATATACTTCTAAGTAGAACTAGAAGCAGTTTATATATATATATATATATATATATATATATATATTAAGTAGAACTAGAAGCAGTTTATATATACATATATAATTCTAAGTAGAAATAGTAGTAGTTTATATATATAAACTTCGAAGTAGAACTAGGAGTATTTTATATATATATATATATATATATATATCCAATATAAGTATAAATAATTATAGTATTTACCTCATGTCCATTTGCCACTGTATTAGATGGAGCTGCAATGACACCCAGCGGTTGACGAGGGGATGGGCTGTTGTTTCTGGAATGAACTGTTGGATGTCTCTCCAGGACAATCTGTAGATCGACGATGTAGTCAATCACATATTGAATTATTTGCAATTTTGACAACTTTCGGTTTCTCGGCATATTAGGGACAATCTCCTTTAGTTTTGCCAGCAGCGCTTGAATTTCGTCATGAGCGACATCTTTCTCGTGGCGTAGCCTTTTACTTTTGGCTACCTTCGCCGCTTTTCCTGTTTTTGATCCAACAGGCATTTTGGAAGAAAAAGCTTTCCGATAGATTACACCGAACGATACAGAGAACGAATGTCAACTGATATAAAATTTACCAGTGCTAGATCATACTACCCAAAGAGGAGGTATTCGCGCATGCGCCAAAGAAGAGGCGGGACTTACTACAGCTGACTCGATTTTATCCAATAGGAAAGATGAGCTCCTCGCAAAATGCTCATCTATTACATTTCAGACAGTGCGCGCTATCCGAGGAATCTACTTCTTTCCTCGAACGGAAATTCGAAACTAAATGAATATATATATTAAAATCGAAACTAAAGAGACTAATGCTGCCATCTATTGATGCATTTTAAAACTGCCAGGGGAAAATTCCTAGGAAGATATTCCAACCATAGCTCCAATACAAAAAGCGGAATGGGGAGTTACGAAACATTGCATAACAGAAGGATATTTATTGACTTAGTATTGAAACTGTGTATAAAATATTTCCAATATACAGCTTCTTCTCATTTTTTATCAATAAATAGTTATCAAAAAAATTTAAAAAGTCAATTAAAGAACGCCTTACCAAAAATATAAAAGTATTTTCAGACCTTCTTTCTTAAAGCCCCTTGGTGGTCTAGAAATAGTAGATATGACATACCCTTTTTAAGCATCTCTGAATACGAATCAACAATTTTTTCAATGATGTGTGTGTTTGTGATTTAGAGAACTGAATAAACTTTGGAACGCAATCACTAAACACCAGAGGCCTATTCTTTTCAGAATAGTCAGAATATGAGAAGATCCTCAATTTATCGAACACTTCTTTTTTCGAAAATCGAAAAAAATATATGAAATGATATAAAAAAAAGGGGGGGGGGTATCTGTATAATAATTATCTAAAGTGTTTCTGTCATTACAGATCCTCTGGAAACCACCCGATGATCTAAAATGTTGTTCTTTGTACACTTACAGTATCGTCTATGGAACAGAACCTACGGAACAGAATTTTCGATTCTTTACCCCGAGGGGGGGGGGGGCAAAAAATAATGAGGTATTTTCGAAAAGTCTTGCTTTTGAGTGTTCGAAATGGGCCAAAACCTCCAGAAGCCGCCGGTGACTTAAAAGGCCGGATTTTTGTGCACTTATAGTACTTATCACTGGGCGAGCTGGATTTTCGATTTTTTCCCCCGAGTGTGGATAAAATGAAAGAGGGGCATATAAAAGTATTTTTAAACCTTCTTGAAGCCCCTCGGTAGTCTAGAAATAATAAAACTTTACACACTTACAGTATCCCCTGGTAGCCCCTCGGTAGTCTAGAAATAATAAAACTTTACACACTTATAGTATCCCGGTCGTCCAAATAGTTGCTCAAGTCCTCTGAATGAGTCGGACGGCCTGGGGTTTCCACACATACAGTATCGGCCACCGTAACAGAACCTAACTGAGTAAATGCTCAATAAGGACGAATATTTTTAATGCTAAGCGGCATATATTGTTAAACAAAATAAAATTTATTAAAAAAAATTGTAACTAAAAATGTTAAGAGTTGTAACTCAAAATGTTAGCTTCCCTGTTTTTGACAGGCTTAAATCTTAGTCATAAATAAATACGTCCCAATTATCAAACGAGTGGACGTTTTGTATGTAATTTGAACCAAAATTAAATGGACAGCATTGATTAGGGGCTACGACGAGACCGTAGGGCCGTAGCCCGAGGGAGCTAAGACCCCCAAGAGGTATACTCAGCCCCCCCCCCCCCCCGCCTTCCTGATAAAAATATTAAATATTTAGTAGTGATACGAAATTTCATATAAAATGTCGTTCAAATTTTGCATAAAAACATTCTTTGAGATTTTTTTTATAAATTATTTTGTTTTAAATATTTTTTAATTTAGCTGAATTTGTGGTTATACTAATGATCAATTTATTTATATATTTAATTTAAAAATATTTAAAAATTGTGACAATAGTATTTAAGATACTTTTGAATTATTGCAGGGTTCACTGTTATACATTATAGAGTCAAAATCAACTGATAAGTAGTTAAGAGTTAATATTAAACATTAACTTGTATTAACTTACAGAATTTTTCTACGAATTACTAACAGATTTACTACTAGTTAATGCTTGCATTAAAATCAATTGTAATTATTATATATTAATAGCGATGTATAGTAGCTGTAGAGATATTAATAATCGGCTCTTAGCTTGCAAATATAAATATGCAATTATTTGTTAATAATTGCATATGAATAAATGCTACTGATATAACTATACTATATATAAATGCTACTGATTAATTGTGTTTTTGGTGAGTCCCTCCTTCAAGACTGATGAGCCCCCTTGAATTTCTTCATCGTCATCTCTGGCTATGACTCTGCGAAACCGTTCTTGAGATATTAGAAATTTTACTCTTCCACGGGGAGCGTGAAATCTCAAAACAATCAAGTGAATTTCATGAAATTTCATACGTTCATTTTATTTGTTAAAATTAGATTTTCAGGGCGTTTTTGTAATAAGAACTAGCTCTGTTTTTCACAACATGGAAATTTGCTAACCTGTAATTTATTTTTCTAGACACTTTTAAATTTAATTTTTGGTACCATTAAAGAAGCAAAAAATGTTAAAACGTTTTTAATTGATTAGAAACTCAACACATTAAAACCATGAGCGCCCATATTGGAGAGTAAGAGGGAGCACTAACCCTCCTCTGGACGTTCAATGTCACAAAGGTGGGATTCAAGCTAGTCGATGTTGTACATCTTATCCTTGAGTTTTCCCAGCTGACGTCAATAGTTCTCCTGGGAAACGTTTTATGGGCGCCCATAATTAAAACCATTCACTGTACTTTGTTGGGTTGCCTGTGTGTTCTGTTTGTATCTATCTGTGTGATTTCCGTTCTGGCCTCGTAACGAGGAGTGCCACCATTTGATCATTTCCCCAAAGTATAGTGGAACCCCGTATTTTTTTTTTTTTTTTTTTTTTTTTTTTTTTTTTTTTTTTACACGTTTAATTTGTGATTCACTGTTCCGTAGCAAAACTGCAAAATTCTGTATCAAAACTACAAAATTCCGTAGCAAAACTGCCAAAACCCCTATAATTTAGCGGTAAAATTTGCTATTTACTATTAAAATTGCTTGCCAAAATCCTCAGAAAATAAACACTACGTTTGCGGAAACAAAACGTTACGGATAAGGGTGGATCTCAATTGAGCGCTCATACTCCATCAGTTCCATTCCCAATGGAACTTTCGAGATATTTTTCGCCTGAAAAATACACTGTCATTTCAGAATGTGGCTCCCGACGGAGCAAAAATATGCTTGAATCTTTCCTCGTTTATTTACTATTATTTATTTTGTTTAAATTTTTGTGTATTTATTTCGAATAATACATAATTAAAATATATTATTCGATTATTATATTATATCCAAGTAATTTGGTCGAAAATTATTTGGATAGATACTGTCTACCTTGTCTCTTCAGATGCTTAACACTGCTAATACGGTACCGGTTGTATTAGGACCTTCTTATTGAAGACATGACCTCTTTTGAGGGGTGGCAAAAGACAGGGCCTCTTCTGCTTACAGATTTTCCAGTACCTGTTTCATTTAGTTTTAAGACTTACTGTGCATTTGCAATGCTTATAAAATTTATATTCAGTTTTATTATAGGAGTTAGTAATTAATCAAAGTGGTTGTGTTACATAATTACATCTAATTTAAAAATGGAATGTTCTATTAATATCTCGAAATTCTAAACATGGACTAAATTATAAGTGGGGCTATTTCACGGTCACCCACATAATTTTATGAAATTCGGTACAGCTGCTCTTCTGTGATGATGAAAGAAACGCACACATATACAAACAGACAGATTTTCAATTTTATTTATATGGATTATTAAATTGGCTATACAGTTAGCTTGGTTGCAAAAGGGGAAAAAAATGAGTATGGGAACGATTATTATTAAAAACAGACATCTCGGGAAAATTGTGTCCGTTAACGCAGAAAGTAAAGTCTCCGCAAGTGAGGGCTTTCGGTTTTGTGATTTGGGGTGGGGGATACACCCGTTGAAAATTCATTTCATATGCCTGCTTTCTTTAAGGAAGTATTGAATGTGTTATTTTCCCAAGCAGCAGTTTTATTTTTGTGATTATTACTATATATTTGCATGCATTTTTAACAACAGCAAACTTTTAATTATTCATTTTTCTGAGCGGAAATATTAGGCTATTTGTGACTACCAACAGTTTCGTTTAGAACATTCTATGAATAAAATAGTGATTTTTTTTTTTACCGGCAGCTTCGTTTGAAGTATTCCTTGCATGAAATAGTAAGTTTGCATAATTTTAGAATTAATTTGTTTTTATAATTTTAGATTTTATTGCAATGATCATATATTTTGTTTAATAAACATTTTAGAATTCATATTTTAATATAGTAGAGGGTTTTTACACGGCCCGACCCGAAAATATTAAGATTTGACTTGGCACGAATTTTTTTTTCAAAATAATTCATCCAAGCTCGACCCGACCCGAAAACATTCAAAGCCCGGCCGGAATGTTTTATAATACATAGAAGCTTGTCCAAAGCTAACACATTGTTGCTTCATATCATGATCAAAATGAGCCTTTTAAGAAATTAAACAAATTACATTACATATGGCAATAAATAAATAAAAAAAAAATTAGAAAAATCTGTATAAATCAAGAATGAGTGTTACTATACAGTGCGTTTTTATTCATCATTTTGATTGAATAACCTGAGATAAAATGAGGAAACGACTGGTCACTCAGATTATGTTTAAGAAATACACTCTTCATCCATTTAAGTTATCAGTGAACAAATAATGCAAAGTCCCTCTTGTTACAGCTCATCAACACCACACCAAATATACTTGACTGCAGTGGTAGCAAAACAAACATGTCGTATGCCATAATTGTTAGTGTTTATAAAAACATTTCAAAGCGATTAAACTTTCTATGTACGTACATAGTTATTACTTTCTTTGATTATTACATAGTTAGTTATAAATATTTTTAAAACTTAATATAATTTTTAAATAAAAGTGCAAGGTACTTAGAATACAAGCATAAATAATTTCTCCTAAAGATTCGATTTTTAATTAACACTTTACAACAAAGTTGAAAAGTGTTTATGACTTTGTTCATTCATTCTGTCTGTCTGTCTGTCTGTCTGTCCGTTAGCACGATAACTGCCGTAAAAATGACTTAATTAAAATGAAATTTTAGTATGTTGTTCAGACGGTCTGTAGGACCTATGGGAATATAAATGAATAATATCACCCAATTAGTTTTGGATTGAACCCGGGTTGAAAAAATGAAATACATTGAGCCCTATGGGAACTAATTTTTCAAACATTTTTTAAGCGGATTTAAAATTCACAAATTGCTTCGAAAATTTTAGGTAATATTCAAATTGTTCCATAAAATATATAAAAAAAATTCAGCGAAATATATTCAGTAGTTTTTTAAATAAAAATTAAAATAATAATTACTCCTCTTATATGAAACGATCACGTGACCATGATATGAAACGATCACATGGCCCACTTCAAAATGATATATGGCATCCATCTTGTTTAAAATTGTAACAGTTTTCTCAAACAAGTTTTCATTCAATATTTGTTATCGAAAAGAAATCGACGAAACTGCATTTTAATTTTAAAATAGTATTTATTTAATTTTAATAATTTTATACGGTATTTAATAAATGAAATAAAAATTACAGAAGAAATTGAAAGTAAAATATCAGCGTTAAATTTTAAATTAAACAGTACCTGTTTGATTTCATATTTTCACCACTAGTTAAGTAATCACAGTACAGAAGCGATTAAACTTATAAGGAAGTCATCTTCGCGCAAAGATTTTGAACGGATTTTGATAAACGAAATTAGTCTTTGAATAAAATGATATCTATTGATCTAATTATAACTAATTACGGAAATAAAACAGGTAATTACACTAGTAGAATGCCAATATTAGTCTAATATTCTCAGCCAATATAGCCCCAATATTGGGCCAATATAAAAATGCGGAAATTTTGACAATATTGGGCCAGAATTAATTTCTAATATTGGCTAGATATTGACTGACTATTTATAGCCAGTATAGGCATGCCAAGGGGTGGTATAGTCCAGTGGTTATAGCGCGGGAAATGCACTCGGACGACCTGAGTTCGATTCCCGGCTCAGTCCAAACTTTCCTCGTGTTCACATCAGAGTACGGGCAAGTTAAATATGTGGGTCCGTATTTTTTCCTAGAGATTGGTGGTAGGGGGAGGAGGAAACGGTCCCTGAGAATGCCGCCCCCACTAGGTTCCGGTCTAAATTGGGTGGCACTTACCTGCCGTCCAAACAGATACCTTACACCTTCGGGTAGGTCTGACGGTCTGGGTCGAAGAAGAAGAATATTGGCATGCCAATATATGCCAACGTTCGATTTCAGTTCAGGGATGCTTGAAACGTTCTCTTACGATGAAAACTCGATTTCGAATTTTTGACCCCAGCACAATACTTTGCTTTTACATTATACTATGTAGGTGAGGAAAGTAAGAATAGCCCGAATTTTTGATAAATTAATCTGATGTAAAATAATATTTAAATTTGATTTTGTGCAATATTTCTCTTTCTAATTATTCTGTTTGATGGATTATTAACTTATTAGGTATATATTTATCCATAAACAATTAATAGGTTTGTAATATTGAAAGCACATTTTTAACACTTTACAACAAAGTTGAAAAGTGTTTATGACTTTGTTCATTCTGTCTGTCTGTCCGTTAGCACGATAACTGCCGTAAAAATGACTTAATCAAAATGAAATTTTAGTATGTTGTTCAGACGGTCTGTAGGACCTATGGGAATATAAATGAATAATATCAGCCAATTCGTTTTGGATTGAAACCGGGTTGAAAAAATGAAATACATTGAGCCCTATGGGACCTAATTTTTCAAACATTTTTTAAGCGGATTTAAAATTCACAAATTGCTTCGAAAATTTTAGGTAATATTCAAATTGTTCCATAAAATATATATAAAAAAAATTCAGTAGTTTTTTAAATAAAAATTAAAATAAAAATTACACCTCCTATATGAAGCGATCACGTGACCATGATATTAAAAGATCACGTGACCCACTTCAAAATGATATATGGCATCCATTTTGTCTCAAAATCGTGATTTTTAAAGTTCTTTTTAATTCATATTGAGTGTTGTATCCGTCCTAAAACCACTTTATTTTTGCTTAAATTCTGTGCATCTACATACTGAAACAACGCAATTGCAATATATTTGAGTTTAAATGCTCATCCAAATTTGATTATTTCTACAACGAAGCCTATTTTTCACTTATGTAAAATGTAAACAGCAAAATATGTAGAATGAGTTGTATTAGAATTGCTGTATTTCTTTAACACAAAATTAATTAGCTCATGGAGTCTGCATAGCTGATATGATTAAAATATTCATTGATTTTACAAAGAGAAGGACGATTTTTTTCGATGAAGTTTTAAGCATAGAGTTTAATTACTTGTAGCTCCATGGTCTTAAGTTTTTAAATAAAATAAATTATTTTAGTATTGTGATGAATGAAATGAATGTGAAATTGTTTATGAATGAAATGCTGCTTTTATAGAGAGAGCCAGGCGTGTTATTTTTTCTATGACGTCATTTGAATGAATTTCAGTTGTTTTCGAGGAAGTTTTCAAATATAATAAATTATCTTAGTATTGTCATAATTCTAAAATTATTACTATCTAATTATTACTATCTAATTATTATTATCTAAAATTATTATCGCATTTTAGAGATGTTTAAACCAGGCAATTTATATTTCAATGCCGTCATTTGAATGAAGTTCATTTTTTTCTATGAAGGTTTAAGTTTTCAAATATAATAAATTAATGTAGTATTGCGATAAGTTTTAAAATATTACCAAGGAATATATTGAATTTTAGACTTTTTAAAATAAAATTGCATTGAAGTTGGAAAGTGTTTCATAATCAATGCTTTAAGCATGATTGATCTTTCTTGTTTATAATGATGTTATTTTGAGTCTATCTCTAGAAACATATGAAATACTATTATGAAATACTATTGTATTTCATAATTAAAACTATTTTAAGAGCAATAGAAAAGACATCTTCGAGCAAAGAATATGAACGGATTTTGGCACTAGAAATTAATCTGAATTAAATGATATCTATTGATCTGATTATTAACTAGTTATGATAATAAGACGGCTAAATAACTAGTAGATATTTTGACAATTTTTTGTAGGATTCTTTGGACATTTTGACAATATTGGCAAGATATTGACTGGCTATTTATAACCAGTATTGGCATGCCAATATATTATATACAATATTTAGCTAGTAATGGCTGTCAATATATTTCAACATAAATATTGGAGATATTTCCAATGTAACGCAAATATTAGCGTAATGTTATAATGCTAATATCTAGCTAATATTGGCTGCCAATGTATCCCCGATATTGGCGTTACATTGGAAATATTTCCACACAATAATCACTAAATAATTGTATTTAAAGCAGCTGTATGAAATACTGTTAGTGAGCGTTTCACAAAGTTCTTTTTAATAATTTTCTTATCAATATTTGTATTCTTAGAATCAATCTTTATTTTCTTGGTTTGAATGATCAATATTGAATTATAATATTTGCTTGAATTAACGATAAATTTGGATCAGATGGGGTGAGTTTTAAAATAATTTCGCAACCAGTGGTTAAAAGAGCGTGTGCCACCTAAATTGCTTTATCATTACTTTTAGTTTCAAGTTATTGCTCTCCTTGCAATCTTACATAATAAAAGAAATGGTTTGTCTGTGTGTATGAGTGTGTGGCGGAAAATCTAAGCTTCGGATAGTCGCGAAATTCAGTACTGGGTTAGCTGAACTGGTATGCCAGATTTCGTCGACCTTTCTTTCCTCCCCTCCTCCTTTTTTTAACACTTTACAACAAAGTTGAAAAGTGTTTATGACTTTGTTCATTCTGTCTGTCTGTCTGTCCGTTAGCACGATAACTGCCGTAAAAATGACTTAATCAAAATGAAATTTTAGTATGTTGTTCAGACGGTCTGTAGGATCTATGAGAATATAAATGAATAATATCACCCAATTAGTTTTGGATTGAACCCGGGTTGAAAAAATTAAATACATTGAGCCCTATAGGACCTAATTTTTCAAACATTTTTTAAGCGGATTTAAAATTCACAAATTGCTTCAAAAATTTTAGGTAATATTCAAATTGTTCCATAAAATGTATAAAAAAAATTCAGCGAAATATATTCAGTAGTCTTTTAAATAAAAATTAAAATAATAATTACACCTCTTATATGAAACGATCACGTGACCACGATATGAAAAGATCACATGACCCACTTCAAAATGATATATGGCACCCATCTTGTTTCAAAATCGTGATGTTTTAAGTTCTTTTTAATTCATATTGAGTGTTGTATCCGTCCTAAAACTACTTTATTTTTGCTTAAATTCTGTGCATCTACATTCTGAAACAACGCAAATACAATATATTTGAGTTTAAATGATTATCCAAATTTGATTATTTCTACAAGGAAACCTATTTTTCACTTATGTAAAATGTAAACAGCAAAATATGTAGAATGAGTTGTATTAGAATTGCTGTATTTCTTTAACACAAAATAATTTAGCCCATGGAGTCTGCATGGCTGATATGAATGAAATATTAATTGATTTTATAAAGAGAAGGACGATTTTTTTCGATGAAGTTTTAAGCATTGAGTTTAATTACTTATAGCTCCATGGTCTTAATTTTTAAATAAAATAAATTATTATAGTATTGTGATGAATGAAATGAATGGGAAATTGTTTATGAATGAAATGCTGTTTTTATAGAGAGATCCAGGCGTGTTATTTTTTCTATGACGTCATTTGAATTAATTTCAGTTGTTTTTGATGAAGTTTTCAAATATAATCAATTATCGTAGTATTATGATAGTTTTAAAAATATTACTGTGGAATGTATCGCATTTTAGAGATATTTAAACCAGGCAATTTATATTTCAATGCCGTCATTTGAATGAAGTTCATTTTTTTCAATGAAGGTTTAAGTTTTCAAATATAATAAATTAATGTAGTATTGTGATAAGTTTTAAAATATTACCGAGGAATGTATTGCATTTTAGACTTTTTAAAATAAAATTGCATTTAAGTTGGAAAGTGTTTCATAATCAATGCTTTAAGCATGATTGATCTTTCTTGTTTTAATTTGAATTAATTTTTAAGTTTATTTATGTTGAAGTACGATTTTGAGCGATTTTCACGCAAATTGGTTCCTTAGTGATCGAAAACATGATCACAGAGATTTCATCTTAACATCATCGGAAAGACCGGAGAATGTTTTTTATAACGAACTTTGAAACGATCCGTAAGATAATTCCCTCATATTTATATATTTATTTTAAATACATCGATATAAATGCATGGTTTAGGTTATCTGATATCCATTTCGTCGCACCCGAAAATGGAAGATTAGCACAATTCTATAGTTTAGCAAATATGTAGATAAATGTCTTCGCTTTCTACACACACACACACACACACACACACACACACATATATATATATATATATATATATATATATATATATATATATATATATATATATAATTTATTGTAAGAAATTTAATTACTTGTATATTTTAATTACCTGTGACTTATCACTTATTGAAAGTAAATAACAGTTATGGATTGATAAACCCAAGAATTTTAAATTAAACAAGCAGATGTATATATTTTAATGTAGGAAAAACATACACACTATTTATTACCACTTGCGCTTTTGCTGATAAGTTTGTAATAGTGTGAAATGAGAAGGTTTATATATTGTAAAATATGATATATAATCATACAATTTGACTGTTAGTAATAAAATATTCCCTTTTTAAAAGACACGCTTAAGCTGCAGAATATTTATAAAGTACTATTTATTGTAAGAAATTTAATTACTTATATATTTTAATTACCTGTGACTTATCCCTTATTGAAAGTAAATAACAGTTAATGATTGAAAGGTCTAAGAACATATATATGTATATATATCATCTTACCAGTGCTATACTTACACTTTTAGTTGTTAACTTTAGTAAAATAAAAATAATTTACTTAAAATACTGCGCTTAAACATTATTTTGAGTACATTTACCACCTTTTATGCATTTATTTATCCATAGAATTATTTTGATGATTCAGCAATTTTCTTTTCTCCATGTTGCCTACTTGAGATCACCATTTCTTTAGTACTTTCATTGACTCTATGGAGAGCAGAGGACTGACTGCTTTTTCAAGCTCTTATGTGCAAGTGGTAAAAAGTTTTATTATATTCTTATTCAACTTATAATATTCTGTGTTCTAATATTTATTCAACAGATTTGATCAGACAATTTGACAGAGATGTCGTGTTTTGTTTTATTTTTTGTTTTTTATCTGGTCTCTCAACTTATCTACGTCGGGCCATATGCATAATTTTTGTAATAAATATTACAATAATGGTCCTTGAAAACGTCCATGGTTTCGGAAATATTTTTATTTGCTTTTCATTCTCGAGTGTAATTTGGTCACACTTTTATTTGGGTGCTGATAAAGGCTTAATTCCAATCGTTGCTTTTTCTACTTGATGTTATACTGCTCTTTACTATATCTTGAACATTCATCATGTATGTTAATACAGGGAACAAAAGCTTTAATACATATAACCGGCTTTTCCGTAAGATTTTCAAATAATTTTATTTGGGTGCTGTTGCAGGCTTAACTACAATCGTAGCTATTTCTGCTTAATGTATTACAGTTCTATAATTTCTCTTGACCATTTATTTACCTTGTATGTAAAAGCGGGAACAAGGGGTTTAGTACCTGTTTTATGTATAACTGGCATTTTCTCATGCACATCTTTGAGTAACACAAATTTTCATATGCTCAGAGAGAGATTTGTCGCTTCTGAAAATCCCGACTGACGCTTAGAGGAAACAAGAAAGTTGAGTTGGGCACCAGCCGGAGCAAAAGTCAGTTTATTTACGCAGAAAATATTTTATGCATTTATTTCGGATAATATATATAATTAAAATAAAAGTTTCTTGATCGTAAATAATGAGATAGACACTGACATGTCTCTCCTGAAATTTCGCTACTTAGAGAATCTGGAAAAACTTTTAAAACCTCTATTTTCTCTGTTCCCTGGAGAGAAATCGAAAATCCCGCTCCGTTAGGATCTGTTCCGTTGTCAATGTGTATGGAACGGTTCAGCCTTCTAGGTCACCGAGAGGTTTCCAGAGGCTTTGGAAAGACAGAAATATGTTACACAATTATTATATAGGTTGTGATATTTTAAAATTTCTAATAGAAATACATCTTAAATGTGTCCACCTAAAATTAATTTCAAAGTCTTACTATGTGAATATCTTACACACCCATAGACATGGGCGCGGTAGCCCATTGGTTAGCGCGCTGGAGTTGCACTCGGTAGGCCCGGGTTCGATTCCAGCCACTGCCAAAACTGCCGCCGTGTTTATGCGGAGTACGATCACGTTAAACATGTGGGTCCGAAAGTCCTTCCGAGAGGTTGATGGTAGGGGGAGGAGGGTACGGTCCCTGTGGATGCCTCCCCCACTGGGTTCCGGTCTAAATTGGGTGGCATTTCCCGACCGTCCAAACAGTTACCTTACACCTTTCTGGTAGGTCGGACGGTCTGGGTTTCACCAACAACAACAACACCCATAGACATAGCTAAAATCTCAGAAAAGGGGGTCAACAATCGAATGGGGCAGAGTGGAGAGCAATGTTGGATTTCGTTTTCAATGCCGACCTTATAATCTATTGTAATTGTTCAGGCAATGGTGTGTGTGTGTGTGTGGGGGGGGGGGGTCTGCCCAACAACCCCCTGCTTACGCCACTGTAAACATCCCCTCCCCAAATGAAGCCATTCATTATCCAGCACTGGAGTCACGTGCTGAACCCCCGTACAGCCCTCGGCTAAAGAGGTGAATGAAACACAGTATAACACTTTTGATCCGACCTCATTGATTACAGCACGCAAGTCTTTTAACCGATGTTCCCACGGGTGCTGATATTCTGCGGCGCGGGAGGAGGGGGGTTCACGAGGGAAGAATCTAATAGAAACTCGACCCTGAATGTCGACAAATGAACCACCTGTTTCGTTTCAGCAAGAACAAGAGAAAGAGTAATGTATCCATGATTTTCTCTCTAAAATTCATATTGTAAGGGAATGAGAATGACCATCGTGGTAGTATTACGAGGTACTGTTACGAGGTAGTATACTATCTCGTTGGAAATAACACACCTTCAGGGATTGCAATCCCAGCTTTCTTACAATCCCGGGATTAGGAATGTTTTAATCACGGTATTGGGAACTTATTATAGTTGAAAAGTGTTTATGACTTTGTTCCTACTGTCTGTCTGTCCGTTCGCATGATAACTGCTGTAAAAATGCCTTTATCAAAATAAAATTTTAGTATATTGTTCAGACGGTCTGTAGAACCTATGGGAATATAAATGAATAATATCACCCAATTAGTTTTGGACTGAACCCGGGTTGAAAAAATGAACTACATTGAACCCTATGGAACCCAATTTTTCAAACATTTTTAAGTTTTAGTGTTGTATGCGTCCTAAAATCGCTTTATTTCTGCTTAATTTCTGTGCAGCTACATTCTGAAACAACCCAATTACAATATTACTTGAGTTTAAATGATCATCAAACTTTGATTATTTCTAAAACGAAGCCTAATTTTCACTTATGGAAAATGTAAACACATAAAGATGTAGGATGAGTTGTATCAGAATTACTGAATTTCTGTAACACAAAATTATTTAGTTCTGGAGTCTATAATATATATGATATGAATGAAACATTCATTGATTTTATGTAGAGAATAGACGATTTTATAGCAGACTTTTTCGACGAAGTTTTAAGCATAGAGTTAAATTACTTTTACCTCCATGGTTTTAAGTTTTTAAATAAAATAAATTATTGTGGTATTGTGATGAATGAAAGGAATGGAATAAAAGTGTATGAATGAAATATAATTACAGCTTTTACATAGAGAGCCAGACGATTTATATTGCAATGACGTCATTTGAATAAAATTAATTTGTTTCGATGAAGTTTAAAGTTTTCAAATATGTGATAATTTTAAAAATATTACCGCTGAATGTATCGCATTTTAGAGATGTTTAAATAAAATTGCATTGCAGTTGGAAAGTTTCATAATCAATGATTTATGCATGATTGATCTTTCTTGTTTAACCATATACAGGGCCATATAGAATCCACATACGGAGTTTTTAAAAAAGCCCTTAAGCACCGGAATAACTTTATAAGGAAAGGTCCATGAATGTACACGTTAAATCTATCTACAGTAAAGCAATCATGCCCGATGGAATAAAAGTGAATGCAGCGCTCCTAGCGGAGAATTCAAAAAGAAAGAATAAAGAACTCGGCAGAAAGACGGATAGACGAAAAAAGCCAATTACAAAGTTGTATAGCATATTCTAGTTAGTTCAAATTGCCACCAGGCACGAACAAAACACGTACATAAAAGGCAAAATATATCTGTCAAAATGTCGTACCATCAAGACCTGTGACACGATGATACATACAATGCTTGTCTAAGGTAATATTCGTTCTTAAATTCAAATTTGTATGGTTGCAAACGGGAATCATTTTAAACAGGCTTTATACACATTGTAACTCACGTCCATGTAAATGTAAATATTCATGTAAAATGCTCTTGTATCATTCTTATGAATAGGACAGCCATTCGCTAATCACCATATTGTGTCAAATAACTGCCTTCTGTAACAGTCTTACTGTCGATTCATACTCATTAGACAATGCGCTACAATTTTGTAATTGTTTTATTTTTTCATCTATCACGCTTTGCTGCCGAGTTTGTTATCCTAGTTTTATAAATTCTACTAAACGTTTTAAATTATTATTATTATTTTTTTAATACTGTCATTGAGCATATTGGTTATTCCATGCTGACGAATAAAACATAATCGCGAAACCGTTCTATAGACGATGTTACTTTCAATGAGAGCGCAATCCTAATGTCTAGATCGTAATCTCTAGATCCTAATATCTAGATCGTAATCTCTAGATCCTAATCTCTAGATCCTAATCTCGGGTGCAAGCGACAACCTTTGAACAAAATATAGTACACTGTTCCGTGGTTTAAAAAATTCAACTCAGCTTTCACTGTAATAAAGTCTCACTATTTCTTGTACAATAGTTTTATAGTTAGAGCAGTAATTATATCGCAGCGCGAATTTCCGCAAATGTTAAGGGGAAAGGAGTTACTGAAATTTCGCGAATATCAAATATATTCGCGAAAAAAGCTATTTTCTTATTATTGTATAATTTCTATTTTGTTTCGTAACGCGAATTTACTCTGTTTTTTTCGCGAATTTCAGGATTCTTCAGAAATTTCGCGAATATCAAATACATTGGCTTCCAAAAGTTAAGCACGGACGGTAAAATCACCAAAAATGGAAAAGTAAAGCTTTGATTAACTCAAAATTGTACATGAAGGTAGAAAAATGCGTTTATGCATTAAAGAAAACAAGAATTATTTACAAAAAGAAAAAATATTTACTTTTCATAAGTTATATGATGACGTCACATTTGGGTCATTAACAAGATGATGTTTAAAGGCAAACAAATCAAACAAAACTTACATTAATATGGTATGTGACCACCTCAGACCTTCACACAAACTTTACAATGATTTTCCATGCTTTCAATGAGATGATCGCAACCATCGCAGATGCGAGCAATGGCCATTCCTCCAATAGGGCAGTTTCCAACTCTCTGCGACTGACTGGAGGAGGTAAACGTGCAGAAACAGCATGCCCGAGGGCATCCCAAAGGTTTTCAATAGGGTTAAGGTCGGGGGAATACGCCGGCCACTCCATACGAGAAATGCCCTCACTTTCCAGGTATTCGTCAACGATGTTAACTCGATGGGGACGAGCATTACCGTCCATAAAGAGGAAATCAGGAACAACTGCTGCAGCGTAGAGTCTCACAATGGGGTCTAGGACTTCATCCCGATACCGCGCAGCCGTCACAAAACCGCCTTTAAAGATGTGCAGCTCTGATCCCATTGAAATCCAGCGAAATCCCATTGAAATTGCAGCTCACACCATGACGCTAAAACCTCTGAATGCGTGATGTTCAATGATGTTCTTGGTCTGATTTTGTGTGCCTCGTTCTCTCCAGACCCTTACATGCTTATCATCTGATTCCAGGGCAAATCTGGACTCGTCCGTGAACAGGACGTTGCACCAATCTGAGACAGTCCAGTTGACATGTTGACGACGCCACTTTATTCTTGCCCCTCTGTCTTGGACGGTTAGTGGAACACAAAAACGTGGTACTCGGGCGTACAGCCTCTTCATATGGAGCCTTCGGCGCACAGTACTGGCAGATATTGTCTTACCAAGTGCCTCTGAAACCATGGATGTAATATTTGTGGAGGTCGCTCGTCGATTCCGCTTGGCTACTATAGCAATATACCGATCATCAGACGGGGTGGTAACCCTTGGACGACCAGGCACAGGTCTCCGGGCACCTGTTTGACTTGTTTGAAATTGTTTCCATAATCGTGAACTTACTGAATAATCAACGCCAAAGAAAATAGCAACATCTCTGATTGACTGTCCTGCTTCAATGCGTCCGACAGCACGACAGCTCTCACTATCTGTTATTCGTCTTCGTTCAGCCATAGAAATACGAATATCATCAAGAATAATCCTACAAAAGTTATAAACACTTCGTATCGGCATTTAAATGCACCCCCTCAAATCCTTCAGAATGCTGGCGTCTTCAACGACTGCCTAATTAGCATATATCCGGACAGTTAATAGTGATTGGCTGTAACATACGATATTTGCATACTGCCATCTACATTCGCAGCGATTTTTAGCCACTCAAATTCAAATACGCTTTCGAAAAAATGAAAATTTGTATTGCATGCCTAATTTTTGGAAGTCAGTGTATATTAAATCCGTGGTTCTTTTAGACGACGAAAAATTGTTTGCCATTTCGTTCATATAAAGCGAGTGCAAAAGAATTTCTTGTCAGCAAAGGATCGATAGATTTCTGGAATATGAAAAAAAAAATCATTTGCTGCATAAAGTCGCCACACGGTGTCTGTCCAATACCCACAAACAGTGTCGGTACTGAACAATCCTTTTCAGAATTTGAAAACGTGTTACAGGACAACAGACACTGCAATAAAGAAGAACGTTTGTGTATGTAAAATATAATGAATCAAAACGCTGTCCACTTAAATGGAAATATTGATCTCAGCGTTGGTGTTGATAACATTACCAGAATTTATGGTTTATGAATGTATTAGTTTAAAAAAATATATGATATATTATCGATTTGCGTAGCAGTTAACTGCTTCGTAACTGGTAGATTTTATTTTAGAAATGTTAGTGCAAATCCTCGAGAAAAAAAACAACCCGCGACCATCCCGCGAATTTTGTCCTTTCTCCCGTGATAAATTTATTGCTCTTTCATATACAGTAAGCTAAGTTAGGTGTTTACATACGTTGGAACACCTATTATTTTCTTGCCATTCTCAACCAGACGGGACTAAATGCATAACGTATCGGAATTCTGCGCTATTAAGAGCGGAATCTGGAAACCTACAAAGCATAACACAAATACAGCCACTGGAAGTATTAAACACTACCGTCACGCTTGGCTAAAGATGGAAAATAGTTTACAGAAGTGGAATCTTCTTTTTCATTTCTATGTGTTTAATTTCTGAGCCTTTCGTTCAGACCGGAGGGCAAGGAGAGCAATGCAACTGCCTTCAACCTCGTGCTCTCAGGAGCCTCGGCTAAATAACACTTGAACGCGATTTACTATTATTATTATTTATTAGTTAATTAAACATTGGAAATTAGGAAGGAAAATTATGACAATTTTTAACTTTTAAGATTCGGAAAATGAAAGCCGTAAATATCCTTTATACAGAATGAAAGAGGAAAGGTGTTTCCCAATACATAGTTTTTTAAAAGTCCGTATACCCTCTATAACTTTTAAACCTCATATCTATATTTATATATACTTATTTCTATCCGCGCATCTATAGCTACAGAAGTAATGTACGCTTATAAGAAAGTGACCATGCGCAGTCAATTGAATGTGTTTGTAGCGCCCCTAGTGGCGAAACACGGAACTCAAGAAAACTAGCTCAGAAATCAACAGAAATAGGAAAAAAAGTTAAATTACGAAATGAGAGTTGTGTTTAATTAGTACGAAACGATATTTGGTTCAACAGAAACACAGAAAAGACCAGACATGTGAAAGTAGTAAATATTTACAACAAAGCAAGCGTTGTAACGCAAAGTTCGTGCAATACAGCTGCAACTAATCTTCCATTTTCACCTCCTTATTTTGTTTGAACTTGAAACATCCATGCTATTTTTACTGTGATGTGGTTGTATTGAATTATCTCGGTGAAGTGTTTCAGAAGTTTTCGTTCAAAATTTTCCGCAGCTAATGTGAAACGAAGATTTGGGTCTTCGTTTCACCCCCCCCCCCCCCCCCCCCGCCCTTTCCGTCAATGACTGCCAAGATGAAACCGCTGATATTTTCCTTTGTGTGGATGTGCTTGATATTTTTTTACTAACGTACTCGAATATTTTATTGGGTGTTTCTATTAGTTTCCTTGCCCACATTTTTTCCCACAGCTAAGGGGGGAGGGAAACGATATCTTGGTCTTTTATACCTTTTCCTACCTTTAAAGTAAATATAAAAATGAAACATTTGGTATTTTTATCTTAGTTGCACAAAATTTCTGATACCGACAGATAATAATTTTATTGTATTTTTAGAATTCACAGCCCCACATTCACATTTTATTACCACCTCTTCCATTTGCATTATTAATTTGAAGCAACTGTATTTTACTAGTGTACATATTTGGGTTTATCTAATGTATCTCTGAAAATTAATTCAGATGTTTTCGTAGCCTACTTTTTCCAAGACAAAGAAACATTTTATATTTTTATCACCCCCTTCCTTCACAGAAAATTAAGAAACGAAAAATTTCTTATTTTTCTTTTTTTAATTTTTAAGTCTTGATGCGCTCTTTCGTTTCGCATGCCTTTAAATATTTTACCTTTTAACAGGATGATTTTCTAACCCCCACCACCGACTTAGAATTTGAAATCATAAATGATTTTTTATTGTTATTGGGCCACTAACAAACAAATTTCTAGATTGTAGTACGAACGAGAGAAATTTTCGAGCATGTACGTGTATGTGTGGTGGTGGTGGTGGTGGTGGTGGGGGGGGGGGGGGTGCAGATTGAAACAGCTTTTTAATAAGGTTCAACGAAACCTTTAAAGAACAATAATGAAACAGGAGGTGGCCCGGATCCTAGCACTTTAAGGACCTACTCAGTGTCGGAATCACAACTTTAAGTTTCCCAATAAAATATCCAGGGAAACTCTAGGGAGGCCGCTGCATAGAGGCTCTCAACGGAGAATTAAAACTTCGTTACTGCCCAAAAATAGGATCTAGGCTCCAACGTTTAGACCCACTTCCTCAATGTCAATATCCTAAAAGTATTACCGTACCTCAAAACAATGACTAAAGGCTCCCTAACATTTTTAGGTTCCCTGGGTGTTGATACCATAACATTTGTATTTTCTCTAGAAAAGGTATTGGGTTCTATCGCTTTTAGTGACCTGCCCAATGCTGAAATGCTTCATAACTGTGATTTGCTTTAAAAATGGTACGTCTGTATCTTTATTCTTTCAGGGGGGGGGGGGGGGGAACTCTCAATGTCGAATTCATAATCCTTTATCTTCCTAAAAAAGGAGCTCGACCCTGAAATTTTAAAGCCCAATTTCTCAATGTCAACATCGCAAAATTATTATCTTCCTTCAAAACAAAAGCAAAAGAAGGATGACCGGAGTTCGATTCCCCCCTCTGTCCAAACTGTCACGTATTCACGCGAAGTACGATGACGTTAAATATGTGGGTCTATAAATCCTTCCGAGAGGTTGCTGTTCGGGGAAGAATGGTTGGGTCCCTTGGTTGTCTCCCACACTGGGTTCCAGTCTAAATTGGGTGGCAGTTCCCGGCGTCCAAACAGATACCTTACACCTTCCGGTAGGTTGGACGGTTTGATTCGAAGAAGACCCAGACTTTCCGACCTACCCGAAAGTGTTGTTGTTGTTGAGACCCAGACCGTCCGACCTACCAGAAAGGTGTAATGTAACTGTTTTGGACGGCCGAGAAGTGCCACCCAATTTAGACCGGAACTCATTGGGGAATGCATCCACAGGGACCGTACCCTCCGTTCCCTACCACCAACCTCTCGGAAGGACTTACGGACCCACATGTTTAACGTGATCGTACTCTGCGTGAACACGGCGGCAGTTTTGGCAGTGGCGGGAATCGATTCCGGGCCTACCGTGTGCAACTTCGGTGCGCTAACCACTGGGCTACCGCGCCCCTACCCGAAGGTGTAAAATATTTGTTTGAACGGCCAGGGTTTAACGTGCCACAGATAAACAGTAACCTGTAATTTTGCGACATTTAGCTTTCGTGTAAAAAACAAGATTCTAAGTTAAAAATTAACAGAAGAGATTGTGTTACTAGGATATGTAGTTTTCGTCCCAAATCTTCTTGCAAATATTTAAATATCCATTTAATTTTTCGAATTTTCCAAAGTTTTATACATCTTCACAAGGTTAATAAAACAATGTATAACATTTTAATAAAACAATCCACAGTCTTTAATCTGCAGATAATAAAGAATTATGTTATTAAAACCTCCTTCGAACTCTTCGACGGGATAGTATTCCGATGACATATGAAATATCGAGAGGGGTCCTCGGTTGTCATAAGTTTAAGAAACATTGGTCTAAGGAAATATAGCACAGAAAAATTATAAGTAATTAATTGTTTATTAATTTTTGTTGTTTTAGTTTTTCATTATTGTAAACTCATAGAAATATGATATACACCATACGATGCATGTTCTACTACTCCATATCCAGTGCGAGTAGACAAAAACTTTGAAATTTCATTGGTAGTCAGTGATCAGTAGTATCATACACATTAGTAGCATCCTCAATTTTATTTGTGGCCACTCCCTAAACATGCAATTATGGCCAAATATTTTAAGGATCAGATTCAATTTCTATCCTTAATACGATAACTTATTTATACAGACAAATAATTATATTTTACTATGTAGATCCTTAATTATGGTATTTTTTTTTAATTTTACATTATTAATGAGGGAGCCCTCTCATTTGAGAATAAACAATCTACATGTATAAAACTGAAAAAAAAAAAAAAAAAACGTATGTCTGTCTGTACCGTATACGAATTTGGTATGGTTATTCTTTACTTCTCCACCGGTGACCCCGTATTGATGTTTCGAGTTTCTAGGACCACAGTGTTTCTTTCAGGCATACCTCTGGGGGAGGGGGGGGGGGGGAATTCCAGGAGATGAGTATTCGTCCCCCCCCCCCGGAGACATTTCATGTTAACCTAGTTTCTATTTATGTGACACAGCATTCAGATATATTTATATAGAGCAAATAGAAAAGTTGCTCTCCCAAAAATTTCATTGCCCCCCTCCCCCAGTCAAAAAGTCGTAAGAGAAACACTGCTAGGGGTTGTCGAGTTGAGACATAAATAACAAGCAAGGTCAATCAAGCATAAAGCATTGATTATGAAACACTTTCGAACTGAAATGCAATTTTATTTAAACATCTCTAAAATGCGATACATTCAGCGCCAATATATTTTAAATTATCACAGTACTACATTAATAATTATATTTGAAAACTTAAAATTTCATCGAAAAAAATGAACTGCATTCAAATGATATCATAGAAATAAGCAATGAATATCACTTTTATTCCAGACTCCAAAGTTAAATAATTTTGCTTGAGAAAAATTCAGCAATTCTTATACAACACATCTTACAATCACTTGTTTACATTCTGCATCCATTAAAATTAGGTTTTGTTGTAGAAATAATCAAAGTTTGATGATCATTTAAACTAAAAAATAGTGCAATTGCGTTGGCACAGAATATAGATGCACAGAAAATACGCAAAAATAAAGCGGATTTAGGACGAATGCAACACTAAATATAAATGTAAAAGAACTTTAAAAATCACCATTTTAACACTGGGAAATAAAGATGGAAGTTATATTTTATTAAGAATTGGGTCACGTGATCTCTGCATATAATATGGGTATAATTATTATTTTAATTTTTATTTAAACACTACCGAACATATTTCGCTGAAATTTTTTCAGTATATTTTATGGGATAATTTAAATATTTTCTAAAGTTTTCGAAGGAATTTGCGAATTTTAACTTCGTTTAAAAAATGTTTGAAAAATTAGGTCCCATAGGACAGTAAAAATGGGACACCGAGAAGGAGTGGGCAGAAAAATATGCAAATTGCAGGGTAGACGCAGCTGACGGAGTTATGTTAATGATGTGAAATGCGCAGCTGTCCCGCACACGTTGAGTGAGATATAAGGGAAGGAACCTGCAGAATCGGCAATAGTCGCGCCTCTCTGTCTGCCGGGGAAATCATTTTGCAATTTTTTTTGTCTCAGAGGAAACGTGTAGTAGCAGAGAATGCCAGGCGGCCGACAATCGAGGTAGTTCCAGCAGACAGACGATTTCACGAGGGATATGATAATCGGACTCAGAAGGACAGGTTGGTCCATACGTCAAATCTCAGCGAACAGTCTCCTACACGCGTCCACGGTGCACCGGCTGTGGCGAAGATGATTGGAACAAGGGAATGTGACACGTTTGAGGGGTGCTGGTACGGCCAGAGCAACGTCAGCACGCGTGAACCGACGCATCCGGCGGCAAGCGTTGGCAGCCCCGTAGGTCACTTCCGTCGCCCTTTTGCAATATGTGCAGGACACCCTTGGTGCTCCCATATCGACCAGGACCATTATCCGCCTATTGGTCGCCGGCGACCTGCACTCATGGCGCCCGTAAAGAAGACTGCCATTGACCCAACAGCATAGACGTCTCCGTTTGCAACGGTGTCGGGATAGAGTCACGTGGACGGCGGAATGGCACAGGGTCGTGTTCTTAGACGAGTCACGCTTCTGTTTTAGCAGTGACAGTCGCCGTGTACGAGTCTGGCGCTGAAGTGGTGACAGGTCCAATCCGGCCGCATCTGTGGAACGCCACACAACGCGACATCATGGTTTGGGGCGCTATCGTCTATGATAGCATGTCACCTCTGGTCCGTATTGAGGGCACTATGGCGGCTCAACGATACGTGGATGACGTGCTGCGGCCGGTGACATTACCCTTCCTTCAGGGGGTGCTCAATGCCATTTTACCAGCAGGATAACGCCGGACTACACACGGCATGCATCAGCCAACATGCCCTGCAAGGTACGCAGGTGCTTCCTGGCTATCAGTCTCCCCTGATCTCTCACCAATTGAGCACGTCTGGGACGTGATTGGACGTCGCTTGCGTGCGCTGCCACCGTCGCATTTAGAAGACGAACTCTGGTAAATGGTTGACAGGGAATGAGCAGCCATCCCTCGGGACACCATCTGCATGCTCATTGACTCTGTACATAGACGTGTTGCTGCCTGTATCGCCGCCCGCGGTGGTCCTACAACCTACTGATCAGACGGTGTTATCGCTCAGTGAATGGGTGCATCATGTTGCAATAAACATCACTTATTGTTCGTTGCTGTCTCTCTCTGTTTGCCGATTTTCATCACCTTCTGCCCACTCCTTCTTGGTGTCTCGTTTTCACTGTCACGTAATGTATTTCACTTTTTCAACCCGGGTTCAATCCAAAACTAATTGGGTGATATTATTCATTTACTTTCCCATATGTCCCACAGATCGTCTCAACAACGTACTAAAATTTCATTTTGATAAAGTCATTCTTACGGCAGTTATCGTGCGAACGGACAGATAGGCAGAATGAATAATGTCTTAAACATTTTTCAACTATGTTGGAAACTGTTAAAAATTGCAAAATGATACCTTCCATAGAAATATTATTATATAGACGATTATGTTCCAAAGATTTATTTGCAAAAAATTATATCATGTTACTTAACGGCGGAATGAAATATGTTTATACGCAGACGACTATTATTTAATTTATCCGATTTAAATAACAAAGAAATTGATAGAAAAATAAATTTTATATATGAATGAAATAATATTTTTGATTGGGTTATATAAATTATGGCTTTAAAATATAACGGGAATTATTGATATTATTGATTTCTCAAGTCATCTCTTTTATTTTAGAAAAGATTATTTATATATTTTCTATTGTGTTTAACCGATTGTTGCAACAGGATAAAAATCGTTCAGGTATATATCTTCTCCTACCATTTTAGTGTCTTCATTTTGATGCATATTGATTTCCATATTTGTAAAAAATAAAAAACATAAAAGACACTCGAAAATGAGGGTAAAAACAAGGGGTACGAAAAAACTATCTAAACAATAACCTATAAAAAATAAGTTAGGCTCTTTTTTTGTTTTGTTTGAACAGGAGACAGATAAATTTTCAAAAAGCTCTAGAATCCCGAATTTTCAAAAAAGTTTATATTTATTCTTATAGAGATTTTTAAAAATGAATGCTTCAAATATTTTCCAGTATTCTCCATATTGGTCATTTTAAAACTGTCATTTTTTGAGGTACGGTCTTAAAATTTATCATTTTGAACTCGCACGCCTCAGTTCTAAAAAAATGCAATTGTTTTCTTCGTCATTTTTTTTCGTAATTTTTACAATTAAATTAAGGAGTCAATAACTTTCATTTTAAAGTCACGTAGCACGTTTGCTATCTGAGAATTAAGTGTGCATTTTTTTCTCCCTTAACCCTGACCATCCCGATTACTGAAAAGGGGTGGACAGGTTTTAAAAAACGATCTTTGAGTACAACGTCCTCTGTGTGTTGTTCGTTTTGCGGTAGGGATTTTTATCTTTACAATTGCGGGTATGTAATTTTCACTCTTGGGGGGAAGAGGCGGTCTCCATCTTCAAAATATGCGCTTTTATCTATCCTAGCGACTACTGCTCTGATTTTGATGCAATTTTCACGCTGTATTTCTACTCTGTAATGGACCCAATCGACCTACTTATGCTGAACGTTGGCTCGCTTTTGCTGCTTTGCGACTTCTACGTGGGCGTAGAACTTGCCAAAAAATTGGTTGCTATGTTTAGTGACCGCCAGCTGCGATCACTGCAGATACTATGTATATTGAAACGCAAATATTTTAAACTATATTAGTATCGATAAACTATTAGGTAATATTTATTTTATCACGTAATAATAATGCATATTATTAGCAATGGCATTTCAATGTTTGCTATTCATTACTTGCTATTTATTAAGCAGCATTTACGTTTTCAGTAACTGACAACATGAAGCCTTACAATAGCTTTAACACATATATTACTTTCATTATAAATGTGTCGTTCTTTATTAACAAATTTATCTGTATTAAATGCATTATTAAACTAATATTAAGTATTAAATCAATTTAATCTTAGTTGAATTTTGCACTTGGAAATTTTTGCATGTGAAGTAAAAGATACACTCTTTTGAAAAAGAAAAAAAAAAGAAGCACCATGAAGAAAGTAACTGTTTTTATTGAAATTAAATATGCGTACAGCTCATACACAGGTAATGAAATTATTACAAAATCAAGGCCGCAGAACCCATCAGTGGTTAGCAATTGCACATTGAATTTTCAAATCATTAATTGGTGAAACCCCCCTTGGCGGCAATGCATGCTTGTATACGTCGAGATAAGGAGTGATAAAGTTTCCTAATGTTATCCTGCAATACATTCTCCCAGGCATTCCGGAAAATGACCCCATGCCATGAAGGGTAACTCAAACGGCTGCAGCATTTCATCAACATATCGTTGAGCTGTTAAAGTTGTACGCAGGATGACTCGGGGCAACCTGCTGTTGTAAGAGATAGCACCCCACACCATCACACCAGGGATAATGGCTGTGTGCTTGTGTAAAATAAAGGCTGATTGGGACTGCTGGCCCTGGCGCCTCCACACACGTACCCGATGGTCATCTGTTGAAAGACTGAAGCGTGATTCATCGCTGAACACTATGCGATGCCAGTCTGCTGGCAGCCATGATGCTCGGCTGCATCTCTCCAACATCGGCAGAGTGTACGACTCTACCGATGTTGTGGGGTTATGGGCAGAAGTCTTAAAGGCCACCGTGAGCGTAACCCCACCTTAGCCAAGCGCTGGGAGGTGGTCGAAGGTACCACGAGTGGTATGGAAGAGGCTGTAGCATATTGGATGGCGGACAATGATGCCGTTGGGCCAGTTCGGGCCTGTCGCACAATCATCCGATCTTACCTAGCATTCGTGCACTTTGGCCTTCCAGGGTCTTCATTCCGCCGATGAGTTCCTTGCAACAACCATTGCTGCCAGCCAGCAACTTTGCACAGCAGTGTCCGTTCGGTGCAGGTGGCGGCCCGAACGGTATGACCAGCCAGCTTCATGCATCCCGACTATATGACCACACTCGAACTCGTCTACTTGCTTATAAGGTCTTCGGCAACGTCGTAACGGCATTATTGGTTGTATCTCCACGGAACTGCAACGCCAATAACGAGCAAAGATAAACAGTCCACATTAACCTATTTTATAGGATGCTAGTTGCGCAGTAGAAACGCGCGCTATGACCTAAGTTAACACTCATTGGCCTTGCAAATTAAATAATTTGCATACTTGGTATAAAGGAATTTGCATGCGAAATTTCAAGATGATCGGAATTTTTAGGACTGCTTCGTTTTTTTTTTGTTTTTTTTTTGCAAAAGAGTGTACTTTGAAATTTTGCATGTCATGTATATTACTGAAATGTTCCCCCTCATATACAAAATGTTTTGAGTAAAATGGCATTGAATCGTTTAGTGCAATCAATCAGCTGGACTGAGGAAAGATGGTTAAAATGGTTTACGAGAGCCATTAAAGTTCAAAAGAATCAGGCCAATTCAATTTGATAGCATCAGTCTAATGTGGCATTTAAAACTTTCGCCCTCTTAATTGCTTTGTGAATAATTTTTTTAGTCCAAAATTTATTTTAAGGGAAATCATACTGTAATGATTTAGAAACGTAAATCATTGTAAAGTATAACATTTTATTAGAATTCAGTGTTTTATTATGATTGAGTACGAACAGTTATTAATTTAAAAGAAAATTGATAGATTGAGAAAATATTTATTTAGAGCACACATTACACACATGGACTACAAAAATTCCTTTATGAGTCAGATCAGGACAATGGGCAGTCAGTGAACGGTAATGATTTTAATGATTCTATGCACGTTTAGGAATCTAAATTAACTTTTTTTCCTTTTTTGTAGGTTCTCATTACACTGAGATTTTTTGTAACTGACAGGGCAGTTATCAAAGTGTAGTTGCAAATGACAAGTATTTCAATATCAGCCCAAATCCATCAGTAGGGGCATAGGATATGTTAGCGAAAGCGTGTCTAACTTCTTTTTAAATGAGTTGATAGCAATTTCCAGAAATGGAAGATCATGGTCAGTTGAAGCAAAGATTCTTCCAAAAGTTGGGATCCCCATAAGTACGAGGGTCACACTGAAATTTTTGAGATACAAGTTAAAACTTACCAACTCTTAGGAGTGTTCAAATTGCTCCCCTCCAACATCAATGCACTTTTGCAGACGAATTTTCCAAAGATTAAATGCTTCAAGCCAGGGGCGGCATTTCAGCATTCCATTTGGGGGTGCGAGATTTGCATGCATGAAAATCCACAATATGGAATAAATAAAAGTTTGTTAACAGGGGGGGGGGGATCACAAAATTAAATTGATGTTGAGAAAAACAATGTTGTTAACATAATTTTTGTACATAATTATGTTAACATAATTGTTGTTAACATAATTTTTCTAAATACAAATATCTATATTTATTTACTTTTTATCGAAGTTTTAAACGTCGGTTCTTAGAATCTGGAAGAAGAGAAAAATTTGTTACAATTAAATCATAATCCAGTCGGATATCTTGTTCTATAGCTAAAGCAGCTAAATATGAAAGTCTTTCTTGTCCCATTGTACTGCGAAAATAATTTTTCAGCCTCATAAGACACTAAAAAGACCTTTCACAACTGACTGAGCTGATTGGCACAGTCAAAAACAATTTAACTAATAATGTTATGACAGGAAACACATTTTTTTAAATTCCGCTCTTTAAAATAATCCAGGCGACTTTTAAAATTGGTATGGTCTATGTTTTTATTCTTCACCATTGAATAAAACAGTCGCAATTCACACAGCAATCCCTCTTTCTGGAAGTCATATATTTTGCATATGGTTGAAACATTTTGTTTTTCTTTTTGGAGATCTGACACGGATAATACTGAACTAAGGGCAAACAAAACAGATATATTGTTCTCATTAAATCTTGTCTCAATTTCATTAGATACTGAATCTACAATTTCATATTGAATATTGAATCTGTGATATGATTTAACATCATCATGCGGATTTTTTTCACCGCCTCCGAATTCGCTTGGAATTTTTTTACGCCTTTTCAGTTTTGGTCCAGAATAAGAATTTTTTTCGTAAAGTTATGTCACAAAACTCCACACTAGATTGAAATATGTATCAATACGAAAAGAACTAACTGTTTCAATAGTAGCTTTAGCCAAAGCTTGCACAACTTGAAAATTAAGATCAGATGACTGAAAATGCTTTGAGAGAGTATTGCATTGATCAAAAACACTGTTCAATACAAACGAAATGAACAAAAATTTGAACGATGTCATGTATGTTAAAAGGGCTTTGGTTCTTCCACCATTGAGAAAATCGTTTTCAGATAATTCTTCCAGTGTTAAAATCACAACTTCAAAATTATTAAGTAGTGCTTTTATGGCTTTAACTCTGGAAGACCACCTCGTATCACTTAGTGATTGTAGAGTTGAAGAGCCTCCAGAAAAAGAATTTGTTGATGAGCGAATCTTTTGGAAAAAGCATGTCTTGTATATGATGTTTCTATGAAAGAATATAATGCATTGCGCTGCAGAAATGCATTTCTAGTGGAAGGAAGGGATGAGTATGCGCTAACTACACATAAATTTAATCGGACACTTGAAATTTTTAAGTGAAAAGGATAACATCACCCCATTTTTTCAAGTTGAAAAGGGTTCGTTCCAGCCGGAAGTGGGAACTTCACTGTGAAGGTTGGATCTTTTGAAGCTCCATAGCGTGAGAAAACTGACCAGTGGACAGTCGATAAAAAAAGGGAGAAGCCGATAGAGATGAGGAAAAATTTGGGGGCGCGACCGCGCCCCCTATTTGCCGCCCTTGCTTCAAGCCATCCATTTCTTGGAATCGATGAAAAATATGATTTTATGGCCTCACCAATCTCATCTTCGGAATGAAAACGACGCCCACGTGAAATTTTTTTAGATTAAAAAATAGACAAAAGTCACACCTAGCAAGATCAGCAGAATAGGGTGGATGTTCCATCACTTTAATGTTTTTTTGTTCAAGAAATTCGACTGTCATTCCTGCTGAATGAGAAGATGCATTGTCATGGTGAAGCACGAGTCCTCCAGCATTCACTATCTGAAGAATTTCTGGAAGACACTTTGTGGTGTACCAGTTAGCTGTAACTGTCTTCTGTTTCTTTAGTTTTATGGCTTTGGCCAGATTTGTACTTCTGAAGAACATGGTATACATTACGTTTTTGATTGCTCGTTGTCTTTTCACCATTGTTGATTTGGGGTCATCTTCAAAAACCCATACTTTACTTTCTTGACGTGTTAGAATGTCAAAAAAACGATATGTACGTTTGATCACCAGTTATGATTTTAGAAATAATGCGGTGTCCACCATCATTAAGTAATTTTAAGGTTTCTTTACGGATTCTGACACGCTCCGCTTTTTGGTGTTCTGTTAAATTATGGGGGACCCAACGACAAACTAATTTTTTCATATGCAGTTCTTCATGAATAATTTTATGTACAGCTGCGGATCCAATGTTAAGTTCCTTCTGTATCATTTGGTAGGTACAGCGATTATCATCGATTAACATTTTTCGAATGGCCAACACATTTTCTGGGATTACATCTGACAAAAGTCTTCGTGCGTGTTCTTAATCCAGGAGAGAATTTCGACCTTTTCTAAACTCTGTAAACCATCTGAAGACAGTGGCACGAGATGGAGCATCATTTCCATATGCTAATTGTAGATGAAGACATTCTTCTTGATTTAGTCACACTTTAAAATCATAGCTCGATAATGCTCTCGCGTCAACTCCATTTTTTTTTCTTTCAAAATTTATTCTACGATAGCTAAATTGTAATTGTTGCCACAAATTATCGTCTGCGGACATAAGTGTTCAAATTTAAATATCCAACTAATAATTTTTTTTCTAGCGCATATCGTCTGCCCCTGACTAAAAAATTTCAGTGTGACCTTCGTATTAGGAGCGATAAACTGCATGTATGTGGTAATCATGTCCCCTAAATCAAAGGACTAAGCTATCTATCATACATTTGTGGCGATTGAGCGTCGCTGGGCCCCGAACCAGGGACCTGATGCATTGTAGACCGACATTATAATCACTGAGCAAAAGCTAGCTCCTGGTCTGTTCTTATAATTCGGGAACAAGCTCCAAGCATCTTTGATAGATGTCTTTGCTGCCGCACACTCCCTCCGCTGATGAGGAAAGCCGGGAAGCGTGTCGGACAGTCGTGGTCAACCAGGGAGTGTCAAGGCTTCTGACTCCGTGTGGTGCTGCCATCTCGTGTTGAGATCGTTGGAGAGGAAGGTTGCGTGTTTCAAACGTCCAGTCATCATTGTGGCGATTGTGCGTCGCCGGGCCCCGAACTTGGGACCCTTTGGTTACAAGACCGACATTATAATCACTGAGCAAAAGCTAGCTCCTGGTCTGTTCTTATAATTCGGGAACAGGCTCCAAGCATCTTTGATAGATGTCTTTGCGGCCGCACATTAATAGAAAAGGATTAAATTCTATTAATGTGCAGTTAGAAATGTCGCAATTTATCAGAATAATTAATTTTTTGTGTCTATCAAAATTGTTAATGTTAAAACAAATAGTTTTATATTGATAATTTAATTTTCCCTAAATTACTATTAAAAGTTTTTGTCTTCATATTTCCTGTTTTAATGGTTGGGCATTGGAGAGGATTAAATAAACTTATACTATCAAACATTTCCGCCCTAGTTTTAATTATGAAAGAGAGACAGCCAAAAATGTAGAAGGGGGAAAAAAACGTATATGTCATTCACATCATTTAAGAATTTTTGATAAATTATAAAGGAAGTACTTTTTTTATAATTGTTTATTCAAACATCCTTACCGTCAATATGAAATATTCTGGGAGTCTTTACGGCTTCTATCTGAAGACATAGTTTGACATGAGACAAATGACAAATTCTAGACTTGTTGGTAAGATAATCTATATTATAGTTATTAGCTTTATTGTAATAAAATTTAGGTTTAAATTATGTTAAGTAGCAGTTTGTTTAATATTACACAAAGCTATAACATAGATTACTTTACATTATATTAATTATACTTTAGGATACAAGTGGATTGGTAAGTTCTATTTGATTTCCAATTGATTGTTAAAATTATGATTTTCAACTGTTCTTCTAACATTAAAAAAAACTATTTAAAATGTTCTAATTTTGCTGTTTGGTTTGTTTGATGTAAAAGTTTAACTTAACATGTTCACTGGACCTATCTGAAAAAAGTCGGATGCTAGTGATCTATTGTTGTTAAAAGATTATATATATATATATATATATATATAATTTTAAAATAAAAAATGCTTATGATATACCAATTTCGCTATGAAGGTGACAAAACTGACTTATCAAAAACCATTTTGTCATCTCTCGTGTGTGGCATATACTGCAAAAATTTGTCGAAAACCATTTTGTCTTCTTCAGTGTGCGGCTATCCTAAGTGGCAATTAAAATATACAAATCTACATTTTCAAATTTAAGAGATAGAAATTTGGTTTTATAAACATTATTATAAGCATTCAGGGACGTAGTTAAGGGGGGTTTAGTGGTTCAACCCCCCCCCCCCCCAAATTGAAAAGTTTCAAAATGCCTCCTAAACATACATATGACAAAAAAAAAAATCTACTGAATCCTTATTCAGTCTGTCGTTCTGAAGTACTTGAATTAGAAAAAGAACCCGTTTTAACCTCCAATAAATAAAATACATAAATAATGATAATAAAAAATAATAGTAGGAGTAGTGTTTAGAAACTAAGAATTCAAAAGAAAGTGTTCCGGCTACTGCATCACTGCAGAAGAAAGATCAAAAGTCAGTTATTTAAAGACTAGAGGTCTGCATGGGTCTAATTTAAAACTTTTACCCGGCACAAAAATATTAAGATTTGACTCGGCCAAAGCCCAAGAATTTTTTAAAAATAATTCACCTGAGCATAACCTGCCACAAAAACACTCAAGTCTCTCAAAATCAGTTTCCACATGGCCAGGCCCAAAATTTTTGCAATACATTGAAGCCTGCTATCTCATATAATGATCCAAATTTGCCATTTAAGGAATTAAACACAAGTTATATTACATATAAGTAATAAATAAAAAAACCTCAAATTTGAAAAATTTGTACAAACCACGAATGAGCATTACTATAAAGTGAGCTTTTATTTATCATTTTGTTTTGATAATATCAAAGATTAAATGAGCAATTAAAATTTAATAATTTTAAATTGAAAGTGTAAGATGTTTAGAATACAAATATATATAAATTCAAGAACAATAAATCGTCTTATCCATATATTAATTTTGAATTATAACAGGTTGCTCAAATAAATTCTCATTCAATATTTATTATCAGAAAGAAATTGATGGAACTATGTTTTAATTTAAGAATAGATTGTATTTTATTCTAATAATTTAGAAACATTCGGAATCTGATAATTGAAATTAAAATCACAGAAGAAATTGAAAATAAAATATCAGTATTCAATTTTAAAGTAAACAGTATTTATTGGATTTCATATTTTCATCACCAGTCAAACAACAACAGTTCAAAAGCGATTAAACTTTTTTGCAATAAATTTAAAAATAACAAATTGCAACTCACACTTGACCAATGCTAATAACTGAATGATCATTTCCATAAAAATTAAATTTAGAATGTATTTCGTCCCTATTAAATTTATAATGTTACCAAACATGACATCTGGTACATCGTCGTCATATAGTTATTTTGCTGCATCCAGGCCAGAACTTATTTTCTATTAGTGTAGTTTCAAACAACTACACTAATTGTTGCAAAAAGCAATGTTTTATTTTTACTTTAGAATGTCGTCAAATAGATAAGTCTTCAATTTTTTATCTGAAATTATAATTTTCTGTATCCGGTTCTAATTTACTCATCTGCGTTCTCCTTACAGAGCAAACTTTTATTACTTAATATGGGACAAGGAGACTTTAATCTGCTAATTGGAAATTTTGTATGTTTATTTTTAATATGTAATTTCAAATTTGTCGTTTCAATTTTGATTTATTTTGAGCCGGTATAACCTATCCAAATTTGATAAAATGTGGCCCGAGCCCAGCCCGTGGGCCAGGTTGGTCCCAGGACTGATCATATGCAAGCCTCAAACTTAGACCCCTTGAGATTGATATTTAACATTGACCCCCCCTCAAACTGAATTTTAAAATACACCACTGTAAGCATTCCCTGAAAAAATCATCTTTATATGATGAACATTTCAAAAGTTATTAAGAATTTAATTATACTTCAATCCCTGTTTTTTTCACTGACCTTGGATATTCCAACTCTTGGATTTCATAATACGATTTTTGAGTGCCTTCTTCCTGACTTACTCTGCAATGGCCCCACGTCACCTGCTCACACTGAATTTCAACCCACTTTAGGGGGCAGCTGTATTGAAAGGGCGTTCATCCCCACTTTATTTAAATCTGAGTTTTTAACTATCTTGGTGATTCATGCTGCAATTCTCAAATTGTATTTTCTAGTCTGCAAAGAATCCACTCGACCTGTTCATGCTGAACTTCAACCCACTTTTGTTACTTTGTGACTTCTGAGTCCGTACAGAAGTCACAAACCTTGTTTAAAACCTGATTGTTATATTTAGTGACCACTAGTTTTCTTTATTAATGGCTAAAGATATACTGGATCTTCATAAATCTAATTAAATTGAATACATGATTATGAAAATTTTAGGAACCATACTGTAGATGGTACCCAATGCATAAGTGACAAAATGTAACTTACCTGTACATTGTTGATTAACACAACTAAACTAGTTAATGTCTCACATATAGCATTTTGAAAACTTGTACTTATATTTGTGCAAACTGGATAACTAAATGTATGGCAAATTCATGAACTAATAGTAAGGCATAATGCAAGGACTCAAATATTCTACATAACTCACTGTGTAATTATAAAATATGTATCATCAATCAATATTAATGCATAAAGAAAAAATAAACTTTTCTTTCTTTAAATACATTGTATAATGTATTGGGAAAATATTACAGCAGAGTTGAAAATTTGAAATTTAGTTTTTAACAAACAAATTTACATATTTTAAGCATCCCTAACCTGAAATTAAATGTTTTTAAGGTGTATGCGAGGGTGTTTCTATGGATGTGTTATCTCGGGAATTTATTCAATATCTGGAATGAAATTAGGTGTCGGTAACTATTTCAATCAGTGAAAAAGAGAATCCTATTGATTTTAAAGGTGACCAAATGTTCGAATAACAGCTAAATTTTCAAATAAATTAAAAAAAATGAAGATATTTAATGTTATATAAATCATCATTTTAAAAATAATTTATTATTACAAAATGAGTGGCACTCATTTTATGACTCTTAGCATAAACACAGTTCAAGATATTTCACACTTTTGGGATAAATTTATCTAAAAAGTTGCATATTTTTTTTTTTCAATGGCCAGGCATTAAGTTATTAATCATTCATCTATACAGCAGCTGAAGCATGAACCATTTTGCCATCAAACAACATTGCTTTGGTGCACTACAAGGGAGGGAAAGCTCATATTAAGCCTTTATATAAGTTTACAAAATATAAGTGAATATGGCAGTTGAAATAGTGGTTCTCGCATGTTGTCACTGAGAAAAGCACAAAATTTTAATCTATTACTTAATGCAAAAACATTTTGTTTTGAATCTTGTATATGATTCTTTTACTGTGAATAAAGTAAAGTCATTAAATTATGTAAAGGAAGTCATGAGCTGTCCTTATTAGATATTTTACCTTAGCATTCTATAGCTCTTCAACAAATTACAGTATTGAGAATGAAATCAACTATCTCTCTTGTAAAATTGAAACAAATGTGGTTTTTACAAGGGAAATTCATGAATTGATAGTCTAAAACTTGGAGGGAGGGGATTATACCATCATGAAGAGGAATTAAAACAATGTATGAAATAATTTATGGTTATTTTTATTAACAGTTGTTCTTTGCATCAAGAAAAATGTTTGAAAGGTATAACGTACATGCATTTATATCAGGTAAATGTATGTAGTGCTATTATGTAAAATAATTTTTGTATGTGGGAAAAATACACAAATAAACATAGTTTCAGTTCTTTATTCTTTTCCGTTGATTGCCATGATTGCCATTATATACATTCACCTAATATAAATGCATATATTTTATACATTTTAACATTTTTTTTATCAGCACAGAACACCGATAGAAATAAATATGATTTTTGTACATGGTTTAAAATCCTGTACAATATTTTCTCCAGGTTTCAAACTATGAACTAATGGCCTTCTCTTGATAGAATATGAATAAATGTAAGTTTTATGTATACTAATTTCCTTAAAAGTGATAATGAATACCCACAGGAACTTTAGTTGATGACCTCATTCAGCAATGCTTTATTGGATTTGGTGGTAAATTTTGAAGATCCACAGAATGTAAAGCATATGAAACTAAAATAAAAACATTTTTAATGAAGCTTCTATTTTTATACACCGAACAAGAAAGGTTACAGTAAATCATTTCTTTTTTCCATAAAAATATAAATACATTTCTATTTTGACATGACTGGAATAAGATAAAGTTGGAGTTCTTTTGTCGAAGGCATTAAAACTAGATTTTGAATTAACACAAGAATTTGCGAGGAAATTATAACAATTGGTTTTTGTGCACAGATCCAAGTATAACATTTATAAGTTTTCTACATGAAATTTATATTTTGAAGACTAATGGTATGCTTGAACACCAACTGCAGCTGCATGTGCCAATAAAGCTTTAACTGCTAATTGTGTTTCTAACAGAAGCTTAACTTCATTCATCCAGTCACTAGCAACAGTTCTTGGCTCACCTTTTAACTGATTGGCATAACGTAATGCTTGTTCCAAGTCATCAATTGTCAAACAGAAAGAAATACGACTAAGAATATCAAATGTGTCCAATTCAGATGTGTCAACTGCAACTCTTCCATCAATTTCTTGAGTAAAAGCAGCATCAACAATTAAAAAAGACTGAAGATATGACAAAATATACTTATATAAACTATCATTATTTTCATCAACTAGAGCAACTTTCCGACAAATGCTTCTAACTTTATTAAACCTTTGTTTAAGAGTTTGCTTGGTGAAGATGCCTCTATTTACAGCATCAGCAGGGATGCTAGATAGAACACTGTTTACATATTCACTATCTTCATCAGCAGCAAGTTTTACTGTAGCAATATCTTTGGCTAATGGACTTAGGTCTCCAGATTTATCTAAATTTATTTTGTAGTTCATAGACTGGCAAGCAAGCCATAAAGCTTGTGCCTTTTTAGATGATTTATCAAATTCACTCTTAGCTAAAAAGACAAAGAAATATATAAATATATCTATAAAGATAACTATAAACAAAATATAAATTTGTCAAAACATTAACATTATTTAGACAAAATGTATATACAATGTTTATTATCAGATATTTGAAAAACTTTTGTGAAGTGAATTCCAAGGGTAGCTTCTTTAACACCGACTCAATCTACCTGAGTTGTTGATGAGATACAGATTGTCCGACTTACCAGAAAGGTGTAAGGAGGCAATCTACTTGAATTGAAGGCCCAGACCACACAGCCAACCCTAAGGCTTACGGCAATCAAGCGTGTGGCTGGAGGCAATCTACTTGAGTGTAAAAGTTTCATTTCCATAGCATAACTCAATTAATTCACATAAAATGTTGTACATAGCTTGAACTAATCATATTTTACTTCATAACAAAACCCTTGCTTTAAATTTTAATCTATGATTAGATAATGATAAGTGGATGGAGAAAAATTAATTTAAAAAAATCTGTGCCCTAGCAGAACTCATTCTATTTGCTTGGTATAACATATACAATTTCCTAGGCTGTCTTGTACATTAATAACTTAACATTTTGAATTTAATATTTTAAGTTTTTTGCTGCTTTTATGAGAAAATGTAATGGTTAAGATAACTTGCTTAAGTTCACTTTTGGATCATGAGAGGCAACCAAATTTAAATTAAAACATTAAAGCATAGGTGCAAGTATGATTACTTAAATTATGGAATACTTTTCAATAATTATTTTTCAATTATACGAGAACATAAATACACTCTGCTACAAAAAAATATATGCACCCATATGAAATTGAGCTACAGCCACGAAACTTGGTATGTATGTATCATTTGAGGAAATATACAAATGATTAGAATATGGGAGCAAAGAAACATTTTATTATGAAATGGTAGCAACAAGATGATGACATTTTAGTAAGTGGTAAATCTCTCTCCTGGCAGCTATACAAACTGCTATTTGGTGTGGCATAGTGTCAATTAGTTGCTTATGTCTCTATGCAGAAAATTCTGCCACAAATGTTGAACTGGTCAGCTAATTCAGTGGTTTTCTGAGATGGCTGCAACTGCCACCCCAGCATGTCCCTCACGTGCTCTATTGGTGATGGGTTTGGTCCTTTGGATAGCCATAGGAGGGTATTCAATCCTTGAAGACATTGTTGAGAAAGTCGTTCAGTATGTGGTCGAGGTTTGTCTTGTTGGTAAATGAAACCTGGGTGGCTAGGCAGCATAAGCAGAATAATCAGCTGCAGAATATCACCAAAGAACAGGTGAGCCATCAGATTGGCTTACAGCAAAACTAGAGGAGATCGTCTGTCCTAACAGATGGCTTCCCAGACTGTCACACCACATTTGATGGCCACATGCCACTTGACAACAAATGCGGGATCGGAATGCTGGCAGTCCTCTTCACACATATATGCGGCAGTCATTAGCACTGAGACAGACGTGGGATTCGTCACTAAAGACAACATGCCTCCAATCGGACACTATCCAGGATGACTGAGTTCAACCCCAATCCAGATGGCTTTGCTCACATTGAGGTTGTTGTTGTTGTTGAGACCCAGACCGTCCAACCTATCAGAAAGGTGTAAGGTAACTGGACGGCCGGAAAGTGCCACCCAATTTAGACCGGAACCCAGTGGGAGAGGCATCCACAGGGACCGTACCTTCCTTTCCCTACCACTAACGTCTCGGAAGGACTTACGGATCCACATGTTTAACGTGATCGTACTCCGCATGAACACAGCGGCAGTTGTGGCAGCATGCAAATCCAGCACGCAAACCACCGGGCTACCACGCCCGAAATGTGCCAACAGCACGCAGTTTTCCCAGGTGGTCACCCACCCAAGTACTAACTGTACCCAATGCTGCTTGACTTCGGTGATCTAACGAGAACCGGTGTTTTCAGCACAGTACGGCCGTTGGCTCCGCCTACGTTGAGGTGTCAAAGTTAGGCACTTTAATGGACATCAACACTTAATCACACCTTCTGCCAGTTATCTCCGAATAGTAACCCTTAATACAGGATGTCTGGGGCATCTTGAGCCTCTGCAATGGTTACATGTGCCTTCTCTGTTCGACTGTTGTCAACACTGAGCAACTACCATATTTCTCAGACTAAAATGGCGACTGGTACATCAGTTGGACCAACCAGCTTCCCTTAGGCCTATGATGCGACCTCTCTCTAAATTCGACAATTGTTCATATGTTTGTAGTACTGTCAAGTACATCTCAAAAGCATCTTTGTATACAATTTGCAATATCAAAGCAGAAAATTCAGTTCAAATTGCCTGTGAGTAAGAACACCAGTTGTTTTAAATGCTGCATGATGCGTTGGTTTCATATGCGTTGCATAAATCCTATAACACAATTGGCACTGACAGTTTGATCATTTGCATAACTCTTAAAATGACATTTGAATGTTGAGTTTTATGGTTGTAGCTCAATTTTTTATGGTTGCATATATTTTTTTGCAAGAGTGCATTAACAAATTCAGGGAGATGAATTAACATAAAAAGAATTATGAAAGGGAAAAGTGTGTTCATCAAATGAGGAAAGTATGAACATGATAACATACAGAATAGTGTGGTTCTCAAATATTTTCCATCATAGTCAAGTATAGCAGTACACAAAGTCTCCACAGCTTATTTTCTACATGAAAAGATAATGTGCTTTCCTCCTATATACCATTGAAGATATATGTGTGCTTTTCAGATGTAGGCATTCAATCAGATGTAGGCATTCAATTCAGATGTAGACATTCAATCTCTGAGCCAAACTATATACATTTTTCAAACAAAATTATTTTCTGAATTTAAATCTACACAATACATGCAGTATACCACCTAAATTTGGTTCAAATCTCTTTAGTGGTTTTCTAGATTATGAAGAACTAACAATTTTGACGAAATCCAATTCTACTGCTAAACTATACACATTTTTCTGACTTTTTTTTCACATTCACATCTGTATAAATTATGAAACTTTGCACCCAAATTGGGTTTAAATTACTTTCAAGATTAAGAATGGCCAACTATTTTCACAAAATCTTGTTTTATAGACACATTTTTCAGCAGGGGCGGCTATTCAGGGGGCCACAGGGACCCCCCTTGATCAAGCACTTCAAATTCTTTTAGTTATATAGGTTAATTAAAATTTTTAAGGAAATTATCTGAAATTTATTTCAACTAAAAGTCGAATTATTGGAAATAAGTGATAACATTGTCACTAGATGGCAGCACTAAAGCTTTGACTTTAAAAAAATCTCTTATGCCCTTCTCATACTGTATATTAAATTTATAGGGAAAAATACTGCATTACAGGGAAAGAGGAGGGATTTTAATGAGAGCCGCATCCCGTAATCGCCTCTGGCTGATAGAACGAATGGTATATTAATATAACGGCAATAGAAATTTCAGTTAAAAAAGCAGACATTGCAATATTCCAATCCGATGTGAGCCGCGCCGGTTACCACGGCTCTCAGCCAGAGAAGCCAAAAAAGAAACGAATACCGCGAATGACTGACTCGAATTGGCTAAGTTTCGCTAATTTGGCCTCGAATTTTTCTTGATAAATGAGTGTTCTCTCTCTCGCTCCTTTTTAAAATAATAAATTTGGATGTTTAAATAAATATTTGAAAATAAATTACTGTATTTATGTAATTCTGATTTATTTTATTGATCCTATTGACCTAGTTCTTTCAGTTTTGATTCATGAAGAAATAGTTTAGTACAGTACGCGATCTCTTATCCGGCGTTCCAATATCCGGACTCTCCCAAAACCGGAATACGGCAAAATAATGCCAAATTCTCCGCCAACAAGCGATTATTTGCTAAATATTGCGCCAAATAGCGATTTTTTGTTTAAAATCCCGCCAAATGCTTTTTTGCTTTAATTAGCAATATCAATAAAAAAAAAAATGCATTGAAACCTACTATTTTAGAGGATTTTGAAATAGGACGCGCAAATCGCACACGAAGTTCAAAATTCCCGCGCGCACTCGCAGCCGCTGATTCTTCTTAAATTTCGAAAACGAACGCGAGGAAATCTCGCCATAGCGAATGAAAATATTCCGTGGATCATGTTTTTTCCGAGATGTTCCACAATTCCTCTTTTCCGGAAAACATCCGAAGTAGAACCGTTTTTCCCAAAAATTTCCTAAGCGGCTGAATCCGGCCGTCACGGGCGATACCGTCACATTGACGGCGAGATGCGCCTTTCCATTCTTCACTAGTTTCGGAAAAGTCTCCGACTTGTCCGTAACTAACTCCTGTATAGTATAATACAAGAGTTAGTTACGGACAAGTCGTGGCAAGGTGCATTTTTAATGGCGTTTCATTTTTTTCTCGGTGTATAGGGCAGAGCACACTAGGCACAAAGGTTTCAATTTTTCCAAATGCGCTACATTTTCTTTTCTGCGCTTTGCTCCGGGACTTTGATTTTTGGTAAAAGCATTACAACTTTTTCATTAGAAATATCCCTATATTGCTAAAGAAATCCTACGCTCTTCAAACGCGATGTGCCGCGCAGAATTCACACTATTTTACACAATTTAATAAACATTTATTGGAAAAGATGAAAAAAAAGAGAGTCATCAGCGCATTTACGAGATGATAGAAAGTACGTTAAGTAAGGAATTTCCGAAATTAATGAGAGTAAACTTTTGCCGAAATGCAGAGAAAAGTATAGCAGCTATAAAATTTTCATTCAGGGCCTTCTGATTGATCTCTTTAAATACTTAACCTAAACAATAAACTTGCCATTTTCTCGGGAAATTCTATTTTTTTTTTTTTTTGTCATCTCCGTGGAAATATACACATCTTCAATATTTTAAAAAACGTTGATGAAATTCCAAGATCAAAATCATTTTTAATTAAATTCTATTATTTGGATGAAAATGGCTATTTTGGACCGAAAATTGGCTCTAGCAAAAAGTTCCATTGCAATATATTCATGGGTTTACGTGTTTCTTTTATTAATTAGTAATTTATAGAAGACAGTTTAGCAATATCGCGAATTAAACACGATCGCCGGTATATTTCGTTTTATTTTAAAATATTTTCCATTTTTCAATCTGCTTCCATCCACTAATATTTTTATATTTTTTGTACTTTTTATACTGGGATATTATCTTTTAAACATATTATTGGTGAAAATGAGATATATCTTTAGGATAATGAAATTAAAATTTTTTTATTTATGCAGGCATTTAGAATTATAAGGCTTATTAGAAACATTTGAAGACATACATTACATTTGAAGAGCATAAATTAGAATTTGATATATTTGCACCCATAGTTGAATAATCTCATTTCAATTAAAAATGAACATCCTTCTCATCTTAATTTTATTAAAAGTACTTTAAAATATTTTGAAACATATGAACAAAAGTGCTTCTGCCAAAATATTAGATGAATATGGTGAGGGCCCACTTTAGTTGAAATGTTAAAAAAAAAAACTTCTAATAACTACCCTGAATAATCAACTTTTTTCAGACATTTTTTTCTTTCAAAATTTTTCTTAATCACTAAATTTGATACTATAATTACATGTAATTTGCATTTTAGTTATCCCATATAGATTGTAAAAAAGCTTTTTTTAATACATTTATGTTTTTAAAATGAATTATAATTTTCTATAACGACATTTGAGACCATTCCAGTAAGTTTTAGAAAAAGTGTTCCGAATTACGGAAAAACCCCTTATCCAGAATGCCTGAAGTCCCAAGCATTCCAGATAAATAGATCCTGTACTGTAGTATTAGATACAGAAAATAGAAATTCAAAATAGTTTAGATATATATTTCATGGTTTTTACTTAATTGAATAAGTGGGGGTTATTTATGGTATTTTGGGGGTTTCCGTTCTTCGTCTTCGGTAAAAAAATGCATTGTTTGGGACACTCAGTTTAGTTTTGATCCACCCAGCCGTATTACTTAATGGAACTGTTTTGCTGAGTAAGCGTGTGGACGGGGGGGGGGGGGGGGGGGGGGGAGGGGGGGAGAGATTTATGATGTAAGGTGGTTCTGTCCTTCGGAAAGGGGGTCATTTCTGATTTAGGGTAGTTTTACGCTTTGTTTGTGATGAATTTCAATGCGTTTGACCTCTTAATTGTTTAAAAGTCACGAGAATTGTATTTGTGGCATGCCAGTGGATATTTTTAGTGACACTTTCAGAAATGTGTTGTCTGAGGGGGTGGGTCTCTTGACTTACTCAGCTGTCTTACTTTTTCAGGTATTTAACATTAGAGATTGAAAAAAATTATAAATATTTGTTAAAGAATGTTAGAAATCAATTTTCAACCTGATACTTGATTCTTTGATCTGACATTGTTTTCCTTAAAATCTTCCCCTCCCCCTTCACTGGCGAGTACTCAATCCCCCTGGTTTTGCTTCTAATTTCATTGAAGACCAATATTGCTCCGATACTCCATAAGCGTAAATTTTACTTGAGGTAGTCCTAAAATTTCTCATCTCGCTTCCTAATTAAGCAATTTTGAATCTACTGGTGGCTATAGTCTCTGCACTATCTATATGCGTATCGTCTGGACTTGCATATTGTTTTATTCAAACCCCCCTGAGCATAACTTTTAGTTTAACTAGCCCGCATGGTTTTACATCTCGGTTCCTAAATTGAGCGATTTTGAATCTTCTGGTAGCTACAGTTTTTGTACCATTTCAATACACATATCTTTCGTATCAATCCCCTGGGCGTAACTTTTACTTTAAGTAGTCCCCCTCTAATTTCACATCTCGGTTCTTAATTGAGGGATTTTGATTCCGCTGGTGGCTATAGTCCCGGCACCATTTGTACATGTGAACTGGATATACATATTTATTGTGTCAGCTCCCTAGGCGTAACTTTCAGTTCGGTTAGCTCCCCCCCCCCCAAATTTCTTATTTCGCCTTCTAATTAAGCGATTTAGATTTTGCTGGTGGCAATCACTTAGATATACAACTTTATTACGTCAACCCTCTGGGCTTAACTTTTACTTTAAGTAGTCTCAATGTCATATTTCGGTTTTACAAAAATGCATCGCCTTGTTTCCTGAAATATCCATGCACAACATTTCAAGGCCGTACAATGTTTGCATTTTCCACTACAGACCTTACACACACGTCGATACACAAACATCGTCAATTATTATGTAATATGAAACAACCGTGGTGGAAGAGGGGAGACCCTCCTCTTTTTCATACTTACATTTTTATCTATCTTAGTGACTCTTGCTCCGATTTTGATGCAATTTTCACACTGTATTTTCTACTCTACAATGGACCCACTCAATCTGCTCACTCTAAACTTTGATCCACTTTAGTTGCACCCGTGCAACGAGCTAACTACTTATTGCTACAAAAACCGATTGCTATATATAGTGACTGCCAGCAGGCAGAACTCGCTAATATCATTTTAAAGACGAATAGAGATAAGCATAAAGCAAAAGAATTTTCTATAAATTCCAAATTCATTCTTAAACTTGTATTAAAAGTAGTTTTTCCGTTTCTACATATAAACGGCCGTAGATTTAGTTGGTTTTCGCTCTATTATTATGTTACTGTTTGGGTTACAAGGATGATCAGGTACAAAACTATTAGTCATAAAGTGTATATGAGAGAAATTGTGTGCATTTTGGGTGTAAAAACATTTGCGCTACTCATAAAAAAATACTGCAAATGCATACGACTGAGAGTATTTAATTTTTACAAATTTGATACAAATTTATTTAGAAATGTATTCAAATAATTTCCATGGTTACAGGACAGAATTATATGAACTCACCACGGCGGCCATTGGGGCTTGCGCCGATATTAAGGTGAGCCATGTGCAGGTTTCCATCTCTCATCCAGCAAATCCGCAGTCGCGGCCGCATACTCGGCGGAATCATTCACCGGGCGCAGGGACCGAAGAACACCTGCCAAGCCAGACCCCAGTCGCCGGTCGGATCTAGGCTCAGGGCATGAATAGCTACAGTCCGTGAGATCCCGACCACCTGGAAGAGCCTGAGGTCGTACTGCCTCATCGATTCAGCGATTGCCTCTACGATTCCTCGACAGCCGGTTACCCAGATTATTCCCCCCCCCCCCCAGTTTGGAGGATCAAAGCTACAGAGTCAACATCCGTAACCACCATCTTTGGGTGGCCCGTCCCGGGAGGGTAAATCCATGGTTACAATAGGCTCTTATTCATTTTAAGGAAACTTGCACACGTATATCAGCACAAGTAAAATAATAATTTGGCATACAGCTGTTTCGAGGTAATGCCGGAACCAATTTATCAGTGTCGGACAAACAATGAACTCGAAGTCTAAAAGACGTAGTTGGCACAAACTGAGGGATATATATACATAAATACTTAGATGAGTACCTCCCTCTATATCTCGCTCATGAACTGCCACTGTTTTTCAGAATTTTTTTTCTGCATTTACTTCTATCTACATAATACACTGGCTTCCAAAAGTTAAGTATAGATCATAAATCAACAAAAACGGAAAAGTAAAGCTTTGATTAACTCAAAATTGTAATGAAGGTAACAAATGTGTTTATGCATTAAAGAAAACAAGAATTATGTACAAAAATGAAAAAAATATTTAATTTTCGTAAGTTATATGATGTCACATTTGGGTCATTAACAAAATGATGCTTAAAGGAAACAAACCAAACAAAACTTACATTAAAATGGTATGTGACCACCCAGGACCTTCACACAAACTTTACAATGATTTTCCATGCTTTCAATGAGGTGATCAACCATTGCAGATGTGAGCAATAACCATTTCTTCAATAGGGCAGCTTCCAACTCTCTGCAACTGGCTGGAGGAAGTAAACGTGCAGAGAGAGCATGCCTGAGGGCATCCCAAAGGTTTTCAATGGGATTAAGGTCGGGAGAATATGGCGGCCACTCCATACGAGAAATGCCCTCACTTTTCAGGTATTCGTCAACGATGTTAGCTTGATGGGGACAGGCACAAGTAAATCGTCCTTAAAGAGGAAATCAGGAACAACTGCTGCAGCGTAGAGTCTCACAATGGGGTATAACACTTCATCCCGATACCGTGCAGCCATCACAGAATCACCTTTAAAGATGTGCAGCTCTGTGCGATATCTAATTGAAATTCCAGCCCACACCATGACGCTGCCACCTCTGAATGCATGATGTTCGGTGATGTTATTGGTCTGACTGCATGTGTCTTGTTCTCTTCAGACCCTTGCACGCTTATTATCTGATTCCAGAGCAGATTTGGACTTGTTCGTGAACAGGATGTTGCACTAATCTGAGACAGTCTAATTGACATGTTGATGACACCACTTTAACCTTGCCTCTCTGGCTTGGACAGTTAGTGGAACACAAAAACGTTGTACACGGGCTTTAAAGTTCCTTTATGTGGAGCCTTTGATGCAACAGTACTGGCAGATATTGGCTTAACAAGTGTCGCTGCAACCATAAATATAACAGTTGTGGAGGTCACTTGTCGATTTTGCTTGGCTACTATAACAATATACCGATCCTCAGAGGGGGTGGTAACCCTTGGACGACCGGGCACAGGTCTCTTGACAACTGTTTGACTTGTTTGGAATTGCTTCCATAATTGAGAAATTACCAAATGATCAATGCCAATGAAAATAGTAACATCTTTGATTGACTATCCTGCTTCAATGCTTTCCGACAGCACTCACTATCTGTCATTTGTCTTCTTTCAGCCATAGAAACACGAATATCATCAAAAATAATCCTAAAAAAGTTATAAACACTTAGTATTAGCATTTAAATGCACCTCCTCAAACCCTTCAGAGTGCTGGTGTCTTCAATGACTGCCTTATTAGCATATATCCAGACAGTCAATCGTGATTGGCTGCAACATACGATATTTGTATACTGCCATCTACATCTGCAGCGATTTTTTGCCACTCAAATTCAAATACACTTTCGAAAAATGAAAATGTGCATTGCGTACTTAACTTTTGGAAGTCAGTGCATATGAAACTTGTCACCCAAATGTGGTCCAAATCACTTCAGCGGTTTTCAAGATTATGAAAGTTTAATGATTTGATACACACTCACAAATTGATAAAAGTCATTTTTGGTATCTAGGGTCCCCACCAATGTATTCATGGTTAAAAGTCAAATTGTGATTACATCATGATCACCATACTTTCCTTAGGACCTGGCTTAGCCCAAGAAAAGTATGGCTCGGGACAAACATTCACCTCCACCTCTTGACATATATGAAATGAACTGAAATATTTTTTAAAAACATAATTGCATTCTAGAAAAGGTATAAAAAATGAAGCTCATACATATACTAATGAAATTTAAATTAATGGTAACTTTCTTGCCATAGCCGAAAAAGCCAACATACTCCAGATTCTGAATTAGAACAGTCTTATATATCCCTAAAAATGAATCTTTTCACTGAGAAAATCTATTCCAAAGGCAAATATTTTTCATGAAGCACTAGTTAATTTTTCAAAGTTTTAATTGTTTATTTTGAGGCTCCTCTAACACAGAAGCCCGGGAAAGCTTCCTTGCATGCATCATGAATCTTTTCACTGAGAAAATCTATTCCAATGGCAAATATTTTCATGAAGCACTAGTTAATTTTTCAAAGTTTTAATTGTTTATTTTGAGGCTCCTCTAACACAGAAGCCCGGGGAAGCTTCCTTGCATGCATAAGACCATGGCAATATAGTTAAAATAAAAAGTTTGCTTAATTTGCTGATAAAAGAGTATCTATCAAAAAAAGGTCACAATCACCATACAATCGCTGGCTCAGTGTGAGCAAAGTAAAAAAGGAAATATAGAAATTCCCTATCACAACCTCCCTCTTGCATACTTTGTTTATCTCTCTTATATATTTATTTTTTAATACATGAATTTACAATAAGAAAAGCATTTTTTAAATAAAAAGATACAGTATAAAATCTTTCTAATTGGTTAAGTAAAGATTTTGTCTTAATTTTTATTTATGTTGGATTAATCGCAACAAAACAAAAATATAAAAATAATATAACATTATGATTATGATTATATATAACAAAAATGTAATTAAAATATTTTGAAAAGTGTGGATTGATTTATTTTTTAAAAAGAAGTGGTCAAAATTAGCACCAGAACGACAGCAGAAAATATTCAATATGGATTATTTCAAACTGATTGCAGAAAATACAAATTTTTCACATGGAAAGCATTAAAATACAGACATTATATAGACTGACTTGGTAGAAATATAGACTTTTATAGGCTAATACTAAGATTTAGACTAGTTGTGAGTCCTGGTAAATTGAGCATGCCCAATCAACCAAAAGTTTATTGCAGCATTTTTAGCAGAGAATTAAAAAAAAAAAAAAAAATAGGATAACAAACTTGACAAAAAAAGTGAGATAGATAAAAAAAAATCCAATTACAAAGTTGTAAAGCATTTTCTAATTAGTAGGGATCAATAATAAAACTGTTACAGAATGAATTTATTTTACACAATATGATTATTGGCAAATTGCTGTCCTATTCAAGAATGCTATAAATAAACAGAACATTTACATGCATAGGAATATAATGAGCTTGTTTAAAATGCTCTGCATCAGCATTAAAGCACATTTGAATTTGAGAAAGTATATTACTGTGTACTTTGGCAAGCAGTACATGCATAATTATCTTACAGTCACTGATGATACGACTTTTTGACAGATATTTATTGCCTTCCATATATGTGTTTTGTGCTATTGATATCAATTCCTACTAATTAGATAATCCTCTACAACTCTGTGATTGATATTTTTCTTCCATCTCACTTTGTTACTAAGTTCCTCCTAATATTATAATTCTCCCCAAGGAGTGCTGCAATCACTTTTATTTTATTGAGCATGGTCACTTTACTATGGATAGACTTAATGTGACACTTGTGTTTCTTTCCTTACAAAGTTATTGGGATGTTACTTAAAGACTTTCCTCGGAATTCTGTATATGCACAATCAGATTGGTGGATTTGGATAAGATCCTCAAATTATATTTAGCTTTGACTGAAGTTAAAGATTACTTTGTGGCCCAGTTAGAAAATTCTCACAGCCCACCAGTGAGATGCAGACTGCCCTTTGAGAAACACTGTCCTAAAAGATGTGCTAGAAGGTTGGAAGCAGACATGCTTTAAAAAGGATTCAAGGGGGAATCAATTACGGAGTTCATGGGACAGCATCAGCTGCTTTTACATTCCAATCTAAGGGATGGCTGGGTAATAGTAATAAAAAGATAAGTTACAGAAAGAGAAGTTTCAAAAGCAGGCAATGCTCTTGGAGCCAAGTTGTGATGAATCACAATTCAGGATCACCAGAGTCACATAATTTGGAATAAGAGGCAAAGTTCCTTGAGAAATAAGGGAACGAATTTAAATGAGTGGAGTCTAGTTATTCTCCGAAGGAGCACAGTCCTTGAATCCATGAAAGCTATGTGCATACACACTGAGCTAATCTGAGGGGCTAACTAGAATATAGGAATTTACTAGTGCACTGATAGCTCACATAGGCTAGAGTACAGGATATAAATTCTGTCTATATTGGTCGTTAAACTTTAAAAAGGAAATATTTGCAAATTAGGTTTTGTGTACAGTTGAACTAGCTATGTTTTATTCTCAAATAAAACACCAGTGCAAAAAATATTTGCAATGAATGGTACCTTGGAATGATAAACTGTTTAGCAAAATTTCTACCCAAATTATTGACAGTGATATCAATATTGCAAGATATTTTAAAGAAAGACTTTCCTTGGCAATGGAATGATTTGCATGAAAATATTAGAGAAAGTGAAGGACAAAATTTCAAATGCTTCAGTTTTGTCCTATTATGATCCCAAGGTAATTAGCAAAATTGTCATAGATGCAAGTCCATAGGGACATGGGGCTATAGCACAAGAGGGGAAAACCTTTGGTATACACATCCATTACTCTAACTGAAGCTCAGCAGAATAATGTCTATATCAAAAAAGAAATACTAGCTATAGTTTAAGAATATAAAAAGTTCTATCAATATATATTTGACAGTAAGAAAGTGAAAGTATTTATGGACCATAAGCCGTTGATTACTATGTTTAAAACACCCTTATTACCATTAAATTCAAGAATGCAAAGGCTGTATTTGCAAATGTAGTGCCTAGCCTGGTTTGCAAGTGATTTAGAGATAGCTTACAAACCAGGCAATGAAATGTATCTCTCTGACACATTGTCAAGAGCACTACAAAATATTGAAGAGTTTTTTATACCTGATGAAGATTCTGTAGTAATTAAATATCTTGAAAATATTACAGATTTTAAATGTAAAGCAACAAGAAATGCACAAATCTAATATAAAGTCGATCTTGTCAGGATTGAATTGGAAAAGGCTAATTAAATCCAACTGGTTGAAAAAAACAAAAACATTTGGATCCTTTAGTAAAGGTAAATCTACTATATGAAGATGAGCTTCAGTGCATTATTGGTTTGATATTATCAATAAATCAAGTCATGATACATCAATCCATGTGTAAAGAAATTTTAAATTAGCTTCATGAAGGGCATCTCGGAATTACCAAATATCTCGATTCAAGATCTAGCGTATTTTGGTTAAAGATATCTAAAGACTAAAAAATGATTGGATCCTGTTCAGTATGTGCTAAATATCAGACCTCAAATAAATTCGAGCTAGCAGAGCCGCACAGGTTTTTAAGTACCCCATGGGGGAAAATATATCTTGATTTTTTAGCAAGAACTATGTTGAAATCATTGAATATCTAAATATGAAGTTTTATCAATTGGAAATTTAAGAAGAAATATAATGATACCAGTTATAAAACTGATGCTTGCAAGATATGGTATTCCTGATGAAGTTATGAGTGACGGCGAGTCACCTTTTAACTCAAGAGACTTACAGAATTTTGCTTTAAATAGCAAATTTGAAGCATAATAACATTAGTGCATAATTTCTGAGATCAAATGGTCAAGTAGAGTGAGCTAGTCACATATTAAAATAAGTTTTTCAGAAAACTTTAGCGAATTTTAGAGATATGTATTTGGCCTTGATATTGTTACATTCTATCAGTATTAGGTTCTAAAGTCCTACTAGCTGAACAAGTAATAGGTAAAAGAACTACATTGTCAAGTCAAAATCTAAAAAAAAATTGATATGAAATAGCATAAAAAATATCAAGAGTCAAGGAAAGACTTTCAAAGAGCTACTATGTGTTATCATAGAACTTTGCCTAAATTGAAACCAGACATTTTAGTTTTTATTCAGAATGAGGTAAGAGACTGGGAACCGACAACAGTAATTATGCTTAATGAAAACCCGATCACGTCAAATTGAAACAGTGGGAGGAAATATACATAATAGGAATAGAGTGCACTGGAGAGTGAACCAAACTCCTAATACACAGCAATTTTCAGTCTGATCTAGATTATTCAAGCGATAAACGGTCCTAGCTTACACATAATTAAAGACTAGGTATTTTGGAACCCAAGACAAGTCCAAAGTCAGTGACTGTTGGAGCCTCCGAAGGAATTGGAATCGGGACTTGCAGCTTTAGAGTGGAAAATAAGAGTTGTTCCTGATGAGTTCTAAGAACATCAAAACATGATGATAAGTCCTGAGCAATCATCTCCAATGCTGCAATCAAGATATGTAAGATGTATCCATCCGCCTGATCACTACAAAAACTGTATATATAAAGTTTAGTTAGAAGTTTTAAAGTTATTAATGCTTTAAATGTTAATTGTTTAAAAGAAAATAAGATAATGCTTTTATAAAAAGGTTTAGAATTGTATCCTTTTGCAAGGAATTGCAAATGCAATTACTAATGTTGAGTAAGCAGTTTGTAATTAATAACCTTAGGAGTTGGTTGGCTATGCACCCAGATGTAATCACCACAATATAACATGCCTATAATAAAGTATTGTTTTCACTTCTCACTTACACTCTCTGTGATAGTATGTTAATTATATACCAACAGAGAACATCACAAATAACAATTCTAGTTTCACTTATGAGTAACTGCAACTACAATATACTAAAAAGATATGTTACCCTTCAAAAAATCTAAAATGCCTTTTAGTCGCGCCATATTTCCAGAAATTTCAGACACAAAAACACCCTTTTGATGCAACAGTTTCTCTTCTAATTCTCTAACATGCTTCCTCTCAAATTCTTGTTCTTGCACATTTAAAGCTTCTTGTAGATGATCAGAATGGGCAGCAGCTTGTCTAAGTAACTGCTGATGTAACTCAGATTCAAAACTGGCTTTAAGAGCAACAACCTAAAAATTGTAACAAAACATATTAACAGTTAGATATCAATATAAAGAAACCCAGCAATTTAAAAATGGTAACAAATACATCCGACTATATAAAAGGCAAGACTTGCAATAATGCAGATCACTTTTTTAAACCTGATTCTCTCCCCCCCCCCTTCAGTCCCTTGCATGTGGTAAAACAGGTTAGAAGAAATTTGTGGCATCTCTTTTCACTCCTCTTTGCTGCATTGTTGATTCTTTCCTCACATTCTCTTCAATCCTTTGCATGTGGAGCTGGGTAAGGAAAGGACAAACACTACTGTTCTTCGCTAACATGACTTGTTTTAAACCATGTCTATGTTGAGTCAAAAAAGAAAGCCACATCTTTCATTAGATGAAGAGATCGTAGCTAAATGTTGTAAAGCTGATTTCTAGAGCATGTTGTATTTTTAACTCAACAGGATTTACAGCTAGTTATTGAAAAAATTTAGAAAAGTAAAAATATCAAAGGTATAATAGAAACTCAAATTGGCAAAAAAAAAAAAAAAAGGGCATTTAGGAGCTTTATATTTTTCAGAGTTTATGTGAAGGGAAAGGAAGAGGCTTAAAAATCAAAGATTTTTCTAATATTCTGTTATGCTCTTTTTAATCAACAGTTTATAGACAGGTGCATCATTAAAGAGTCACATACCTTTTAAAGCTTTAAAAAAATATTTTATTTTTTAAAAATGAATTATAATAAAAGTCCTTTTTACCAGCATTTTAAAATCCGCTTCAAGCAAATATTCATATGAGAACAAAATAGTCAAATCAAAGCAAGTTCATTTTTCCAAATGCCAACATTTAAACGGAAGGAGTGCTTGTTTATATTTCTAACCTAACTGCACAACATATTTAACATTTTTATTTTAAAATATTGAAGAGGATATACTCCTAAATCTCCTTTTCATGAAATAGCAGTTCTTTCTATTTTTACTTCAACTGTGTTTTACTTGCTTCGAAAAGGAAAGTGAATCAATAATTTCATTGACTGCATGTTTCTGAAATTTAAACAGTTTTTTATTTTCAGCTTTTTTATTGTAAATAGGAATTCAGAAAGTTTTCCCTATCAGGTAAAAGAAGGTGAAAACACAAGTTTACTGGCAATTGTTTATAGATTAGATATTTTAGAATTAAAGATGTGATTCAGAAAGCTCAACTGAATAAAAGTGCTTTTGGAAAGAAAACTGATTTGTTCAATGAAGACACTTTAATTGATGTGGATTTAAAATTTTACAGTTTTGATATTATTTTAGTTTTATCTTCCTTCAAAAAATTTTGAAGTTGTAAAAAAGTCTGATAGTCAAGTAATTTGAAAATTGTGTAATGCCATCCATAATTTTAAGAGTACAAGAAATGCATATGAAATTTCTATGGCATGTATGTAATGTTACAATCAAGAGCCTGCAGGTCTGCAACCCATGGCTTGGTAACCAAAGAACATCATAGAAGAACATCATAATATTTTTGTACTGCAATCTTTTTTTTTTCAATTCTTTGACTTCAGTCTAGCATCTTGGTTCTAGCTTTCGGACATTCATGAACTGAGCTTACCTTTTTTTACTGTCTCATAGTTCAAGAAACCCTTTAATCTTCCTCTTCTTTTCTGGATTTCCTTCCAAAACTGGAGCTTATTTGAAATTGAGGCCCTGTCTTCCTTGGTGGAGACATTGCTCTGATGTGAGCATGGAAAATTCTTATCCAATCCTCTTAATCCCATCAACAAACCTTTTTATGTACCCTTTATATTTAGATTGGAGGTTAAAATTGGTACTTTTTCAGTTCAGAAACTTAATAATTGCTGAATTTCTTGAGCCTTGAGGGACGAGGGTACACAGCTATGAAGTTATTATACAGTGCCATGGATCTTTCACAACCAGTTTAAAAAAATCATGCAATATGATGAAGAAATTGTTAACTTCTACAGATGTAGTTGCATAATATTAGATCAAATGTTTGCACATATTGGCGTTTGTGCAATGAGAGACAAAAGTGTTAGTTATCAACACCAAGGTATTATCTTCATACTGCAAAGCATGCAATACCTGAAAAATATGAAACTTGTTATATAAAAGAACTTGTTATACAAAAAAATGTTATGCTAATCATATTAGTTCTGCAGGATAAATGAAAGTTGCTGGCATGTGTATATTTCAATATTCAAAAAGCATATACAAATAATAACAATATGTTGAATACATCAGTGATGATGATGCAAAAATTCTTCAGGTAATACTTGAAGCCAAGTCATATGATTCAGATATAGGAATAAATTTCTTTGGTTCAAACAAAAGCCAGTTCAGTTTTTCAAATTTATAGCAAAACTTTATTTTTATATCAAAAACATATGTCTTTTTAAATAATCGAATCACTTTAAAATAATTAGAATTATAGAGCATACTGAATGCACCACAATTTGTAGTATAATGTCTGTTATTGTATTACAGTAATATTATGTTTTGTTACATCCATAATATAAAGCTCTTTTATGAGATGAATTTTTAATTTACATTTCATCTCATTAGAATTTTATTTTTTTTAGAATATAGAAATAAAATGCATATCCTTTTCACATAGCAGAAAAAAGTATAAGGGAAGCAAGTATCCATTCAAATTTTTAATACAATATTCTCCATATTTATACATTAGTTTTTCTATGATCTGATTTATCCTAATAAATGATATGGGTTACTCCATTAACTGATTGTGAAGACCACAACTGATTTTGTCTATGAAATATGCTTTATACATGGACATCAGCTCAGAAACATCAATTTTTGTTTTGTGGTGCCCCAAACAAATAAATCTGCTTAAAATAACAATTATTTTTTTTTACCTGAGTTACAATACATATATAATATATGCATGTCAATTAATTCATTGAAATAATTCAAAACTAATTATGTATTTAGAATTGATACTTAGAGAATACTAGAAAATGTACCGGCGTTGCTAAGGATTTAAGATGCAAACCTTCGATTAAAATCACACCAGAATTCACAGTGAATTCTCAAGAATCAAAGAACGTTTTGTTTTAACAATACTCCCACTTATAACAACCCCCCAAACAAAACTACTACACCAATGGTGTTAAGATAAAAACTCTCGAGACAAACTCTAAGAGAATATCTCAGGGCATTCCTATCACGGGAGATTATGTCCTTCAGCACAAAAAAAGTATATACATTTTTTAAATTCACAAAAACTCATCTAATAATGGTCATTCCATTTAAAATTTGTTTGAAAGAACATTTTTTGATTTTTCCGATGGCTTCAAGACTGCAGTTCTGTGATATTTTTAGGCACTAAGAAATATATTTGTTTGAAACGTGTTTAAAATTGTGCTAAGACGTAAAATAACTAAAAAACTAATTTGAAATTACAAAAAAATTTCACTGAAATGCATCGACCCAGGTCTTGAAGTACTTGTGTACTGAATTTTATGGCCATATGAAGCTTAGATTTTCTGCTGCTGCTGAAGCAAACAGACACACAGACATATAGCACTCTTTATTATTATAGACAGACAATAGATTACATCTTCAACACATGAAAAGTATATATATTTTTAAAATTCATCTATTAATAGTATGGATCCTTTCAAAATTTGTTTGATAGAGAATTTTTCAATCTTTACGACAGTTTCAAGATGGTCATTCAAAATATAAGCAATAGAACAGCATCTGGTAAAAAAGTAATTTTCAAACTTAAATACTGCCTCTTAGGAAGTGCGACAGCAGACGACTCTGCTTCTGCCAAAGACATAGATCGAAGATGCTAGGATACCCGAATTATCAGTTCGGAGTAGAAGCCAGCTTTTGCTCTAAACTTATAATGTCAGTCTTATAAGCACTAGGTCCCGAGTTCGGTCCTGGCTTGGGACTGGCAACATCCACCGACACAGAAGTTACAGTAATACACTCACCCTATTTTCAACAGCACTCTTCAAATCTAAATGCCTATTTTTCATTTCAGTTTGTATCCTTGATTCTGTGAATTGTTCATCCTGTATTCTTTGATCACGAACTGCTTGATCCACTCTAAATTTTTCTGTAACCTATAATATGAGAAAATTTTAGAGCTAAATAAAATAGTTATGAAATGATATAATTTAAAGAACATAACCTGCAGTTTAGCAATCTGTTTCTGTAGTTGTTCAATTCTCCGATGTGCATGCACAAGCAACAAATTTATATCTGCTTCTGTCAAATATGTATCTGAAATTGAAAATTCCTATGTAAAAAAAAAATAAAAACATGAACAGTGTTTTCAGCACCTTATACAACTTTAATTAACTACAAGGTTTTTGCATAAGAATGGATGATAAAATATCATACACATAACAAAATATAATCACAAGAGACTTATTAAAATTAGTTATCTTTTATTAAGCAAATTATATGGCAAATGCTATCTATGCATTTGGTACAGTTTTCAATATCAAAAGTGTGATTTTGATAATTAGCAAACTACATTTCTAATTTTTCTTCTTCAAATTTAACTGGGTGTCTGACCAAATCCAGTTTTAAACTTTCCAAACGTTTCTAGGTGTTTCAGATAAATCATAGTCTATTTTTAATCACTAATTCTAGGAAATTAATTGCACATTATAATGTATAAAAATTTATGTTATCCAAGCAAGTATAAGTCAAAGAAGTTTATAATTCAATTAGTGAATTTGCAAATATAATAAAAAATAATAACACTTTCCTACACTATAAATATATGTTAAAAGAAATATTTATAATGAATTTTTCAATCGTTCTCACCCCTCTTTGAGTTCATAATTCAACTGTGCAAAGCTGAAAATTAATTTTTAATTCTTGTTTGATATATACTTTGTTATATAAAGGTCTTAATATTTTAGAGCAGTAGTGCATTATTTCTCATTTTCAAATTAAACTTCTTATTTTTGGCAGATCATTATTTTGGAACTAAAACTGCATTTATACAGGGTTCCCGGGAAAGTCCTTTAGCATCCAATAACTTTGTAAAGAAAGGTCTATGAGTGTATGTTAGGTCTATCAAGACTAAAGTGACTATGCTTAATCAAATAAAAGTGATTACAGCCTCACTAATGGAAAATAAAGTTAGGAAAACAAACTTGACAGCAAAGCAATGTAAAAGAAAAACATCAATTATAAAGTTGTAGAAGATTTTCTAATTAGTATGAATCGATATCAGGAATGCACAAAACATGCATATGGAATGTAATAAATACACTTGAATATGAGAACACTTACAATGCTTGTCAAAGTATGCAGTAACATTTTTTTCTTGAATTCAAATGTGCACTGTTTGCACTGTTGCTGATGAAGTGCATTTTGAACAGAATGTACATTCGATTAATGTGTGTGTTAGTATTGTTTATTTAACCATTCTTGAAAATGACAGTAATTCACCAATAATTATATTGTGCAAAATAAATACCATCTGCAACAGTTTATCTCACTTTATCACCAAGTTTTCTAAACTTTTTAAATTCTCAGCTAGGGGTGCTGCAATCACTCTTAATTGATTTAACACAGTTACTCTACTATAGACAGATGTATACACTCATAGACTTTTCCTTAAAGTTATTAGGGTCCTTAAGAACTTCCCTACGAACCTGTATTTTATTCAGACTAGCATACACATTGAAAATCAGCATCAGTGAAAATATAGGGAGGATGATAGGCCATCTAAACATTTAAGCATGTTTAAATGAATTAACTTCTAGTTAATGTTTCTAGCAATTGTTCCATAGAATAAAAAAATGCATGCCATTGATACAGAGCATTGTAGAATGAATAAGAATCTACAAATTTCTCTGACTTTGCAGAAAATTTCAAATTTCTCCAACATTCTTTTCTAGTCTTTCTTTCTTGATATAAAGTTTGAAAAAAATTCAAATGGAAAATGAATATAATTATGAATAGTAGAAGCAGAAGGAAAATCAAACCAGCAACAAGTCATCCAATAATGATTAGTGATAGGCGATATATCTGTTTGAGAGGTTTAGACTATGGTCATTTGGGCATTTTTGTCCTAGTTTGTTGCACTGAAAAAAGAAATCCATTGACTTCTGAAACACATGTATGTTTTAGTTTTTAACTTTTATTTGCATTGCATTTTATGCTATGATCCAGTTTATTATTGATTGTGTGTAACGCCATATTTTTCACTTGCTTTAAAAATAGCTAAAAGTAAAATCTTCATTAAAATACAGCGTAACACTAATAAGTAACGATATCAACTAGTTTTAGAAGACAAAGATCAGCCTCCTTCTTCAAATACAAAGACAGAGGAACCATACTAACAAAGGTAAGTAGGTTTAGAAATGACAGTTTAAAAATCTGATATTGAACTTTAAGAAAAACTGAAAACTTTTCATTTTGATTATTAAATAGAAGTTGTAAAGAACTTCCTCAACATTTGTTTGGTTCATTTAAATATAATTTTACATGCATTTACACAATATAAAGTATAATTTTTAATATTATATAAACATTTTAAAACAGTGATATATTTTTACAGTTTTCTAAAATTATATATAAAACAAGAACTACTTTTATCTGTGTGGTTGGTCACAACTGTCTTTGTGCTCACACTGTTTTAAATTTGAACATGTTGATTCTCTCTATTGTGTTTTATGTGGAAAAATACAGCTTATAAAGGCTGACCATTTGGACAATGCAGTTTGTAAGCTCAGCGTTTTAGATATTTCCCTAAAATACTGGGAAGCCTGTGAACTAATGGTATCAATCAGTCAAGTGCTCGGTACTTGTTAACATTTTTATTGGTGTTTGGTGGAACTTTGAACAGCATTTAATGATCCTTTGTTTTCTGTAACAGAATACTTAAAATCTTTACATCTAATGCAGTTTAAATTAATCTAGCAAAGTTTCCATTGAACATCAACTGAATCATAAAAACAGAGTAAAAAAATCTTCTTATAGACACTTTGATATAGAATATGAAATTCAATATCTTTTTTGTAATCTATATACATATTTATCATATTTTAAGGTTAGATATTTAGTAAACATGTCCTGCAATTTGAATCAAAAGTGGATTTGCCAATAGTATTTTCTTTGATAAATTAGAGTGAGAAATTTAAAACAATTGAAAACCAACAGCACATCAGTAAATTGCAATTTGTCTTTAGCTGAGACTGCATAACTAAACATACTGTTTTGTTTACATTTTCTAGTAAATGTAAAATATTCCAATTTCATTCATCAGTTTACATCTATCATAGTAATAATGTATAGAAAGAACTTAAATTCAAATGTGTGTGTTTTTCTAGATATTTTTATAGTTTTGAGGAAATCAGAAGCTCAGGACCTTTTGTTTTAGGATGTGATTTAGTCCATTGACAGCCTTATAAATGCTGCACTAAAGTAAGATAAAAAAGTATCTGGAATGAGTCCTATCTATCGTGGCATGTATATGTAAGGTGGTGACATATTTTTTTATGTACTGATGGTCGAAAGCCCAAACCATCCGACTCGGACATGAGCAGCAATTTGGAAGGCCGGTATGGTGACAAAATACTGCTTCTTATTGTTATCTACAAAAACTTTCATTAAGGAAAGGTTTTCTTGTAGGTTGGTTGCAGAATATTATCAGATAAGTTAGTCATATCACTGCTGTTGGTAAGTTATATTAGAAATGATTTTCCCCATTAAACTCTCTATGGAAGTAACCCTCTAAACTGATTTCATTCTTATAAAGTCACACATTTGAAAAATATCGTAATTATGAATATTGTAACTATTTTTTCACTGAAAATTATTTCAAACTAAGTAATTTTAAGATAAACATGTGTCATGTTCTGGCACACAGGCATATTCAGTGATTTGCTGATAGCTCAATGTGGTCGTGCAGCATCACAACCACCAATTAATTTAAAAAATAACATTGAAGCAATGGTGATACTATAACCAGCCAATGACATACATTTGTGTAGAGAGAAGTGCCTATGGCTAAGAGCGAAATCTCTAATCCGATTAGCTAAAATCAAAATGGAGTGTCCAAAAGGTGCAAGTTAAGTAAGTGCTGAGCAAACAGCATCAAAGGCAAATATAATCAAAAGAATTTAAGGCTTTTAATAAAGTGAGAATTTGCACAGACGGAGGGCAAACATTATTAAAATTCATCTTGGTGGATGATAAACTGAAACAATGGTAGTAACTGGTAATATTTATCTTCTGTATATCTGAGAACGTGGATCATTGGTTAGCATGGCACTTGACTGATTCTTCATAAAGCACAGTATATATTCAGAAGGTAAAACTAAATAATTAATCAGGATTAATGTTGCTAAACTTTAGTGATCTTATGAGAACTGGTGTTTCAATACAGTTCTCTCTATTGTCACCTTAATTTTCAATGCAAACTTAATTACATGTTTTGTTCTTTAAAACACACACCTAACTTATGTTTAACTGGAAAATTTTTATAATTTTATCTTCAGATTTTTTTATAATTAAGGATTTCATATTCCAATGTACAGAAATCAATTGCTGAATTAATTGAAATAAAACCAAAATAACTTCGTTAAAAGCAGCATACAACACAAAAGTAATAGTATCGACTGGTTTCAAATATAAAAACAGCCTTCTTAGTCAGGACATACAAAAACATAATATTTACTCATGAGAGTAAGATCGGCAACTGATTTTGCTCTCAGAAGTGAAGGTTGGATTTCTTGTGTCCTGAAGAAGGCTATTTTTTTAAATCTGAAACTGGTCAATACTATTTTTGTGCTACTATTTTGGTATGCTACTTTTAGCAAAGTTATTTTAGTTTTGTTACTTTAGCAGCAGTTTGAGCTGTACAAATTAATTGAATTCAATCAATATCAAATACAATGAAAAACAACTTTGTAAAAATGCTAGAATATATGTCCAAAAGTCTACTTTTGTAACTTTTTAGAGAGGTTAGGTTAATATTAGATAAAAAAAAATTAGTCAATGACATTCAATACCAGATTACTTTCTTTGCATTAGCCACAGTATATTTAATAAACAATTTAAAGGAAAAGTTTAATCGAATGATTTATTATTATAGCTTAAGTATTAATTTTACATTTATAAATAGTCAGTTTAAAATTACCCTTTTCTCCAAGATAGTTTGGCAGGACAATTTGCAGTTCTTTCCGAAATTCTTCTTTACTGTGATTCACTAATTTTTCATACTCACTGGCTGTTTTTGCTTCAGTTTCAGCTGTTGCAACCTAAGACAGTAATTGACCAAAATTATAAACAGGAAAATAGAGCAAACAAAAATGAAATATGATATTTCATACAATTTTTAAAATGGTATACTAATATGTGCTCCCCGTATAAACTGTGGGACACTAAACAATTATACTGACATAGTAATAGGGATATAATTTCATTAGACAGGAACAAGAAAGTTCCACACAGCAAAAAGATAATTTTTTGAGGGGACTCAAACTTTATAAACTGGGCAGCAATATTTTTTGAGCCATAATCTATCTATATATACTAATTTCCAAGTGTCTGTCTGTCTGTCTATCCATCTGCCTGTCATACTTTTAAAGCCCTTTCTGAATAGACAGACTTGCAATTTGGTACATGGGTCGATTGTCTCATAAAAACCCCTGGAATAATCGAATTTTTCGAAAATGTTCTATAGAGAGGTTGCCCCACACCAAAACGATTGAAAAGTGAAATGCTAGAAAAGCATGATGTGCAATGAGATAGAGACTTTAAATTTGGTGTATGGGTAAATCGTACAAAAGGAAGTGTGCAATTTCAGATAACAAATATTTTCTACTATAGGGGGTGCCGCACACCAAAATGTTCGATTTGACGAATACATAAGAAACACATCCTTTAAATTTTGATAGAGGCTTGAAATTTGGTATATGGGCTAATAATTAGTTAATGAAATAATCCAAGTTAATCATTTAATGAAAACACCCAAGACGAATAATAGTTTCTCAGAAATGCTCGATTAAGGGGATGCTCCAGAGAAAAACGTTTATAATGTGAAATGATAAAAAAAACCATGCTTTGGGACAAGATAGAGATTTCAAATTTGGTGTATGGGTAGATAATTTGGAAAGAAGAAAGTGTACAATTTTAGTTTTCCAATATTTTCTACTTTAGGGGTTGTTGCACACCAAACTATTTGATTTTCGGAAAAAAGGAAAAATGCTTCTTTTAAAACATGATAGAGGCTTTATATTTGGTATATGGGTGAATCATCTGATAGAAAACCCATGAATAATAGGGTTTTTAAAACTTGTTCATTTATGGGGTGAGTACTCTACACAAAAATATTTGAAAGGTGAAATGACAGAAAAAGTATGCTTCGCGATGAGATAGAGACTTCAAATTTGGTGTATAGGTAGATAGTTGGAAAGGAAGAAAGTGTTGAAGACCCAGACTCATCCTGTGGACTTGAGCAAAGGAAGAAAGTGTGCAATTTCAGTGTTCCAGCATTTGCTATTGTAGGAAGTGCAACACACTAAACTATTCGATTTGACAAACAAATGAAAAACACCTCTTTTACAATGTGATAGCGGCTTGAAATTTGGTATATGGGATAATCATTTGATGAAAACCCCCAAGATGAATACAGCTTTTTAAAAATGTTCATTTAAGGGGATACTACACAGAAAACATTCAAAAGCTGAAATTCTAGTAAAAGCGATATAATTTTGCAATAGGATAGAGACTTCAAATGTGGTGTACGGGTAGATAGTTTGAAAGGAAGAAAGTGTGCAATTTCAGATTTTCAATATTTGCAACGCTATTGGGTGCCATGCACCGAAATGTTCGATTTGCTGAACAAATGAGAAACGCCAGCTTTAAAATTTGATAGAGGCTTGAAATCTGGTATATGCATTAATCATTTAATAAAAACACTCAAGACAAAAGAGTTTTTCAAAAATATGCATTTAAGGAGGTGCTCCAGAGAAAAACGTTCGAAAGGTGAAATGACGAAAAACCATTCTTCGAAATGCGATAGACAATTCAAATTTGGTGTATGGGTAAATAGTTCAAAAGGAAGAGCATGTACAATTTCAGTTTTCCGATATTTTCTACTTTATGGGGAGGTGCTGCAAAGTCAAATGTTTGAGTTTCCAAATAAATAAGAAACACCTCCTTTAAAATGTTTAAAATGTGATAGAGACTTGATATTTGGTATATGGGGCAATCATTTGATAAACAGCAAAATAATAGTGTTTCAAAATGTTAATTTAAGGGGGTGCTACTCCACACAAAAACATTCAAAAAAGTGAAATGATACAAAAAGTATGCTTCATGATGGTATAGAAACATTAAATTTAGTGTATAGGTAGATAGTTTAAAAGAAAGAAAGTGTGCAACAGAAAATTTCCAATATTTGTAATTTTGGGGGGTTCCGCAAACCAAATTGTTCAAAAAGTGAAATGATAGAAAAACATGCTTTGCAACGAGATAGAGATTTCCAATTTGGTGTATGGGTATATCGTTCGAAAGGAAGAAAGTGTGCAATTTCAGATTTCCAATATTTACTACTTTAGGGGCTGTCACTCACCAAAATGTTTGATTTGCCTAATAAATGAGAAACGCCTTACTTTAAAATTTGATAGAGGCTTGAAATTTAGTATATAGGCAATTCATTAAAAAAAAAAAAAAAAAAAAAAGAAAAGACAAATAGTTTTCATAAATGTTCTTTTAAGAGGGTGCTCCATGTAAATACGTTCGACAGATAAAATGTTAAAATTACATGCTTCAGTATGAGATAGAAATTTCAAATTTGGTGTGTGACTAAATAGTTCGAAAGAAAGTGAGCAATTTCAGTTTCCCAATATTTTCTCCTTTATGGGCCTCTGCACACAAAAATTTTAAATTTTCTGAATAAATGTGAAACGCGAATTACTCAAAAAGTTACATTATTCGGGGGTTGCTTATTGTGGGACCGTTGATTTTCAACGGGTATTCGGCTAGTATATACTAATTGCCAAGTGTCCGTTTGTCTGTCATACTTTTTTTAGGCACTTCCCAAGTGGATAGAGACTTGTAATTTGGTACACAGGTCATTTGTTCGTTAAAACCCCCTGGAAAAATTGAATTTTTCAAAAATGCTCTGTTAAAAAATGTTTTGCTCCACACCGAAACGTTAAGAAAAGTGAAATGATAGGAGAGCATACTTTGCGATGAGAGACTTCAAATTTAGTGTATGGGTAAACCAAACCGTTTGAAAAGAAGAACATGTGCAATTTCAGATTTATAATATTTGCTACTCTAGGGGGTGCAGTGCACCGAAATGTTCGATTTGCCGAAGAAATGGGAAACAACTACTTTAAAATTTGATATAGGCTTGAAATTTGGTATACGCACTAATCAATTAATGAAAACATCCAAGACAAAAGAGTTTTTCGAAAATGTTCATTTAAGGGGGGGGGGGGGGGGGCTGCTTCAGAGAAAAACATTCGGAAAGTGAAATGATGAAAACCATGCTTCGAGATGACATAGAGACCTCCACTTTGGTGTACAGGTAGAAAGTTTGATAGGAAGAACATGTACAATTTCAGTTTTCTGATATTTATCACTTTAGGGGGTGTGCAAACCCAAATGTTCGATTTTTTGAATAAATGAGAAACACCTCTTTTTAATATGTAATAGAGGCTTGATATTTGGTATATGGGGCAATCATCTGATAAAAAACAAAATAATAGAGTTTTACAAAAATGTTCATTTAAAGGGGTGGCTATGCCACACGAAAACGTTTGAAAAGTGAAATATTAGAAAAAATATACTTCATGATGGAATAGAAACTTCAAATTAGGTGTATAGGTAGATAATTCAAAAGAAAGAAAGTGTGCAATCGAAAATTACCAATATTTGTAATTTTTTTTTTTTTGGGGGGGGGGGGGGGGGGGGGGTCTGCACACCAAAACGTTCGAAAAGTGAAATGATAGAAAAACATGCTTTGTGATGAGATAGACTTCAAATATGGTGTATGGAAAAAGCGTTCGAAAGATAGAAAGTGCGCAATTTCAGATTTCCAATATTTTTTACTTAAGGAGGTCTCGCACACCAGAATATTACACATGCCGAATAAATGAGAAACGGCTCCTTTAAAATTTGATAGAGGCTTGAAATTTGGCACATGGCCTAATTATTTGATCAAAACACTCAAAACGAATAGTTTTTCAAAAATGTTTGTTTAAGGGGTGTTCCAGAGAAAAATGTTCGAAAGGTGAATTTATAAAAAATATCATGCTTTGGTATGAGATAGAGATTTCATATGTGTTGTGCAGGTATAGTTTGGAAGGAAGAGTGTGTACAATTTCAGTTTTCTAATATTTTCTACTTTAGGAAGGGGGGGGGGGGTGCCACACATCAAAATGTTCGATTTTCGGAATAAATGAGAAACACCCCTTTTTAAAATGTGATAAAGGCTTGATATTTGGTATATGGGCCAATCATCTGATAGAAAATCTAAGAAAAAAGGAGTTTTTCAAAAATGTTCATATAAGGGGGTGGGTACTCCACACAAAAACATTCAAAAGGTGAAATGATAGAAAAAGCATGCTTCGCGATGAGATAGAGACTTCAAATTTGGTGTACAGGTAGATTGATGGAAAGGAAGAAAGTGTCAATTTTAGTGTTTCAACATTTGCTATTGTAGGGGTGTCACACACTAAAATGTTCGATATTTCGAATAAGTGATACAAGCTTCCTTTATAATGTGATAGCGGCTTGAAAGTTGGTATATGGGCTAATCATTTGATAAAAAAACACAAAATGAATACAGTTTTTCAACAATGTTCATTTTAGGGGGTGATACACAGAAAAAAGTTTGAAAGGTGAAATGAAAGAAAAAGCATGCTTTGTGATAGGATAGAGTTCAAATTTGGTATATGGTTAGATAGTATAAAAGAAAGAAAGTGTGCAGTTTCAGATTTCCAATATTTGTTACCTTAGGGGGTGCCGCACACCAAAATGTTCGATTTTCCAAATAAATGACACATGCTTCCATTTAAATGTGATAGAGGCCTGATATTTGGTGCATGGGTCAATCATCTGATAAAAAACCAAAGACAAATGAGTTTTTCAAAAATATTCATTTACTGGTGTGCTCCACAGAAAAACATTCTAAATGTGAAATGATAAAATTACATGCTTCGGGATGAGATAGAGACTTTAATCTAGTGTACGGGTAGATCGTTTGAAAGGAAGAAGTGTGCAATTTAAGTTTCTCAATATCTTCTTCTTTAGGGGGTTCTGCACACCAAAATATTCGATTTGCCGAATAAATGTGAAATGCGAATTGATCAAAAATTTACATTATTCGGGGGGGGGGGGGGGGGGGCTTATTGCAACACTGTTGATTTTCAACGGGTATTCAGCTAGTATTAACAGAATTTACAGGGTATACAAAATTTTGTCTCAATTATGCAAAATATCCTGTAAATTTATTTGAAGTATTACTAAGTGTCACACTTATAATGTAATATTATATCTCCACTTTAAAATTAAAGCAATGCTTGAGTGATTTGCTAATTTAAATATCTCAGTATACCCCTGGCTAATGTTTCGACTAATTGATTTATACATCATTTTCATTTTACTGTGGTTATTAAAAAAAACTACAGTATTGTCATTTAACTTTTGAAAAAGCTAAAGATTGCATTAACTATAGAGGCATAAAAATTGAAAGCAGTGACAAGTATAAAAGTAGTAGGGCAATAGCACAGTTACTAGATACCTCTCTAGTAAATGAACAAAATGATAAAAATATATTGTGACCACAATAATCTCACCCTGTGTGGTCCGTCATTGTTGTGGGGAAGGGATGACACAAACAAGTCCCCAAGGAGCTAAACTCCTGCGACAAGCTGTTACCGATCTATCAGTATCAAACTTTGGGATGGTGCTATCATGCAGAGATTGGATATTTTTTATTTTGCCTCTATTCAATGCATGACCAATTATAAAATTTGGGTTCAACATAGCTCAGATTTTCTTTTTGTATAAAAAAGTAAAATCTTCAATCTTTCTACAGGGTTTATGAAATTTTTTTTAACTTGATTCAAAAGTTTTTTATCGATGAGCAAATTCTAAATAAGAAGGGAGATGGATGTTTTTGGAGTTTCAACAATACACAGGAATAAAATTCATATCCATGTTATGGAACATAAAAAAAAATAATTGATATTTTATAAAAATGTGCTGTAATGATGAAACATAATACAGAGAAATGAATGTTGAGCATCATTTAATTGAAATAATTTGAAACTAAACATGGATGGAAATAGATGCAAAGATTTCATGCAGATGCATTTTAGATCACAAAATAACAGAAATTATTTCCATTGCCAATGATGAAAATTTCAAGAAAATAACATGAAAAATTTCTGTGGATTCAATTATGCCTGAAAATTGGCGGCTAATTGAATAATAAATGAAAGATTTGAGTAGCTGGTGAAAGTAATACAACTTTATGATGGTGCAATGAGAATATACTGAGGGATCAAACAGGCATTGGCAAGTTCTGATGTAATTGTCTGCAACAGGGAATTTTTTATTAAAATTTTTAACTTTAGGGAAATCCAATAACTTCTAAAAACTGGTAGATTTTATTAAGAATGGACAAACTGGGAATGTCCAGGAAAATCCAGTAGAATAGTCATCTGTGTCCTCCCAAAAAATGTAATCATTGAAGCCCTCCTTTGGAGTGCAAAATGGCAAATATTTGCTCTTTTGGTGCAAATTGGCAAAATTTTGCATTTTAGGCCCAGCTGGAACATCCCTGAGATTGGGCCAGACTAGACTGTAAGATAGTTTACCTGGAAAACTGGTCATATAACTTCAAGACTATGAACATGGCTAGTAAAGAATTTGAGATTTCATATAAGATTTTAAAAATATTACCTCAGATTCAGCTTTCTGAAGTCTTGTCAAGTGCGTAACTATACATTCTTCAACATTTTTAACTAGAGGATGGCTAGAATCTTTGTCAGCTAATTTTTTACCATCAATTTTCAGTTTCTCAATCAGCACCCTAAGTCACAAGAAAATCAAAGCAATTATACAATAAAATAAGATTTTCAGAAAAGAATATATAGGGTATTTAAAGAAAGTGAACATCTAAAGTTTTTGAGCCATTGGTTGTAGACACATAGTTATAATTCTAAAAATGTTATAAAATAGTAATTTACATGATGTGCTATATTTTTATTAAAAGCTATAAAACTTTTCTTTACAGCCCCTCTAACAAAAAAAAGTCAAATTACAAAATTGTTACCCATACCGTATTCAGTAAAACTAGCAAAGGTTATGACCAAATTTGACATAGTTATTGATTAAACCTTTCTTTAGGAAATAAGGAGGCATATACAAATCAATTTTGGTTGCAAATAGTTACTTTGACTACTCATTCAATTTTATTTTATGTAAATACATCAGTAAAGATATAATGTGACCATTAGGTCAATTCACAGTTTGTATTTAAGCATCCAAGAAATTCTGCTACATATAGAGTTTAAATTATGGTGCTATTCAATAATGCCAAACTCTGTGAGACGATTATAGAATGAATTAAGAAAATTATAATTATCAGTTTTTTTACATTATTTAAGGGTTAAAATAACTTTTAAACAGAATTATTTGTCATCTCTTAATAGTTTCAGAAACAAACTGCTAAAAAATAATTTTAAAATCCCTACTAAATAATTTTTGTGAATGAAATCAATTTGTGAATGCCCCCTCGATTCATGAATGATGTGACTACAAACATATTATAAAGCCACAAACGATAAAGTGGGGAAGGGACAATTCACACTTTTGAGATCTAATTTGCATTTTTTAGCTTGACTAAATAAAGTATAGGCAAGATTTTGTAATTTAACTTTCCTCACTAGAAAGGCTGTATAAAAATTGAATTAAAAAAAAAAATTATTAAAATATTGCACATTATTTAAATTATAATTGCATCATTTTTTACCTTATTCAAAGAATTTTTCTAATTGAAACTATGTGTCTACATAAAATGGTTAAAAAAAAAATCTGATCACTTTTTTGAAACTATATATATATATATATATTTATGGTTTATACAAACTTCTTGAAAAAAAAAATTCAAGCACTACTCAAGGACTATTTAAAGATGTAAGGTGTAACAATATTAACAATGCATTATAATAGCAATCAGGAAGCATGCACCCAAAACTCTTTCAACATTTTCATTTGATGTGCAAGAATGACATTTTATGGTTTTAAATGTTTATATTATTTTTGCCATTAACACATCATCTTTTACAATATGTTGATTTAGTGGTAAAATTTCAGCAACAGTTGCAGATGATAAACTCTTTTTGTCCCTCATTAAAACTGGAACAGCAAGAGAGTCCTGTTTACCCGAACTCATTGTAATATATCATGAAGATAATTTTATCTTCATTAACTTAAAGAGTCTTTTGCTCTTTTTGTGACTTTTATGTGTTTTTTAAAATATTTATACATTTTGAGCATAACTTTGAGAGACTCAAAATCTGTCAAATGGCACTGAGGCTAATCTTTATAATCTCTGTCATTTCCAACCAAGAATGATTGAAAGCGCCGTGCCAGCCACTTTAACTTTCTTTCAAAATAGCACTTTGCAAAAGTTTAAGCATAAATTTATATTACTGTGACATGTGGTAAGTCATAATCATATCATAATACAACCCATAATTTTTTATAATTATGTATATTCTCATAAGTATAATCATCTGTATTTTTTTCAAATCGATTTAACAATGCAGGTAAAAAAAACCTTTCTTGTTAGTGTCAAGCAATGGGGAAAATCCCTTTTTAGTGGTTATTTATGATGCATGAGAAACATCCTAGTAAAATTTCATATTTCTAGCTCAATGGGTCAGAGAGATTTGACAATTATGCCACTTGGTCATACTACTACTACCCTTTTCAGCCTCCAACAGTTACTGATATATCCTTACTGCTTACATATGACCATGACTGATGAGAGGAGACAGTCAGGGCTGGAGCCTCTGAAACCCAGCTTGCTCAGGGAGCCTAGCTTAGGCTTTCAAATATTTTTTTAATAAGTAGTGGCAAATGTATATTGAATTTTTTGAAAGATATAACCTTAATTAATAAAATTATTCTTGTAAATACATTACACATTTTGCTGTATTCAGATAAAATTTAATCCTAGTAAAACCTAAAGCATTAAAATAAAAATATACATAAAACAATGTAATTGTTCAATTATTTTTTAAAATAGAAAACAGTTCGGCTTAAAACACTTATTGTTATCATTGCAATTTTCTAGACACCAGATTACCACAATTTATTTATACAAATAATTAGCTATGGTTGCTATCAAAATATGGTTGCTATCTAAGTTAATTTCCTATTTCTTTTTTTGTTACAAATACATTTCTAGTTGTTATTTGAAATCGAACCAAGGGCTTACATTCAATATCAGATAGAACTATTAGAATTTAGAATTAGACCAATGCTTTTGATAGAAAGAGAAATTATTAGTGAGTAATTATTAATTATTAATAAAATACATGGGTGAAAATTAGGTACAACAAAGAAGGGGGGACCCAAAGAAGCTTTGGCCACATGGTACATAATTGCTTTCCATGGGCATGCATATAACTCATGAGTAACATCCCTAAAACATTTTATGTTTCCAGCTTGAAGACTGGCAGGCTTTGAGAAGATTCGGGGGATCATACTACAGCTTGATCATCATACCCCTTCTCACTCTCTTAACCCTTTCGCGACGGTTGGCACGCCCACGTGCCGGCTGCGAACTTGCATTCAAGGACGTACGGCAAGCACTTGTGCCGGAGAGAACTTTACCCTAAACGGCGAGTGGCACGTATCTTTAGTGTTTCTACGTGAAACGTTTTCATTTGAATTTATTTGTCTACTAGATGGCGTTAAATGTCCGTGGAAGCAACTTAAATGTATTTTATAGATGTTTGACCTTGGCACAAGGAGAATCCAATGAATTATTTCTCCATTCGGAGCGGTGAAACATGGTTCTGTAAAGTAAACAGAGCACTTCTCGCAGCATCAACAATTTTATAATTGAGTTCCGGGTCTCCTTTTGATTTTAGCTTTTAATGATTTCGTTGGTGAGTTACAGGAATATTTTTTTGGGAGGAGGGGGGTTAAAGGAATGTATGACAGTGAAATGATTAGGCTATTTCGGATAAAAGTATGGCTGGTTTGAGACTTTTTCTTTCTATGAAAGAATATATACACGTATGGTAAACGAACCAGACAGTAATGAAAGCAAAGCAGATAGTGAAGATTCGTGGAACAGTGTTATTTCTGATAATGAATCTGAAAATGCAATTGATTCTTCAGATTCTGAGCGTACTATTATTACAACGCCGCCAGCTTCAGTTGCTGTTTTTTCGAATGATGTTTGGACATGTGATTTGAAAGATCTGAATTCTTTGGAGTTTTTGAACATACCTGGAATAAATCACAATATCATGCCGCCTAATTTAGATAAGGAACTTGATTTTTTTAGCATATTTTTTGATGATGAACTAGTAGAATTTACCGTAAAAGCAACTGAGTTTGCAAAGAAAAAATGGGAGAAAAATCTCCTCTCTCCTTCCACATCGAAGACTCCACCTGTTTCAAATGTATTTACACCTGTGACAGGAAACGAATTTCGTGTGTTTCTCGCACTAGTAATTTTGACGAGCATTGTCAGAAAACCAAATCTTAAAATGTATTTTTCTAAGAATCCAATTATCAGTACTCCTTTTTTTAATTCAGTTATGAGTCGCGATCGATTTATAGGAATATTACATTACCTTCATTTTACTCTTGATAGTAATGCCCAAAAACTAGATAAATTGAAACCCGTGTTAGATGCATTAGTTTCAAAATTTAAATCTATATACACTCCTAGAAGAAATGTGTTCATTGATGAATCTTTGTTCTCATGGAAAGGAAGGCTGGGATTTCGTCAATATATCCCCTCGAAAAGGTCCAGATATGGAATAAAAATATATAAATCGTCAGAATCGGAATCAGGCTATAAATGGAATTTCCTTGTGTATACTGGAAAGGACACAGAATTATCAAGCTCTGATGGTGGGTATGGAGAACGCGTTGTGAAAACATTTCTAAATGAACTTTCAGGAAAAGGATATACTTTATATTTGGATAAATTTTTTACCTCTCCTGTACTTGCAAAGTATTTGTTGTCTAAGAATACGCATATATGTGGTACAGTTTTAAAAAATCGGAAGGACATGCCAAAGAATTATCCATTTGTACCTAAAACATATATACACTAAAATTTTTAATATTTTAATAAAAGAAAATTTGTATAAAAAATATACATCAAATAGAAAATAAGTATTTCCTTTCTTCCTGAAAAAAGTAGAATGCTGTGTTGAGTGGGTGATTTTTAGTGAATTTTTTTCGAGAGTTAGGCTTAGCGCAAAAAATTAGCCGTCTTTTGGGAACAGTTTGGAAATGAAGCGCTCTGTCCTTTGGGCCACGGCAGTTTCGGAATGTCGCCATCCCGAAAGGGTTAATAATGATGGGTTATGGAAATACACACACTTTTTTAGTGTTTACATATGACCATTAAGGAACATCCCCACAAAATTTTATGTTCCCAACTTGAGGGCTGCATAGATATGGTGATCATGTTTGTTGTTAGGGTCCATACTATACTTATTCTGGGCAATGAAATTCCCCGAGTTTTCCAGATTTTCCAGAAGAATTTTTGCAAACTTCCATAGTCTGAATTACAACATTTTGTAATGATCTTATTTAGTGAAATAAATTATTATTAATAAATTATTATAAAATTATTATTAATAATTATTAATATATTATTAATAAATTATTATAAACATTTAGTAACACACACAAAAAAAAAATGAAAATTAGCAAATTTGATGATAAAAATGTGAAATCACATTTTGAAAATCAAAACTTTGGTTTCAATTATGTTAAGGAAAAGGAATCTTTTTAAAAATATAATTTGAATTTTTGTAGAAGGCAAAACAATGGCTAATTCTGGGCTAAAATACAAATTTTCTGGTTTTTTAATGAAAAATTGCAATTTTCCATGGGTTTTTTCTGAGATTTTAAGCTGAATTTAAATTTCTTGAGAATTCCAGGTTTCACTGTTCATTTTCCTGTGAGAAAACTGGTTGTTGATCTCATGTTAGGGTCAGACTACTAAAATAAATTCTCCTATAGGGGCAGGTTACAAAAATAAATCTTATTGTTTACTTACATTCAATCAAAACAATATAAAATTAATGTATGGTGGAACTCTCATAACTCAACACTTCAAGGGGAAGAAACATGTCAACTTAAGCAGATGTCAATTTACTGAGTTTTCACATTATGACACCCATACAAACAATATTGAAAGATTGCTTACTATGTTATTTAAATAATTAAATATGTACAGTTAACTAATTCCATTAAGTTAAATAATTTCCCTTTATTTTTAAGTTGACATGTTACATATCAAAAATTAAAATTTAAGTTTGATCATGAAAAATAATACAGGATATATGACTGTTTTTCTTTTGAAGCAAGAACAAAAATTCTTCAACACTACTTAATTTATTCATTGAATGTTCCACTTTGTCCTGTGTACATAGGAAGCAACATATAATTCTAACAACTTCGTATGAAGAGGATGTAGTAGGGCTAAAGATGTTAAAACTGGCAGCAAATACTACTGTGAGCTTTTGTAAGCAGGTAGCAAAAACTATTCAGCTCATTGCAATTCTAACCATCGAAAATGACTTCTAAATTTCAGTTGCAAATTTTTCACTAAATTTTAAAAAGCATTCAATGAATAACGTAATGAAAAAAATTATTTCACTTACTTTGCAAACTTAAATTTATATGACACCCTAAAATACATCTCAGATAAAAAGAAACACTTAAATATATTGCTATAAATACATATTTATTTCCATATTATTATCAAATTTATGAATGAACAAGTCAATTAGATGAAATTGCATTTGCTTAATAATTTTGTGGCTAAAAGTAAGCTTTCTGATTACCAGGGTTCTCGCCCGATTTCCATAATCAAGGGGGAAAATCCCCCTTAGTTTGGATTCTGAAAGGGATTTTGAAATATCAGAGGAGATTCAAAAGATTTGGAACAAAATATAAAACTTGCTTTTCTGTTAAAAATAACGTAAGCAAAAATTCATGGAAATATTTATATTTTATTATACAGTAGTATTAATAATATACATTTATAATTACTACCCCTTTATTTTTGGTATTTATTAAAATTTTAAAACTTATTTATGGGGTTTGTCTTAACTTTTTCAATTTTAAGTTTATCTTTAAATAATTGTCAGTTAGTTTCTTTCATTTTATTTTCATTTTCCAAATTTACAGATTTTTTTATTTATCTATTTTTAGTTCATTTTCTGAAAATTTTAAACATTTATGGTCACTAGATACTTTCTTATTTTGTTTAAAATTTTACCAATGTTTTTCAGAACTTTCCAGGTGTTTCCAGAATACCCTAAAAAATTACATTTACTATACATTATTTAAATACTTTTGGGGACAATTTTGAATCCATTTTTGTCTACAATAATTTATTAATTCTATATTTTTCAGGTTTTATTTTTAACAAATTACTGAATATTTGTGGTATTGCTTGCCCCTTCCCCCTTATAATTTGTTTTTACAATTTCTCTTATTGATCTTTTTATTCTTTACTTTCCTAAACTCTATCCTGCATATTTTTGGGTAGGTCAGTTTACATTAACAGTTTCCCAAATTGGAATATAATTTGCAATAATTCATTAATTTCATTTTTAGATAAGGAAGTCACCATGATTTTTCTTTAAGATTTATTACCAATAATTCTCAACAAAATTTTATTAATTTATATTTCCGTTTTTGTCTTTCAGACTCTTATTCCATAATTTTTCAATCATCGTGGTATTTCGGCCATATAATATCATATTTTGCATAAAATTGCTAAAAGAAGCCCGAATATGACACAGATATGGTTGAATTAACAGAATTGTTCGATTTTTCAACTTCCAGAGGGAGGGGCATGTGAACACTGCACCCGACCACAGTAAGTCGAATTTCGAACTGCTGTAACGTTGATTTGATAATAACAGTGAGTACTTCTGAGCTATAAACACACTTTTACTTAGCTTTAAATATTTTAGGAAATCAGAGATTTTTTCTTTGTTTATATAGTTTAGAATAAATAAACAACTGAATACAGGGATGATCTGCAAAAGGAAATTTGAAATTTCTTTGCTAGAGAAATACCTGATTACAGAGACTTAAAAAAGTGATGAAATTCTTGCAATTTAGCTTTAAAATCGATAGGAAACATGCTTGGGATAAAAGGGGATTTGAAATTTTTATGCACATTTTGTCTGTGCACCCCCACTATCGGGAACACTGGATTATATATACAAAACCATTTTCAGAACAACTTGATCAGCCTTACATTCAGAAAGTGAAGAGCCATCTGCACATTCTCATCAAGGCACATAGTGTATCGTTATTTAAAGAAGCCCTCCAGTCACTTGCTTCATTGCATTAATCATATTTTCTGTGATGGATGTTAACATAGGAAGAACACTTCTGAAAGGTGAGGAAGTCCTTGAATTCTCTCACCTTTCAGAAGACCCTGGAATGTAAAGATTTTTCTCCACAAATCTATTAAATACTGTCATGAAAACCAGTGATTATTGCAGCCATTTTAAGATAGTTTGTGGCAATTGCCACAAATGTCACAACTTATTTCGAGCTCTGGGATGCAAGTACATAATCGTTTTCTGAACTTTCAGGTTCTTTTCTCTTAAAAGATGAAGCACTTACATCTTGGTTAATTGACTCCAAAATATTGATATCATCTAAGTATTCTGAAGTAATGAGATCAGAGCTGATATTGACAAATTCATACGAAATAGGATCATATGTAGCCTTTTCGATGTACGTCACTACGGAAGAATCTTTATGAGTCAAAACAAATATCAACATGATGGAAGCAGTTCTGAATTAAAGACTTTTGAAAACTGAGTTAAAGACTTGAAGGCTTTCAATCTAACTTTCTTAACCATTGCATAACTATCTCTGACTTTATCCACACCTTTCTGTTACATTCACAGTCCACAGGTAAAGTCTTAGCACCTTTAAAACATCTGGGTTTTTTTGATTCACCGATTACTAATTATTTCAGTTTTCCAGAACCATTTAAGTTTACAACTAAGAAAACTGTCAAACAATCTTTGCCATTTTTCCCTCTATTACATTTTTTTACTTTGAAGGCAGGAGTTTTGTTAGGCAAAATATGAAAAAAAAATAAGCCAGTCTCATCACAATTGAACATATCTGCATCTTTATATCCTTCTAGTATTGGTTTGAGGGCATCCTATTTCAAATTATCAAGCATTTCGTGAGAAACAGATGTACTTTCTAAACATATAGTTCAAAAGACAATGCCATGGCATTATTCGAATTGTGCCAACGATTCATTGCTCATGGTAAGATTATTTTGATCAAGATTTTTGCAAAATAATTTGTTTCTTTTGGATTATTGGTAAATTTAATAGGATTGAGTGAGCTCAGGCTGATTTGAACTACACCATAGTTGTTTCTTTTATTGTGGTGAAGTCTGATTTTCTTATACATTATCTACTTGGTTCATATGAAGATGCTGACAATATTTTTTTTGGCAAATGTTGAATAGTGTTAAGCCCAATTCCATATTTGTTGGCAAAATCAGTTTGTGTTTTACCCATATAAAGTTAAAAAAAAAAAACATTATAATGTTTTGATTTTATAATATGCAGTTTGCATGTAGCAGTTCCATTATTCACAGCAGTCGATAATCACAAAGAAAACAAGTGACTTGTCTAGCACCAGTTGCACCACTCTCTTCCTTTGTCAGTTCTTTTGAAGAAATCTAAAAAGCAGAGCACTACAATAGCAGAGCCTTTCCATATCAGAAAATATTAACCTGATTGTTATAAAAGCAACGCCCAAAGTTTCCTTTTTCTGACTTCCAAGCATCTGGAACAAATCAGGGTGACTTTCTCCCTTCCTTTGTGAGTTACAGGAAGCAGCTTGCTGGTGAAATTGCCTCAGCAAACACCTCAGAGCATAGGTTAAAAGGAAGAAAAAGGAATCTTTGAAACAAATACCATAAAGAGCAATGAAGCAAATAATTTTTGAAATACCCCAGAACAATGATTTCAAATTCTTAGAACTAGCCAACTCTGGGACAATTTGTAAAAATTAGTTGTAATAGAATAGTGCAAATTGTAGTTGATTTAAGTGGGTTTCTGTTAACATGTGTCAAGTTACAAAGATATACTCATAGGAATTGGTATTTTGTAACTGTGGGGATAATATATGTCGAATTACTTAGGTAGTTGAGTTATCCACACATCAAATTCTCATGGTTCCACTTTATGTAGAGCTAGAGAGGCTTTAAAGATATATCAATTATGCTGCTCAGACATCTTATTCCTTCTCATGCTCTTACAGGAGGGTTACAGAAATATAGCTCCTTAGTGCTTACTTATGGAACTTGAGGCAGATCCCTGTAAAATTTTTTTAATCCTAGATTGGGGGGTTATGAAGACACAAAAATCATGCCCCTTTAAAAGTGGGTTATGAAAATATCTCTTTAGAATTTAAGTATGACCTATACGGACAATTCCAGTGAAATTTTGGATACTTAGCTCAAGATGATCATTCTACTCAGTCATACCTTAGTTATTTATTTTAAAGACTTTTCTTACAAGAAAGTAAATCAAATTTGCATTTATTATGCAATAGCTGGATACAAAAATAGTTTCTAGTACTGTCTATTTATTTTAGAATTTCTGACATCTATTTTTAGAGCATTTTTGTACCATTTCTGACATCTATTTTCAGAATATTTTAGAGCAGTATTTCTATCACATTAATTCTTAAGTACAGCAATTTCTAAAATTTCAAACCACCATTTTTATATCTACACTAAATATCAAAGTCAATCTAGTCAACAAATATACAATAACTTTAAGTTATAATTCAGAAATATAGAAATTTCAAAATTTGATAGTACAATACTTTGTTTCAGCTGCTTTCTGTTTTGCAATCTTCAGTGCTCTTTCTTTGTCCAACATGGATGTCTTTGTTTCTTTCCATACAAGATCATCAGCTTTACTCTAAAATACATTAATTCCATTCATTTAAAAAATTTGCAATTCACATATCTATTTATTGCATTTGATAAACTTTAATAGTTTAAAATAATTCTCTTTTTAGTTCTATATTGTGATAGCCAAATGTAATACAGTGCAAACTTGAAAATCCGATAGTGTCCAGACTTTGTCAATTCAGGATTTTAGAATTTTTTAGATTAGAGAATTTAGATAAAATTCAAACAGCTAAATACATTTTTTTTTATAAAAATAATGATAGAAAGTCAAGTTAACCAATTAAAAAATATTATTTAATACAAAAATAATGGAACATAAGAAATTTAATGAAAAAAATATACATATACAAAAAAGATTACATTTTATCAATTTATTTAAACATTTCAATTAACGTTGTTGTTTCATTAATTTTGGTTTATGGGAAAGCAGTTATTTTTTTTTTATTTTATTTTGTAGATGAGCATTATTTCCTACTCAGCTATGAAGTTTCTTTGTTCAAGACTTTTAATTGCATTGCATTATTGAGTATTTGCACAGGATTATGAATTGGTCCTCCCCACATTTATCATCACCACTTTCATCATCTTCACTGCTCTGTTCTTTTTTATTTAATTAGTATCATATAAATACATGTTGCCATCACTCAGATTCACCAAATTTTGGAGGCTTTCGGATTTGGATGCTCTGATTTTCAATATTGTACTGTACAAGACCAATTTTTTTCTTCAGAAATTAAAAGTTACAGGGAGTAAAAGGTGTGAGTGTGTGTGGGGGGGGGGGGGGGGGGAGAGGGAGGGGTCCTCTTTAATGGACACTCAAAAAGTGGATAGCTCCTTATAACATTTTTCTAATTTAAAGTTCTAAAAGTAATAATAAATCTGTATATTTACACTAAATGGCAAACCCTTAGAACAATGACTTTTGGCTATTAAAAATGATGGTTGTTTCTTTCCATACAAGATCATCAGCTTTACTCTAAAATACATTAATTCCATTCATTTAAAAAATTTGCAATTCACATATCTATTTATTGCATTTGATAAACTTTAATAGTTTAAAATAATTCTCTTTTTAGTTCTATATTGTAATAGCCAAATGCAATACAGTGCAAACTTGAAAATCCGATAGTGTCCAGACTTTGTCAATTCAGGATTTTAGAATTTTTTAGATTAGAGAATTTAGATAAAATTCAAACAGCTAAATACATTTTTTTTTATAAAAATAATGATAGAAAGTCAAGTTAACCAATTAAAAAATATTATTTAATACAAAAATAATGGAACATAAGAAATTTAATGAAAAAAATATACATATACAAAAAAGATTACATTTTATCAATTTATTTAAACATTTCAATTAACGTTGTTTCATTAATTTTGGTTTATGGGAAAGCAGTTCTTTTTATTTTATTTTATTTTGTAGATGAGCATTATTTCCTATTCAGCTATGAAGTTTCTTTGTTCAAGACTTTTAATTGCATTGCATTATTGAGTATTTGCACAGGATTATGAATTGGTCCTCCCCACATTTTTCATCACCACTTTCATCATCTTCACTGCTCTGTTCTTTTTTATTTAATTAGTATCATATAAATACATGTTGCCATCACTCAGATTCACCAAATTTTGGAGGCTTTCGGATTTGGATGCTCTGATTTTCAATATTGTACTGTACAAGACCAATTTTTTTCTTCAGAAATTAAAAGTTACATGGAGTAAAAGGTGTGAGTGTGTGGGGGGTGGGGGGTGGGGGAGAGGGAGGGGTCCTCTTTAATGGACACTCAAAAAGTGGATAGCTCCTTATAACATTTTTCTAATTTAAAGTTCTAAAAGTAATAATAAATCTGTATATTTACACTAAATGGCAAACCCTTAGAACAATGACTTTTGGCTATTAAAAACACAATTTTGTATAGCTGAAATTACCTAAATTTAAGAAAACATTATATACTAATAAAATTTTAACATAAGATTACTGAGACATAATGAAGCATATAGTATATAAGTAACAAATCTTCATGATAGCAAAGTGATATAATATTGTATTGTATTATAATGGTGCTGTTACTTGTAATTGATTCTCATTTTTCACATGTTAAAATGTTAGCTATTTCAAAGTCGTTCTCAAATATAGAAGTGAGCTGGAGCCACTATATATCGGTACTTTCATACCAGTTATTACAATTTTTTAAAGTCTCAGTATATAGTAAATTGTGATAAATGTTTGAAACCAATCATAAAAAAATGTTTAATACAGAATGCCAAAAATATATGCCAAAACAAAAATAAAGTGATAAATGCACAATAAATATACATTATACTTATCCATAAAATAATTTTGGATATATTAAAAATACATTGTATAAAATAAAAGGAATTAGAATATAACAGATTTGTTTTTTGTGTTACAGGCTAACATTTTTAATTAAGAAATATTTCATATTTAAAAATGTAACTATGCTGTAAACTTTTATGCTTTGAATTTAGATACACGGAAAATGATTCTTTAAAAATAGAAAATATCTCCTAGTCTATCATTAGAATTCATAGGCAATATGTTCATAGAAGCTTATAAGTGTATTATTATAGCCATTTGTCAGTTTCTGTATTAACCTTAAATGGTACTATATGATAGTATGTAGATTTAAGTGAAAAGTTGAAGAACATAAATTCACATCAATGTGAAATCATTGCTTTAGCTCAGAGGAGCATAGAGCATATGTCTCAAGTTTCCCATCCTCTTCTATCATGGCGCACACTGGCTGAATTGTGGGTGAACTTGTGTTTGTTCCCCTGCATTGGCCATGATTATAACATACTCTCAAAATTTGTTCTTACAGGGTCTTTAAAATTAAAGTTCTACTTTGAAATGGCCATAAAAGGAAAACTACTGAACAAAATGTTATCAAACATGGTAATAGTTTACAGAAGGTCATGGGATTTTATTTTCAAAAAAAAAAAAAAAGTTCAAAAACTCACCGCCAGCGGGGAATGGAGCTGTATGCAACATTGTTAAAAGAAATAAGACATTGGTTTAAAATGTTTTGAATCATTTCTAAAACGTGTTACAAATCATGTTCAATGTGGCTTCCACCATCTTCTGAAAGCATGTTAAATCGCATTACTGCACTCTCAACAGTAGCTCTTAGCATATCAGGAGGAATGTTACGGACATGTTGGTGTCGAAAGCCCAGACCACCCGACTCGTCCGTAGACTTAGAGCAGCAAGATGGATGGCCGGGGACATGTTGGTGTATCACATTTTTCAATTCTGCCAAATTGTTTATATTATCACTATAAACAGTGGCTTTGAGGTAACCCCATAGCCAGAAGCCACAGGGGTTGAGGTCTGGTGACCAGGGTGATGAAGAAAAGGGGAAGTGTCAGCTTACAATCCAGTCATCTGTGAAAAGTCGCTTAAGAAACTGTTTGACACATGCATAGCTGCCAACCTTGGAAAATGAAAATTAGGGAGATTTTTAAATATATGCAATTCGCGACAAAAGTCGAAAAATCGCACAGCGCGATAACAATTTTTTTTTTACAGAAAGCATAAAAGGGAATTTTCAAGACAGAATAGGGATTTTTTTCCCTCTACTACAAAACTGCACCATAAAAAATAGACAAATATGATAAACAATCTGTATTGTATCTATAAACACAATTTAGTTTCAACGAATACAAAAGAATTAAAACATCCTTTAAAAAATAAGCACATTTGCTAGAGTTATTCTCATCAGAGCAGGGTTCCCATTTCAGCGCGAACTCGCGAGATTCTCGCGCAATCCATGAAAAATCTCGCGTAAAAATTTAGACTGCGCGAGAATTTCTCTCTCTCCAGTTCCGGCCTAAAGTTATTTTTTCCTTCAAATTGGATACCGAGAAATCCGAGCTAGAGTTATTATAAATTTCCAATATTTGCTACTTTAAGGGGTGCTACACACCAATGTGTTCGATTTTCTGAATAAATGAGATATGCTCCCTTTTAAATGCGATAGAGGCTTGGTATATGGGCCAATCATCTGATAAAAAACAAGAACGAACAGAGTTTTTCAAAAATGTTCATTTATAAGTGTGCTCCACAGAAAAAAGTTCGAAAGGGGATAAAATAGTATGCTTCGGGGTGAGATAGAGACTTTAATTTGGTGTACGGGTAGATAGTTGCAAAAGAAAAAAGTGCGCAATTTAAGATTTCAGATATTTCCTTCTTTAGGGGGTTCTGTATACAAAAATATTCGATTTGCCGAATAAATGTGAATTATTAAAAATTGTACAATATTCAGGAGTTGCTTATTGCAAGACCATTGATTTTCAAAAGCATTCAGCTAGTTATCTATAAATTGCTGTTCTAATTGAGTTTCATTTTTTAGTTTATTAGCTGCAGCAGTTTGAAAATAATTTTTTATTTAGAATATAAGTTTTCGACATGAAAATTTTATTTGTGCCTTAGTTTATTAAATAATTTTAGTTTTTGTCAACCAGCCTCAGTATGAAATTTTGATCAGTCCCCTGAAAAACTGCCTTATTGCTGAATAACCCAACATGCTTTTAGTTGCTATAAAATAAATAAATAACTTAAAATTATGCAATACCTCAGATAAGTCAAGAGCTTCATACAGCTTTTCAGTATGCTTTTTAACTGCCTTGGTAGCATTTTTATATGCATTCACAGCATCTTCAGAATTCTTCTTCAGTTTTGTAATAGTTTCATCTAGTATATTTTCATAAGCTAAAAGATAAAAGAAAAAGCGAATTGCAAACAGTTCTATCACTGGTCGATATCATTTCTAAATCCACTAAGGCAAGAAGAAAACTGAAACAAACATGCAAGTTCATCCTTGAATGATGATTCTAAAATCTGTTCAGCTGCTTTGGATTCTGTATTTAATATATGAGTTTCTGCAACAATTTTGTCATCTAAAAATGAAAATAGGAAATATGGACTGTAAATAAAGTTTCTAACATGCATAAAAAGCGATAAGAACACAAACCAAATAATTCCATGCAGAGAATCTTAAAAAAATAAATAAATAAAAGTAAAAAAGATCTAGATTGTTAAAGAAATAATCAGCAACACAAATTTATGTCTACAATCTTTAAAAATACCATCAACTCTGTATCTTTCATATTAAGTCTTGATAGTGAAGCAAATATAAAATTACTTGGCATTTCATTAAACTTTCATGTATTAATATCCTATTATTTAAGCTAAACACATATTTATGAATTAACTCATTTGTTATGCATCCTTACACTTGCAAAATATTCATACAATTATAGAACTAATGATAAAAAATATTTTTATTATTTTGAAATATCATCTGCTTATATGTAATTCAATGCTCAAAACTTTTAACTTAGTAAAAACTGAATGTTTTCAAATTTACACAAATTGTAATTTCAGAAGGACAGTATAGGCAAGACTAGAGAGGGGGGGGGGGGACAGAGTACACTATAATGAAACTTACTTTCTAACATCTATCATATATTCTTAAAATCTAGCACTTGTTTTCCTTATGAAACTATAAATGATAAATTATTTTGTACATCAATGCTTAATGTATCATTATTATGCAGGGTGTTTCAACATAGTTGACCTTGCATTTCAAGCTTTGGAAATTGGTTTTAGACACATGCTTCCAATTTGACAGTTTGATAAAATTAAATGAAAAACTATTTCATATATTTTTTTCCAGTGGGTTATATTTTCATGAAAATAGAAAGTCACAACTTTTATATGGTCCTTGGAGCAAAAAAGTTCAATTAGAAAAAGTTGAGTTGTATGGTAACTAGTATAAATAAAAAAACCGATACCATTATCTGCAATATTTAGTGAGTTATTGCTTACTAAAAAATCAGGAATATTTACTCTACAAATGTGGGGTCAACTACAAATAAAATTACAGACACATTTTATAAAAAGTTTGGTTTCAATTTACAGTAAGTCTTTGCAGCACAAGTCAAAGTTGAGGGATGACCCAATTCCAATTTTCCCATTTCAGTCTATTTTGCTGGTCTTTTACATCATGCCTATTATTAATATCTTCATAAATATTATAGATAATTGTACTGGGTTTTTCCTTCATCAGAACCTTTTCTAATTGAACTTGTTTTGCTTAAGAGACCATATAAAAACATGGATCCTCTATTTTCTTGAAAATATCTCCAACCAGAAAAAAATTATAGGGAATAATTTCACATTTAATTTTTATCAAACTTTCAAATTTGAAGTATGTGTCTAAAACCAATTGTCAAAGATCAAAAACCATGGTTAACTATGCTGAAACACTCTGTATAATTTGTATGATATATTAACAAAAAGTTATAGTTAAGAGCAAAATATCCAAGAGGATCCCCAAAACAATTGTGAAATATTTGAGTAGAGGGCCCAAATGAAGTTTTAGCAGAAAACTAAGAGAAAAATGCAAATATTATTAATTTGCATTCTGTATATGAATTAAGTACTCTTAAATATGGATCTCTTAATATATGTGAATAACACAAATCCATATGCTTACTTCCCAAATCATTTAGTGTTGATTTTGTTTGGTTACTGTTCTTTATGTTATTCACTGGATTAACAAAAATAGCATCAAATAGCAAAATGATAAAAATTAGACTCAGCAACAAGGGACTAAGTATTATTTAGCCTCTCTATTCAATATTGACATTATATCACTTTTTAAAATAATGTAATTGTTATTCCAATTATTATTTTAGGCTTTAAAATGTGGGACTACATCATATCATAGTTGTGACATCAGCTATTCAATATTGACATTATATCACTTTTTAAAATAATGTAATTGTTATTCCAATTATTATTTTAGGCTTTAAAATGTGGGACTACATCATATCATAGTTGTGACATCAGCTATTAATGCCGCTTAGAATATAATGAATTATGCATTTTGAGTTAATATTGAATGGGCTAAGATACTTGTTTATTTCTCTGTTTTAGTAGGATTGCCATTTAAAGAGTCAAGTCACATTATTATAACTACCTTCTACCTCTGACGTCAAGGACACATACCCAAGGAACAAATGCACATGTCGAGGTCAAACTTCATGTGTATATTAGGTGGGATGTCAGCAACTTGTTAGGATACTAACAATGGCTGTCATGGGTAAACAATGTGATTTAACAGACATGGAAAAAGGCATGGTCATTGGCCACTGGGTCAAGAGCGACAGCACTTCAGAAATGGCCAAATTTGTGAACTTTTCACAGGCTAGTGTGATTAACATATACTGTCAGTGGAATGCAATTTCAAAGACTCGGTGTGGTAACTGTGGAGCACCATGAGCCATTGATGTGAGAGGTGAACATCACCTGTGCAGGTTGGTGCAGGTTGATCAGTACATTACTGTGGAGAAACTCACCATATAAACGAACCAGGGGTCTTCCAGATGTGTGTTCAAAACAACTCTGCTGTGAACCCTGTTGTGAATGGAGCTCCGGAGCAGATGGTTGGTGACTGCAGCCATGTTCACAAAGTTCATTGCCAACAATGGCTGAAATTTGCACAAAAGCACCGAAATTGGATTTGCACTGACTGGCAAAGGGTTGCCTTCTCTGATGAGTCATGTTTTCAGCTTCAATGAAAGGATGGACATTGGCATGTGAGGCATGAAACCATTGAGAACAAGCATCCAGTAACCATTGTTGTACATAAACAATCTGGTGGAGGCAGCGTTATGGTCTGGGGAATAATTTCTTAGTCTACTCTGGGTCTCTTAATTCCTATAGAAGGCACTCTTGACAGATTTGGGTATATCTCTATCATTGTCAATCAAGTACACTCATTTATGTTGACAATCTTCCCTTATAGCCTATGGGATCTTTCAACAGGACAATGTAACATGTCATACCGGTAAAATTGTTCGTGAGTGGTTCAAAAAGTATGACCAAGATTTCCAGTTACTCCCCTAGCCTCTAAATCCCCCAGATCTTAATCCGATCGAGCACATTTAGGACAACCTTGATTGACATGTTTAACGGTTGGATCCACCACCACATACCTGTTAGACACACTGCAGTCTGCATCGCTTCAAATACCTCTACCAACCATTCAACACCTTACTGAGTCACTCCCAGTGCATCTGGCTGTCATCCATGCTGCCAGAGGTGGTTATTTTGGATATTAGCAAGTGGTCATAATTAATTTTTAATTTAATTCGACTGCTTATTACTTAATGAAAAACTGAAAGAAAATATCAAGCATGATTGAACATGTGCAAAACAGTAATGTGCTTTACATTTTCTGATATAATTGAATAAAGGAGATAGAAAAAAATAAAATCATAGTTTAAGTTGAAATGATTTCAACTTTTAATTCAGTAATAAAACTTTTTAGTAGACAATTGGGAGTGTAAAATTATAAAATAAAAGGAAATCTATAGATTTTAATAAGGAAAACTATTTCTTTAAATAAACATAGTTTTGTATTTTGCCAAAAATATTTACATTAAGATATGTAGTATATAACATTGATCAAATTATTATTTATCAATATTCATTATTTAATATCTAATAATTATTCAAATTACATTATTCCAATTATTTTAATATTTACTCTATTTCTATAATTAATCCACACTTATCTCATAATTTTTACTTTAATTATAAAAATACTGACCCATAACTAGTTATTCTGACAAATAATTATTCTGATATATCCAGTCTAATTATCAGTCAGGTTATATTTTGTAAAAAAAAATTCGCAATATTCTTGAAGGGAAGAAAATATAAAATTAATATATAACACATCCCAAACTTCCAGAACAAATGTATTCAATGTGTTCAAAATTTATTTTAAAATGAATATAAAATATACAAGAATGATGTTGAAAACGGCTTGAAACTGGTAAGATTTAATAAATAACAGTATTCCTAACTCATATAAAAAAAAGAATTGCATATTTTTAATATATAATTTTTAATTATACAGAAAATAAATTATTAAACTTTACCTGGAGAACTTCTAACGGATCTACTTATTAGCACTTCTAAAGGATCTACTTATTAACACTTCTGAAGGATCTACTTATTATCATCATCAAGAAGTTCAAGCTGAGAAAGCAGTAGTCTTTTTGTGATAAAAGCCTCATCTTTCAATCAGGCTACAAATCTCCAGCCTTTTTATAAACAAGATTAAAGCGCACCAGCTTAATTGAGATAAGAACTTTTGGTAGACTGCAATTCTTTCTGCATAAAGGTTGTGTTTCATAAAAAAAAGCCTATACTTTTTACAAGCAAACAGAATTTACAATTATTGTACAACATGTCTGTTAAATTCTGAAGTCATATTTAACCATTAATTATACCTGCTGGAATGACCCCCACCATTACCATTTTAAAAAAGCAAATCTTTTGCAAGTAATTTAAATTAATTTTCTTTCTTTATGAAAGAAATAGATTTATAATTTAGTTTTCTGATGAGTACCAAAAGAAAATGAAAAATTTATGAAAAAACAACATTTTTAGAAGTTAAATATCAAGATATTTAATTGTGATAGCATTTAATTAGCTTGATGATTTTTTTTAATGTAAAGATCTTGACCTGCAGTTTAGCCCCAAATCACCTAAAACAAGAATATATTCAAATTTTAAATGTGACTATTTATTAAATTTGTCTCCAGTGATCTCAAAATTTACTGGGATGATTTTAATGATTTTATTTTAAAACAAAAGGCTTTGACCTGCAGTTTGTTTAAAAGTTTTGCTTTTAAAACTAGAATACATTCTAATTTAAATTATCTTGTAGATTAAAAAGCAAAATACACTTTTCTTGAAATTCAGAATTGTTTTTACTATCATGGAAACAATATATCATTGTAAACTTGATTTAACTTGGAGTTTAAAAACAATTTTGTGCTCACTATTAATTTTAGATTCATACTGCAATGCTAAATGAATTTTTAGGTCTTCCAATGTTCTAGAAAATTTAAAATGTCCTTATTGGTAATGCCTTCAAGATCCTGCATTCCTAAATCTCATGTCCAGCTTTAATTGGTGGAACTTCTTAAAAACAGCGAGTACACTTTCCCTTAAAAAAATCCAAGGACTTTTAAATATCATGCAATTTTTTTCAAGAATGTCAATCAACCCTTCATTATGAAGTTGTTTATGTTTCTGGGGAGAAAAATCATAGCAAACTAGTCTTATTACTTATTAAGCAAAATTTATGTATTAAAATATATCAATAACACCCAAATATGTTAAAAGCTAGCTTTGAAATAGTTAGAGTACCAGCTCTAAAATACTTTATGAAACATCTAGATCAAATTATATTTTTTTATCAATGAATTATTAAAAGCAATCTGTTGACATTTTCAAAATCAACGAGTTCACAGACTTCCTCTGATGCAGTGTTTGAAATTAGCGGTCGTTAGTCGTAATTTGCGACTAGAAATTTCAATTTGATGACTAGATTCTTCAATCTGGTCATCAAATTTGACGCCTAACAATGCTATTGTTAAATATCAGTCTTCCCTTTCCCTTTGACTAAATTACGATCCCTGGTAGAAGACTGGACAGCGGTCGAAAAAAAAAGTGGCATTTTATACACGTCCTCAGTGATAAATCTGCAGGTGGTACACAAACAGTAAAATCCCCCTCTGTCTATTCAGGGAAAGACAACATTGGGAGCTTTATTGTACTTCATCTCACCCCCACCCTTCAAGACCTGAAATTGCACTTCCAAAGAATTTATTTGTTTTTCTTTATCCTCAGACATTCTGATGTCTGAGACTTCAGGTATTTAACAAGTTTCTATTGCTCCCCTCCCCTTTATCCCCTCGTACATCTACATGTTCCACTTGGAAGAAAAGGGAGTGATCCTGCAGAGTCTTTACATTCTAATTGCTTACTATTATAGAACACACTCCGTTCCAGATTAAATCGTTCCAGCATCTTGCAAATTTGGTTAGCTAATATTTTGTTATCAGACATTGAAAATGACATTTTTATAGCTGCCAAGTGTTCCAATGTTTATGTACTTGTTCCGTTTTTCAGTCTTGTTCCGGGAATCCGATTTGGATCCACAGTAGACCGATTTTTCTTTTCCATAACATTTATATTTTATTGCATGCAAATCTGCATATTTTTCATCTGCATATGCATAAGAGTATCTACAAGTCCTGAAATCGGAAGTAGGTCACCGAAATGAGAAACAAAGTCAGGAATTTTAAGATCGAGGTTTTTCCGTTTTTTCATCCAAAAATCCATTTCCACGTGATTGTATCTGTTTCTAATTAATGTGGGAGAAACATATTTGCATCGACTAAAATTTTTATGATAATTTCATGTTATATACAAAAAAATTATTTTTCAGATGTATTATTAAGAAATGAAGAGCTATATTGCACGGTACCACGATAAACAGCATTTGTCCGCGATCTTCGTTATATTTTGTTTCATTGTGAACATATTTTTCCACTTCTGCAAACTGTTTGCATTGTCTAAAATGTTTGTAATTATTTCGTATATATTATATTATGCAGAAAAACTATTTTTCAAGCATATTTTTAATGACATGAAAGGCCATTTTGAAGTAGTATCGCAATAAGCGGCATTTGTGCGCGTTCCTCTATATTTCGTTTTATTTTGAAAGTATTTTTCAACTGTTACAATTTGTTTGCATCATTTAAAACGTTTATAATTATTTTGTATATTATATAGGAAAACTATTTTTCAAACATATTATTAGTGAAAAGAAGGCTATTTTGCAGCAGTATGGGGGAAAACAATATTAGTGCACGATTTTTCCTCATGCAATATGTTCTTATCTTTCTTTCTGGTAGGTTGGCATCTATGCATTTTTTATATCAATCCTTGAAGCTAATGTGATTCATACTTTTTTTTTATTATTACCCAGGCTGTCTAGCTCACCCAAAGGGTGTGGAAAACCCAGACCACACGGTAGACCCGAAGGCTTACTGCAGTTATATATGTGGCCGGGCACCCAAAGGATGTAGATGAGTTTTAAGGGTATGATTTATATTTTGTCAAAGCAACAAGAAAAAGTGTAGCAACTATAAAACAAAAATTTATTATTGACTTGCAAATACTGAACTCTAAATGTCAACTCTGCATTTCTTCGTGAAGCTTCGATATTTGCATTGACTGCCAATCTCTGGACAAATATGCAAATTCTCCCCTCCCCCTTTTTTTAAACTTTTAAGATGAATATAGTAAACAGATTTTAAAATGAAATTCCATACTTTGACGAAATTTGAAAAAAAAAAAAAATAAAAAATAAATTTCGCCCAAGATTCCCTTATAATATTTTAATTGTAAATGTGTTTAATTCTTATATTTGTAAATAATATGAGAAAGATTATATGGAAATGTCACTAAAATGCGCATTTATACGTGATTCTCGGTTTATCCCGTTTTATTATCACATATTTTCCATTTTTGCAATTTCTTTTTATTAACTAAAACTTTTATATTAATTGTTATTTTAACCCAGGAAAATTAATTTTCAGGCATGAAATGAAGGGGTATTGGGGCAATGATTGTATAAGATGACCATAATTTAGAATTGTTAAATAGAAGTTTTTTTTTTAATTTTTTGTTTTTTATGTCCTTTTTGCCAAGTAAAAACAAATTAGCATTTTTTTCTATTTATTTTCGTTTGGGTTTCTTTATCAGTTTATTTTAAATTTTAAGAAAATTTAAAACAATTTTTAATACAAAAATCTGAATTATTCTTTGTTTATATCTTTAACAAAAATGGACATTTAAAAAATAGTTGTTATTGTTAGAGATGTCAAAATGGCAAGTAGCCATGTCTATTTGGCACCTAGAGTCAAAACTATAGGCGTCAAATGACGCCTAGTACAAATTTTTAATTTCTAACACTGCTCTGATATTCCCCTCATAAACTTTGCAGATGGAATATAAAACTAAAAAATAAAAAACAATATAATAAAAAAAATAAAAAAACATCATGATATGAAAATAATCAACTTTAATTTCTAAATATATTGACCTCCTCCTCCCCACAAGTGCCTATTATACTAGATGTTCTAGGTGCTTGATACTTGTTCATACCTAGTGAAGAAAGGAATGGAATATCATGGCAGTTCTCACATAGTAAATTTTGGAAGGAAATAAAGTTGCTAAGAAAATTTTGGGGAAAAGCAGAATGTGAATTTTAAGTATTTTCAAGGCTTTGAAATTGTCATTTAAAATCAAGTAAAATTCCAGATTTCCAAGCACTCATACACACTCTGTTAAAATCAGTGAAAGTTATCCGTATCACTTAGATGCTAAGAAATTATCATATAAAATTATAGATTTGCAAAATTGTGATTCAAAGCCGTTTAGGGATAGATCCTGAGAATAAATCATGATTGTCTTAGTCTCACAAGAATGTTCACGAAAGTTTTATGAAAAATGCTCATAAATTAGTATAAGGTTAAATTTTTACAAAAATGGCCAAAATTTGATATTTTCAATCTTAATGGCATATTGAAAGAATATCGGAAAAGTTGCTTTTATATGCAATTAACAGCTACCATCGAGCCAGTATTTAGACTATTAAACAAATCAAACAGACACAATGCAAGTTATTGTAATTTAAGATTTTGTAGCTTTAAATAGCTAAAGACAATAATTACAAGGACTTGAATCATGTGACAACATAAATGAATTTAGGGAGTTCACTTATATTATATTGCCTAACAGCAAGTATTTCTGTTCTTTGTATCAAGGTGCATGCACTATTGATGTAAAATAAACAAAGTACTGTTCAAAGCAGAGAATATCAATATTTCTACCTTAATGCCTCACCTAAAAGTAAACTTTGTGGTTATACCTTTCTTGTAAGCGAATTTAAATACATCAACATTTTCGGCTTTTTTAATTCATCAAGTTATAAAATATCTAGGAGACTACTTCACAGTATTCCCTTTGTACTTCTCGAGGAGGTTAGCCTTCCAGTTAAAATTTTTTTAGCTTTATAGCCATTATTCTTTAATTATACCTAATGATTGCATTTTGTTGATTTACTTAGTAGTCTACATATTAGTAGTCAATGGTAATTGTTAATTTCACTAGAAGCAACAATCTCAATGGACCTTCTGTATGCGGGAGGTAATATGGTTAAAAATATCAAATTTTGCACTTTCTTTCATGAATTTAACTTTATTATACCAATTTATAAGCATATATTATAGGGATTTAGGGAGTACATCCACGCATCCCCCCCCCCCCAGAATCTGTTTTTGGGAAGCTTTAAGTCATAATTTCCCAAATTTATTATTTCATACATTAATTGCTTGGTGTCTGAGTGATACAGACTCTTATTTTAGGAAGTTCCATCAATTAATAAAACTTGTTATGAGCTTTAGAAATAGATAATCTTAAAGGTATTGCCAATAAGGACATTTTAGATTTTCCAAAAGTTCAGAAGCCCTATAAACTTGTTTAGGTGTACAGTATGAATTTAAAATTAATTGTGAATACAACATTTTACTTAATCTCTAAGTTGACCAAAGATTATGAGGTTTCTACATTTGTGTGAAAAATTCAGATTTTCAAGAAACATGTATTTTGTTTTTCAAATCTACATTGCTTCAATGACTGTAACAAACTCATATAAAATTTCTTCACAGCTTGAAAGTTGGATATGTCTTACCTTTAAAATTAAATATTAGTTATTTGTTCAGGACAGATTCAAGAATTATTATATAAAATACACACATAACTCTTGCTTTAAGTTTGACCTTGAACAATACTCCAGGTATTGAAATCTCCCATTTAAAAAATATTTGACATTTTATATTACATATCTTTCAAAAAATAAATCTTGAAATGAGTTTTTCTTTCTAGCCTGATATACATGCTTTACTGCATCAATCTAAATATTTTAAATATTTTTATAAGATAGCTAGTTTTATTTCTAAATTACAAACAGTTTGACATTATACAGTAATTTAAAAGTTACAAACAATGTGACATATTTTACTTATTGCTTTTACAGCATGATAAACAAACAAGAATAATTGAAGTTACTTACAGTAACTGAAAAAAGAATGTTGAATGTTGACACTAACCTTTAAATTGAGATGCATCACCAGATTTTTGCTTACTGTCAATATTTTTAGAAACCTACAAATACAAATAAAATCATGAACATAATGTTCCTTTTTTCAGTTTATATTTAAAACCAACAAATATTTTATATCAATATTCACTATTTTTATTGGGTGCAAATCATAAACAGTAAAACTATTTTGAATTTTAAAGGTGGAAACTAACAAGAGCAGAGTATTTCAACATAAAAAAAGTTCTAAAATAGACTAAAACAAATAAGCAATTTTAGAAATATAAAAATAATGCAAGTTCTGCATTGTGTTCGAAAAACCTAAATTATATAAAATATGAAAAAATAATGTAACTAAGCAGTTATATGTTCATACATATACAACAGCTTCAATCCAAATAAAAAACTTAATCAAGAGCATAATTCTTTAGGTGCAACAGCCCAATTATATAATCAAGAAAAATTTCATGACAAAGAAAAAAAAAAAACTCAAACGTAAACAGAAGTGACACAGCTTGCCACATGATAAACAAGCAACAATGATTGCAGGTATTTTGTCATTATATAAGAAAAATTTCATGACAAAGAAAAAAAAAACTCAAACGTAAACAGAAGTGACACAGCTTGCCACACATGATAAACAAGCAACAACGATTGCAGGTATTTTGTCATTTCAAAGATCTTAGCTGTTTACCCTATTTGCAGTTGATTTTAATGATTAAAAGAAAACTTCATATTTGAACTACATCTGCCCACACAAAACACATTTTACTTCCTTTTCTAATTTACGATGATTATTTAAATATTTTGCTGTCTATAATTATGTAAAGATATATGTTCCAGTTAAGGAAAAGTCACTAACATTATTTATTTACAATAACCAGCTTTTTCTTACTGGGAATATCTTTTAAAATATTTAGATTTCCTAATATATACAAAATTGATATAAAAAATTTGGATTGAGGCAGAAGTGCATGTGGAAGCCCTCTAGTTCCCTTACTATAAGTTGTTTCATAGAACCATGGAATATAACTGCAATACTTTTTGACTTTGTTCTGGAATAACAGATATTTTGCACATGCTCTTTCAAATAGTTAGGTCAGGGTATAGTGCCTATAAGAGATAGTGTCCCAACCGAGGCGAAAAATGGGTTCCCTAAAAGCAGTCACCGCCAGATGCCATTGGTTTCGAATAAGAGCCAAGGTATTAACATTAAAATTAATCTGAATTTAATGCAAATGAAATGGTTGATATCTTTGGAAATAACTGAAAAATTCATGTGAAATTTGGTTTGATTATTGCAACTGGTATACACAAAAATTCATTTGATTTTCAGAGAGATTGAGCTAAGGATATATTTTTATTTTTAAAATTTTATTTAACTTGATCTAGTGTTCGTTCAAACCTTTGAAGTCTAAAATATTCAGGTTCCATTTATCACTGCAATGTGAAATTCGGTATGATGTTTTCTTTTGTGGTACATTTCAGTTCATTCAATATTGAAGCTTGTCAGGCTAGCCCATCCCATTCATTCCCTTTTTTGAGAATAACCTGAAAATCAGAACAAGTATAAAATCTAAATTTAATATATTTTTTTCTTGTGGGGTATATTTTATTTCTCTCGATTTTGAATTGCATCGGGCTAGCCTGTCTTGGGCCCGCCTTACAAATTCCCCCGTGTTTGAGGAATAACACCAGAATAGGAGCATTAAAAAATTCCAAGTTTAGCATGTCCTTGTTATTTGTGGTTTAACTTTTCTTATGGGGTTCGCTCATCCTGAGCCCAACAAAAGGAATGCACTTGTTTTTGAGCATAATTAAAAAAATCGAAGAATTTAGAATGTCTACATTTAGTATAACATTATCCTTTGTGGTTTATTGTATTTTTTCAGATTTCGAACCTTATCAGGCTAGTCCATCTTGGGTCCGCCATAGAAATTTACTCGTTTTTCAAGAATAACTTGAAAATTGGAGCAGCAAGAAAATCTACATTTAGTATAGCATGGGGTATATTTTATTTCTTTGGATTAATCCTAACAGGCTAGCCCATCTTGGGTCCACATTAGGAATGTACTCATTTTTTGGTGAATAATTTAAGAAACAGAGTAGTCAAAAATTTCAAGTTTAGCATGTTGTTATCTGTAATAGTACAAATATTTCAGTTCTTTCAATTTTGAACTTTATCGGGTTAGCTCATCCCGGGCCTGATATAGGAATGCACTTGTTTTTTGAGAATAACTCAAAAACCGGAGCAGCTAGAAAATCTCAAAAAATGATTATTTCAATTTGTTCTCAAAAAACAAGTACATTGCTATGGCGGGCCCACAGCAGACTAGATCTGCAAGGTTCAAAATCCAGAGAAATAATATCCCAAAAGATAATGATATACTACATTTAGACATTTTAGCTCTGCTTTGGTTCTTAAGTTAATTAAAAAAAAGAATGTATTCCATGTTGAGCTCAAGGCGGGTTATATTGATATGGTTTTTAATTCAAAGGGTTAAAATATACTGCAAAAGTTAATGACATGCTAAACTTGGAATTTTTTGCTATTCTGGTTCTCTAGTAATTCCCCCAAAACGAATGGATTCTTAAGGCAGGCCCAAGACGGGCTAGCCTGATAGGGTTAAAAATAGAAAGAATTAAATTTTAACCAAAAATAAAATAATATACTAAATTTAGATTTTCTAGCTGCTCCGTTTTTCCAGTCATTTTAAAAACTTTGAATTTTTAGATACTCCTGTTCTCAAGTTATTTTACAAAAATGGATGAATTTCTAAGACGGGCCGACAGGATAGCCCATTATGGTTCAAAATCAAGAGAATTAAAATATACCCCAAAAGAAATGATATATTAAATTTAGATTTTCTACTTACTCTGATTTTTAAGTTATTCTCAAAATACAGGTACATTCCTATGACGGGCACAGAACGGGCTGGCCTGATAAGCTTCCAAATTGAAATAACAGAAATGTACCACAAAAGAGAACATCATACCAAATTTACTGTGATGAATGGAACCTGATCATTTTTGACCTCAAAGGTTTGAACGAGCACCAGATCAAGTTAAATAAAATTTTAAAAATAGAAATATATCCTTAGCTCAATCCATAGGCGCCGAGTTTTCAAAATCTCAGGGGGGGCACGATCCGATAAAGTTATATAAAAGATTCACAAAGATGATAAAGATATAACAACTTACAAGGCCGCCTTGAAGAAAGCAAGCATATGTCAGTTAGGTGACTACAATTAGTTCGAGATCATTTTAAGCCTTCGCTTCAGACCAAAAGAATAGTATGCGCCCTTAACCCTTTCGGGACGGCGGCATTCCGAAACCGCCATGGCCCAAAGGATGGAGCGCTTTGTTTAAGAACTTTTCCCAAAAGACGGCTAATTTTTTGCACTAAGCCTAACTCTCGAAAAAAATTCACTAAAAATCACCCGTTCAACACAGCATTCTACTTTTTCAGGAAGAAAGGAAATACTTATTTTCTATTTGATGTATATTTTTTATATAAATTTTCTTTTATCCAAATATTAAAAATTTTAGTGTATATATGTTTTAGGTACAGATAGATTATTCTTTGGCATGTCCTTCTGATTATTTAAAACTGTACCACACATATGCGTATTCTTAGACAACAAATACTTTGCAAGTATAGGAGAGGTAAAAAATATATCCAAATACAAAGTATATCCTTTTCCTGAAATTTCATTTAGAAATGTTTTCACAACGCGTTCTCCATACCCACCATCATAGCTTGATAATTCCGTGTCCTTTCCAGCATACACAAGGAAATTCCATTTATAGCCTGATTCCGATTCTGACAATTTATATATTTTTATTCCATATCTGGACCTTTTCGAGGGCATATATTGACGAAATCCCAACCTTCCTTTCCATGAGAACAGAGATTCATCAATGAACACATTTCTTCTAGGAGTGTATATAGATTTAAATTTTGAAACTAATGCATCTAACATGGGTTTCAATTTATCTAGTTTTTGGGCATTACTATCAAGAGTAAAATGAAGGTAACGTAATATTCCTATAAATCGATTGCGACTCATAACTGAATTAAAAAAAGGAGTACTGATAATTGGATTCTTAGAAAAATACATTTTAAGATTTGGTTTTCTTACAATGCTTGTCAAAATTACTAGTGCGAGAAACACACGAAATTCGTTTCCTGTCACAGGTGTAAATACATTGTCACAGGTGAAAACACATTTCAGTTCCTGTCACAGGTGTAAATACATTTCCTGTCACAGTTGTAAATGCATTTAGGTGGAGTCTTCGATGTGGAAAGAGAGAGGAGATTTTTCTCCCATTTTCTCTTTGCAAACTCATTAGTTGCTTTTACGATAAATTCTACTAGTTCATCATCAAAAAATATGCTAAAAAAATCAAGTTCCTTATCTAAATTAGACGGCATGATATTGTGATTTATTCCAGGTATGTTCAGAAACTCCAAAGAATTCAGATCTTTCAAATTACACGTCCAAACATCATTCGAAAAAACAGCAACTGAAGCTGGCGGCGTTATAATAATAGTACGCTCAGAATCTGAAGAATCAATTGCATTTTCAGATTCATCATCCACGAATCTTCACTATATGCAGCGCTTTCATTACTGTCTGCTTCGTTTACCATACGCGTATATTCTTCCACAGAAAGAAAACGTTTCAAACCAGCCATACTTTTATCCGAAATAACCTAATCATTTCATTGCCGCACATTCCTTTACCATAAGTTACCATTAAGTTAATACATGTTAATGCTTAATATCAACTCTTAACTACCTATCAGTTGATTTTAACACAATAAATTAAAACAATGAACCCAGCAATAATACAAAAGTATCCAAATACTATTGTCTATATTTAAATAGTTTTAAATTAAATATGTAAATAAATTAATCATCACTATAACCACACATTCAGCTAAATTAAAAAAATCTTTAAAACAAAGCAATTTATAAAAAAAAATCTCATAAATCATATTTTTATGCAAAATTTGGATGACAAGTTGGTTGAAATTTCTTATCATAACTAAAACTTTGAAATTTTTATCAGGGGGGTGGGCTGAGTATACCTAGTGTGTGTGTAGGGGGGGGGGGGCTTAGCTCCCTGTGGCTCTTGCCTGACTACGGTGCTGTGCCAAACATCCGGTGCTCGGCAGGAATGAAGTTACCCGCGGGGTTTGCAACTTCAAACGGAATGGATACCACCTGTAAAGACAGCACTGATATATAGAATCAAAGAGTAATTACAGATAAGATCTCTTTAGGTAGACAAAATAAGTCATCTCTACTTTGTGGTAATCATTTATAGGACTGGAGCGAAACAGCTATTTTTTGGAAATGCCAATAACATGGCTGTAAATATTCCATTTCTCTTTGCATTAAGTGGTCAGTTGAAAAGATTCTGGTAACCAGGTGTTTTTGTCATTAGCGTAAACATGTTTCCTGGGAATAAAGATGAGCTTGGTTTGTATGTGAGATAGTGTAGGGAGCTATGGTAAGGAAGATGGGAACAAGACTGAACTGAAATGTGACATTTACTTCGATAGAATTTTCTTTCAATTACTTTTATGCTAAAAAAATTTCATTTTTTGGTATTTAGTAACATATGCAGTTAGAAAAAAATCTTGAAATTTCCCAGAGGGGGCAAAGCCCCCTCTGGAAAAGTTCAGCGGGGGCCCGTGCCCCCGCTGAACTTGAACCCCCCCTTTTAATTATTAGATCTAATTACGAATCAGGCAGGAAGAGGAAAAAATACTGATTAGATAAAATCTTAAATGGCAAAGGCTTGTGATATAATACTTCTGAAAAAAAAAAAAAAAAAGACTGAAAACCGAAGAAACTAAAACTTATGCTATTGAGCCTCGAGTAACACTACCAAACCACATTGAGAGTTTACAGTGCATCACAGTTTGACCCAATACGCTCAAATAAAAGATGAATAGTCATAGTTAAAGTGCTGTATGAGCAAAGATAAGTATAAACCTAATACTTAGACAAATGACTAAAGGTAAAACACATAATTATACAAAATACAGGAAAACTTTGAAGGAGCTAGGATGCAATTATGAGCCTGAAAAGATTCAAAAAGGCATAATGAAAAGGAACAAAATTTTTGCATTCTCTGCAAATATAAAGCCCAAAGTGATTGTTTGGCCCTTGGAACATCCTTAATTGAGATGAAATGTTGACAGGATAGTTTAAGTCTGGTCTTCTTCTATTGGCAATAAAAGAAAGATACTTAAAAATAGCATTAAGAAATTTAAATATTTTTTCTTCTTGGCTATTACTATATGTTAAAAAAAAATAGCTAATAATTTAAAGCAGTAGGTGATTTCCAAATTTTTTATCCTGCAGAACTGACTTCTTTACACTTTTAATATGAGCAGTTTTAGGTAGAGCCTATATGTATGTTGGGACTAATGGACTAATTTTTGTGAATTTGTCCTTATATTTTCATAGCTTCTGCAGAGCCCTTGGGACTCTGCAGAGCACAGTATCCCAAAGTGTAGTTTCCAATCACTGTTATAAAGCACTAAACTTAAAAAGCTAAACAGACACTGAACTGTCATTTGAGACATACTTCCGGTAGCCCCCTGGTTCATTTGGCCAGTGAGTTGCCCCACTGTAGCACAGTGATTGGACCTCATGAACGTTTGGAGCTAACATTCACCTCTCACATCAATGGCATATGGTGCTCCAGTTTCCATGTTGCTTATTCACAATGCTATTTCTCCATTGAAGATACACTTTAACTACAGCAGTACACAAACAGTTCATAAACTGCCCTATTTTGGAAATACTGCCACCCTTGGACCGAAACCCGATAATCATCCCCTTTTCCAAATTTGATAAATCACTCCTTTTATCCATGACAGCAACAAGTGATATGGTTTCAGAATGCCTACGTCATCCCTTATAAACCCACCAAGCCAGCTAGCTCACGACACGTGAATTCTTTCATTGACTACACACTGTTGACGTAAAAAGTAGGAGGTGGTCACAATAGTGTGACTCGACCCTGTATAAGTCCTAAATAAATCATTAAAATTGTTTTTAACTGCAAATGTTAAAACATATAAATCTGTAAAATAAAATATCAAAGATTTCAATTCAACATGGAAAAGTCATGTAATGAGTCTAATAATATAAAAATTTGGAAGTAATGAGTATGGGTAAGCATAAGATTCAATAAAAGAATAAAAAGCAGAATATTTTGTAGTTAAAGAAAGATGGTAAAATGAATATAAATATTGTTAAAACAAACTGTATCAAATTCGTTGCCAAAATTAAAAAAATAAAACACTGGTAAAAACATCTAAAGCAATAGATATTTATGTGAAAAAAAAGAGAAAATGCAAGTAGAAAAAAAAAATTGTATTTATCTAACCATAACCTCACAGCATAAGTTCCAAACTACAAGACTATAGAGTTTTAGTAAAACTTATAGTCTTGTAGTTTGGGTAAAGCTTCCTAACTTTTAAATTTGGAAGTAATAAGTATGGGTAAGAGTAAGATTCAATAAAAGAATAGAAAGCAGGGCATTTTGGAGTTAAAGAAAGATGGTAAAATGAATATAAATATTGTTAAAACAAACTGTATCAAATGCACTGCCAAAATTAAAAAATAAAACACTGGTAAAAGCATCTAAAGCAATAGATATTTATGTGAAAAAAAGGAGGAAATGCAAGCAGAAAAAAAAATTTGTATTTATCTAACCATAACTTCGCAACATAAGTTCCAAACTATGAGAATATTGAAAAAAAAAAATGTTTTAGATCAAGATTGCTGAAAGTAACACGGCTGAAGTGGTATAGGGAGACAGAATTGCACAGTTAACCAATAGACTGAGATGTTTTCCAAAACATATCTTAACCCATTCAGGATCACCATGGCATATATGGAAAGGAGAGATTCTCCCTTCTCCGGCCCACTGATACATATTTGCTATGTGATGGGGATGGTTGTTAAGAGTTCAGTGATGCCAATGTGCAACATAGGATTGGGACGTATAATTAATATTTTTAATAATACTAGATGGCAAAAGAATCCTATAGTTGTTGCAAAGCTAGCTACTTGAATCATTGACCTTCACATTTTAGTTTTAGTTTTTTATGAGACTACTGATTAAGTTATCTGCATAAACAAACATACTAGCTGTTTAGTCATATCCTCAAGCTGTTGTGGCGGTTCTGATTTAAAAGGCATGTTGACGGAGAGATTTAAAGGGATGATTTTTTTTTATGGCAGTTATTTTGTGCTTATTTTAATGATGAGAGTCTTGGGTGGTACATTTAGAAAGTGATTAGGGCTAAGAATTCTTATCGTTGGGTTTCAGAGGGGAGTGTATATGAGCTAGTAAGGATTCAATCAGAAGAATTGCAATAATCATGCCAAAAAGAGTAAAATATATTTCTGAAAGTAAAATTTAACAATTGATGAATGAATCTCACAGTAATATTAGAAGAAAGTGAAATAGTTGCCATGTGCTTTAGTCTAGAAGCTTATTTAAAAGACATTGATGTGTGTAATAATGTTTCTGACACTTTTGGTACAGATAATTAGAGTTCAAATGTCGAACATCTGACATATCTTCAGTTTTTTTTTAACTCTGAACTAAATATAAATAGTTCAAAGCCTCTTTCAAATGAAATTAATTGTTTTAATCTGCATTACATTGATGGTACTATACAAGTAATAGTAAACAAAGAAACAAGTTTTAAAGGCTCATATTTGAAAAACAATTGTGGAGTCCCGTTCAGATGAAATAACATCCATGTATTTCTGTGATAATGGTAGATGTATTTTAAAGCAAAGTTTATTAAATGCAATTTTTTCAAGGTGCTAGGTTTAGCATAAAAAAGTGCCTGGACCTGGAGTAGCAGACGATTTTCGGCACACACAGTTTTGTGGAAGGCTTCTTTTTTCACTCCGCAGTCGTTAACGGATTAAATATCTCCCTTTGAGCATAATGACCAGTGTTTGGAGAAAAACAGTCAAAGCTTATAGATCTTCATGTCTAAAGTGCTTTATAATTAAAAATAATAAAATATAATAAAAATTAATAATACCTCTATATTAAAAAATAATCCTGCAAATTTTTGGCACTACATTTCAAATAGACAACAAAACATACAGCTTTGAAATCTTACATATGGACAAGTAGAGGTTCGAAATGGGCTTAGAACTTTAATTTAAGCATTAATTACTTAAATATTAATTAATAAAATCCAGCATTGCCAGTATGGGCAAATATCTAAGTGGTTGAGCAGACTTTCAAATTCTCTGCAATTAGTTGTTAACAGAAACATCAGAAAGATGGCCAACGACTAAATTATTGAAGCCCTAAAAACATTAAAAATATAGTTATATTTAATTCTAGACTTGACTACATTAGTTAGTACACTTTGACTTGAAATTAGTTATCATGACAGGGCAGGTAGAGTTTATAACCACATAAGAGTGGTTTATGATCTTAATCCTCCAAGAAATAAAATACCAAAAAATTATATTGAAAGTGACTTTCAAATGTAAATAAACTTTGCGATTATCAGTTATTCTGACAGTTAAGATGCTTAGAGTTAGAGATATTTCTTCTTCTCTATGATAATAACAATCATAATGAATTAACTATAGTTATTCATAATTGTTAACTCACTAGATGTCTTTAAAAGCATGAAGAGCTTCTTGGAGTTTAACAGCATAGCTGCCAACCTTAGGGAATAGAAATTAGGGAGATTATCACATCGTCCCAAAATCCTTATAGCATGTCTAAAATTTTGTAACAGTTGAAGAGATTTTTATTTAATGTAGGAATTTTTTACTTTGAGTAGGGATTTTTACTATTCCCTAATAAAATATGGAAATAGGTATAGGGATAATATCAAATCTAATCTGAATAATTAAATAAAAATTAATATAGAAAATAAATTAAAAATAAACAAAATGACAATAAATACCTTAGTAACAATAATAGTAGCATATTTGGCATTTTTGAGAAGTTTTAATATTTCAGTGATTAACAGGCATGAAATTGCAGAAAGATCAGAAAAGAGGAAGTTTTGAATTCATTAAAAAAAGTGTGTGATGATCTATGTATACTTTAAATCTTATTAATTATAAACAGTAAATTTAAAATTAGAAAATGGAATTAAAAATGCATCAGCTCTATTATACATATAATAATTAAATCTATCAAAATTGAAAAACTCAAATTGAAATATATTTCATGAAATTTTAATTATTCTATTATACCAAATTAGCATATCTTACTTTCAACAATTACATAAATACAAATATCTGGATAAGTTACAAACCTTAACTCTTTAATATAAAATATTACATTAAATTTTTCAGGCACTGATAACAAAGCTAAAAATAAAAATACTTGATATTCAAATTTTACTTTTTTTATCTTGTTTATTCTGATATTGTACTAAAAAACCCGAAACTAAATATACATGCGCAAATTGTGGAGGAGACCACCCAGCAAGTTACTGGGGTTGTGTTGAATTCCCCAAACCAAAAATTTACCAACGTACCTTCACCAGTAAGCTCACCGAAAATACTAGTACTTATTCTGCTGAATTTCAGGTTAAAAAAAGATGATTTTCCAAAACTTCCAGATAAGAGTAAAATTTTAAATTTTAATAATAAAAAACTGCCACTAGAAGATGGTAACCACAATAACGACGATTGGTTAGAGTTTATAGTCATGATTGTGAGATTTGAGAAAAACAGGTATGAGAGAGACTTCTTATTAAGAGTTCTAGAAATCGTCCTCCCTAATCTCAGAGAGTCCAAAACAATTATTGATTGTGTAAGTATCATGTACAAAAGTATCTGTGACCTAGCTAGAAAACAAAAAGAGTAAATGAAAAGCAGACTTCAAGGGCCATCCTGCTATCTTCAGAGCATTTCCTATTGGAGTGCTCTGAATCTCTACTCCCTATTGCAATAGCACTTCCCCATAGCTCCTCCCCTTTCCTCGCTTGACTCCAACTCTTGTCTCATGGCAGTGTTCCACGGAGTACATCCCTATTCCAAATTCTTCCTTTATTTCTTGGAGAAATTTTTCTTCTCCTTATTCCAAATTATGCGACATAGATGGCTGAATTGGGATTTATCCTAATTCCGTTCAAAGTGAACCGCTATGATCCCATTGTATCCCTATCATGTTAACCTCACTTTTCTATGATTTCCCAAATCTTTTTAATTTGAACGGAGATTAAAGCAAACCCTTTGGCTTTGCTAGGTGCCTCAAATAGCATCCCTTGAGATATTTCTAATGTATAAAAATTGTTAATAGTAAATGTAGATTTATTGAAAACAGGATGTTTTTTAACAGTATCCGTCTTCTGTTTCTTTGCTTTAACAGTATCTGTCATCTACATTTTGCTGAACCTGCAGCCTCATAAAAAGTGAAAAATATTTACATAATTAAATGAAATATACTGAGGATTGCGGACAAATGCAGTTTTTTTCAATGTTGCAAAAAAATAGTCTTTCATTTCATTAATTATGCGTTTGGAAAATAGTTTTTACATATAAAACATGTAATAATTGCAAAAATTTTAATCAATGCAAACAGATTACAAAAGTGAAATATATTTTCACAATTAAATGAAATATACTGAGGATCGCATACAAATGCAGTTTTATGTGATGCTGCAGAAAAATAGTCCTTCATTTCACTACTTATACATTTAGAAAATAGTTTTGAAGTATGAAACACGAAACAATTACAAAAATTTTAGTAGTTGATGCAAACAAATTACAAAAGTAGAAAATATTTCCATAATTAAACAAAATATACCAAGGGTCACATACAAATGCATTTTTTTGCAATGCTGCTGCAACAGATCCCCACTTATGAGCGTCACACTTGCAGATGAGAAAGAACAGGAAAACTGTGATCTCAAACTATTTTCATCCATGAAAAGAAAAATATTTCTTGGGTGAAAAGCAGAAGTATTCGGAAAATCAAAAAGTGGAAATTTACAGATCTGCGGAAAAATCCCATGCTTGTTGATAAGTAGCAGACTTTGTTTTTTTTTCAAAAATGCTTCACTTGTAGTGATTTTTTCAGACATTGTAGAGATTCTTTTTCTAAATTTCCTTGCATACATGATGTTGGTCAAAATCGTCTAAAATTTGGAAGATTTTCATATTTTTCAGGAAATCTGAAGAAAGTGTAAAAATTCAAGAGAGTTAGCCGCTATATAGTAGCTAAAAGAAACTGATGTCTCTGAATTATTGTAGGTGTGCATGGTTTAACTTTGAGAGCCTGTTAAAGTTTGATGAACTGCAGAAGTTTGGCAAGTTTTAAAAACTGAGCTACATCAAAGATAATTGGTGACCCCTGGTATAGGGTTATATAAGCATGATCGGAGTACACCTCCTGCATCAACTAATTTTAATAACTTTTCTACAAAATTAAATAAGTTTATTTAAATCATAGCTGCCAACCTTCAAATATGAAAAACTGGGAGATTTTCGTGCAACGACATAAAGTATATCCCTGACAACTATACTCAGTCTAAATATTGTAAGCACAACTTTTCAATAAATAAAATTGTATGTCTGTGTTGCATATATATTAATTAATATGTTATAGATAAAAATATTTTTTAGAATAAACTTTACTATAATAAATAAATTTATTAACTTTAAATATGAAATGTTTTTAAACCTAGAAAAATGCTTTAGTTCACTGCATGTATAAGAATAATCTTACTTCCAAAATAGTTAATTCTCATAATATTTGATTAATTATGCAAAATATTTTTTTGAAAGTAACCAAAATATGAAGATAAACAATTTTAGTTTTCCTATTATGCAATAATTAGAGGATAGAGATGGATGGAAAAAGATGCTTGTGGATTGCCAGCAATGCACAGGTATAGAAACTAAATTGCGTAATCACACTATTTGTGGAAAAATATGTAGTTTTAAAATATTTACTCACACTATGAAAATAAGAGAGTTTTGTCGCTCTAATGTGGTATAATTAGAAGATGAAAATGGATGCAAAATTGCACTTTGTGATTATTTCGGCCTTAAAAGAAGGTAAATAAAGACAGCTGAAAACTGGGATATTGACCAGGAGATGGGAAGAAAAACTGGGAGAGTTGGCAGCTATGAAATATGCTGTTTAACCTTTAAGAAATGCTATTTTAAAATTTAGCAAACTGTTGATTGGTTTGCACATAAAATTTTGAAAATATATAATCTATTTCACCTCAAAAACTTGCACCTTTTCTCGATCAATCTTTTTCTTTAATAAACCTGTTGACAGATCGCCATCTTTTTTCATTTTTTCTTTTTCAGTTGAATCAGCTTTTAGTGGTCTGAAATGAATAGAATAAAGTTTAGCATTGGAAAAGTTTGGACACAAAAAAATATATATTTACACATGTACAAAATAAATAAAATTACTTACGAAGACTTTTGATCCTTCTCAAAAAAATTTGGAAATGATTTAAAGACAGATTTAATATAAGGTATGTTTTCTTCAAGAATTTTTTTGAAATTAGGGTCATACTTTCCATAGAGAATTGCTGCAGTAAACCCAATACCAGTAGAAGCTATAATGCCAAATACCACTTTTCCACTTGATCCACTATAAAAATATCCATATATTATATATATACATAAGTAAAAAAACTATGCAATGAGTAAGAAACTATGCAACAAGTAAAAAACCATGTAATAAATAATAAATTATAGTAAAAGGCAGGATGCAAATACTAAAACAAGTTTTAAATTCTTTTAGGATACAGACCAAAGATATTTTTATCAGAGTGGTATGGCTCGCTGCCAAATAAAATATTTTATAAAATTACGAAATATTTGGTATAAACAATGAAATCTACACTATTGATATATACTCCAAAAACAGCACTGACGCCAGTAACCCATAATGTCCAATTTTCAAAGATTTTCTTGCAGGTTACAGAGAATATAATGAATACAAAACTATGTATATTGTTGCAAAAGTGCAATATTCCCTCATTGGCACCTCCTTTTTCATCTGTCTCGGCCAGGTGAATAAGTCCACAGTCCATGATATCAACATGACGCGAGCCCAGGGGTTTCCAGGATTTCCCAGTTAGAAGAAGGGTTGCCAGATATGGTAATTTCCAGAAACTTCGAGAAACTCCATGAAATAACGATTAGTCTAGGAGATATGAAGAGATTTTCAGAAATTTCTACTGAGGCTATAAAAAGACTCATCTCTCCGTTGCAGGGAAGTTGACAAATTGAAGTGACACGAGCTAAACTGGACTGTGATCTTTGTCAATATTTTGATAATAGCAGCTGCTGTTTTTTGAAATTACTTTCATCAGTATTTTGAGAATAATATCGCTTATTCTGTGAAATTAGTGGAGCACTAAGTGCTGTTTGAGTGTATATTATTCCTGCTTACTTTGTGCTTGTGAATAAGCGTAAGTTAGCCAGAAACTTAAAAATCGTTCTTGTATCCTGAGTATACACCCACGATTCTAGAGGATATGTTCGTAACAATTGGTGTCAGAAGTGGGATTTTTGGAAACTATGTACATGGTATTAACTAGAAAAGCAATGGAGGAGCAGTTGAAAGAAATGATGGCTTTGATTAAAGCTGGACAAGGTGAGATGATAACTTTGATGAAAGCCAGACGAGATGTGATGAAAGACAGACAAGATGTGATGAAAGCCGGACAAAATGAGTTAAAAGCTGAACGAGTTGAAAGAGGTTATGATAGTCGTACAAGATGAGATGAAAGTCAGACAAGAAGCAATGAAAGACGAGATGAGAGATATATGACAGCCCCACTGGAGGACATTTTGGCTTCGGCAAGATACTGAACAAAGATTATGAATGCTCCTTCTGGTACAATGTGAGATCCGATGTTGAGTGCTGGTACAAAGAATGCACAGAATACAGCACTAGGAAAGGACTGAAAAAGAAAACACGTTGGTCTCTTCAGTGTTACAATGTCAGAGCTCTTTTCGAAAGAATTGCACGCGACGTTTTGGGGGCACTACCATGAACTGCAAACAATAACAAGTACATCCTAATGGGAATTGACTACTTCACAAAGTGGCCAGAAGCTTACGCAATCCCTGACCAAGAGCCTACAACTGTTAGTGAAGTTCTAACTAGGAACTGGATATGCCATTATAGGGTTCCCTTTCTCATCCATTCTGACCAGGGAATGAACCTTAGTATATTCACAGGACTGCAAACTACTCGGAATGGACAAAACTCAAATTATGCCTCTTCATCCTCAATCGGATGACATGGTAAAGAGATTCAACAGAAAGATACTTAATCATCTCTCCATATTCATATCCAGAAATGAACAAGACTGGGACCGTCACCTACCTTTGTTCCTTCTGTCCTACAGAAGTGCTGTTCACGAATCGACTGGTCATTCTCCATCAAAAATGCTGTTTGGCAGGGATCTACTATTACCATGTAACCTAATGTTTAGAAGACCATGTGATGCTCCTTCACCTGATGAATATGTGCAAAATTTGCAGGTATGGTTGGAGGAGGCTCATCGCTTGACTCGTGAGAGGATCAACATTGCTACTAATGGAATGAAGACCCGATATGATACCAAAGCAAATGAAGTACAATTCAAGGAAGGTGACAAAGTCTGACTGTTCAACCTTCGGTGATGAGCAGGATTTTCTACAAAACTACAGCACAACAGGAAAGGACCCTATGTCATCAAAAAAAGAATAAACAGTGTCATTTATCAAATCCAGAAATTGTCTTTAGTCAAGCCAAAAGTTGTTCATGTCGACAGATTGGCCTCATATTTTGAACCACAGTAGATTGATACTGCCCGAGATGTACAGTCTTAAGGAGGAGGCAGTATTGAGAATGAGTGATATTCCCTCATTGGAACCTCCTCTTTCACCTGGCTTGAAGACCAGGTGAAGAAAACACAGTTCCTGACGTGAGTTCAGCGTTGACAGATTTGGTGATTTATTGCCCTTTTGACAACTTCCGAAAACTTCAAGAAACTCCATATGAAATAGCGATTAGTCTAGGGGATATGAAGAGATTTCCAGAAATTTCTACTGAGGTCATAAAAGGACTCATCCCTCCATTGCAGGAGAGTTGATGAATTGATGTGATATGAGCTACATCGGACTGTGATTTCTGTCAATGTTTTGAGAACAGCAGCTGCTGATTATTTTCATCAGCATTTTGAAAATAATATTGCTTTTCTGTGAAATTAATAGAGCATTTAAATGCTGTTTGATTGTATATTGTTCTTGTTTACTTTGTGTTTGTGAATACATGTAAGTTATCTAGAAACTTGGACTTCTTGTTGTATACTGAGTATACACCTCCGATTCTAGAAAAAACATTCATAACAGTGTTAAGTGGTTATTAATGTTAAATGGAACTACAGGTTTTATACTTAAATTGCCTATAGTTGTTAATTCAAAACAAAATTCAATTTTATTTACAAAGATATTTCAGAGCAGTTTTTCTCAACATGAAGTAAAGAAAAATATTAGTAATGGTGGAGATGAGCAAATTTATGGTTAGCTTTGGAATCCAAACTTTGATAATGCTGGCAAAAAATGTTTTCTCTCACTAAAGTTGAAATAGTGTTGTTAAGTGACAATAAATTCGTAGTTCTGAATAATGAAATAATATAAACTCTATGCCTGGCCAAAACTGACTTACAGCGTGGCCAAAATACTATGAATACACACTTATTTGTGTAGGATAACCTCAATTTGTCACTGCAACTTGAAAAACAATGTTCAATGTAATTCTCACAGTGTTTGTCTTATAAGGATGAACAGAGTTCAATATACACAAGCATAACAAATTTAGTCATAAAGCATTGACTAATGAAATATCTTTTCCTTTCTAACATGCATTCGTGTACATAGAACTGAATTTTATTCAATCCATAAACTTAAATGTTACAACTTAATTTTGAAGTAATTACCATGGATTTTGTTATGGAACCAAAAATTTTCCTTTTGTTAAACTTTGTTACTGTTAAGTCAACTCATTTTAAAAAGCAACATTTTATTCTGTTCATTATTTAACCCTTTCGGGACGATTGGCACTCCCGCGTGTCGGCTGCGAACTTGCATTCAAGAACGGATGGCACGCACTCGTGACGGAGGAAACTTTACCATAAATGGAGAGTGGCATGCATGCGTGCCTTCACATGGAACATTTTAATTTGACTACTAGATGGCGTTAAATGTCCGTGCAACTAACATCAATGTATTTTGCAGATGCATGACCTTGGCATAAGGAGGATCCAATGAATTATTTTTCCATTTGGAGCGGTGAAACATGATTTTGCAATATAAATAGACAGAGCAATTCTCGCAGCATCAACAATTTTATAATCGAGTTTCAGGTTTTGTTTTTATTTCAGTGTTATGATTTTGTTGGTGAATCATAGGAATATAAGAGAGTATTTTTTTTTTTTGGGGGGGGGGGGGGGTTTAGAGGCAGTGAAATTATTTGTTTATTTCGGATAAAAGAATGGGAGCAACTAACGAGTATTTTGTATTCAGATTTGTATGAAAAATATACATCAAATAGAAAATAAATATTTCTTTTATTTCTGAGAAACTAGATTTCTGTGTTGAATAGGTGATTTTTAGTGAATTTTTTTTTAGAGTTAGGCTTAGCGCAAAAAATTTGCCGTCCTTTGGGAACAGTTCGGAAGCGAATCGCTCCGTCTTTTGGGCCGCGGCAGCTCCGGAATGCCGCCGTCGCGAAAGGGTTAATGAAGGAGTTCTATGTATAACAATCTTTACTCAACTCTACTCCATGGCTTACATTTGATATGAGAAACAAAGATTATATACACTAAGGTGTTTGTAATATTTTAAAGTGTATTAATATACAATATTCTTTTACAAAACATTGCTCTTTTGCAGTGTCATGTACCCTTTATGTGATATGAGCACCTTCAGGAATCCTAAAATGAACCTTGAAAGGCACACAATCATACTGTTCATTTATATTTTGGGGTGATAGAACCAATTTATCAAACCTGGGAATAGAACTTGAATATCTTTCAGATGGACTCACAGAAACCTATCAAAGAAAAGAAAGATTTTGAATAAACAAAAACATTGTATTTTAAGTAAATAGATAAACTAGAAATAGGTAGATAATTTATACTGGAAAAAATCTTATACTATCAGAATTTAATGGCTTTAGAGCTTAAAAGCAACTTTTATTATAAAACTGTTTGAAGAGTTTACAAACTACATATTTAAACACGAAAACACAGTGGTTAAATTAAGAAATGCAGTTCTAAATCTATTTTGATAAATATTCATATTAGAACAGGGGTCTTCATATGGCAACTGCTCTTATGCACTTTAAATGTCAATGGCATGTACTTTAAATGCCAATTTAATAAAGTATTATTTTTGAAATTTGATCCTACTATAGCAATTAAGACATCTTTATCAATTCTTGAATTGTATATTCCCTTTTTAATTTTATTCTAAAGCAATATATTTTATCTCATGTTTTGCTTCATATAAATAATTATTCTGTTACTAAATGCAAATAAATTAGTAGTGTGAGCATGTCAGTAAATGACTTGTTTTCCCTTTTAGTACCCAAAACAAGCACAGTTACCCAATTGAAAACACTTTTCAATAGCTTTTTCGTTTTGTTCAAAGTAAGTTAAAGTCAAATTGGTGTGGACAATCATAGAAAAAAATTGTTTTTTAATTATGTTCTCCACTGTAGTATAGACTGCCATATTTGCTGATAAATACTAAGATAAGAAATTTTTACTGCCCTACAAAAACCATAATAGAAGTTTTATTTCTGGATGTAACAAAAGTTTTAATAATTATATAAACAATTTAGGTTTAAAAAAATGAAAAATTTTCTTTTGTAGGTTGCTACCATTTTTCGAGTGATTCAGACTTTTTGCGAAACATGTTTTTTACTAGTAAATGACCACAGAGGTCATCATTCACTGGGATTACCTTAAAATTGCTGGAAGTAAACTTATTTGTAGAAATTGTGACTAGATGATGAAGTTACATTATAGTATTTACTATTAAATGGCAAGAGCATGCTCCCATCCAGTGACTGACTGTGGTCATCATTTACTGGACTACAATTAATTTTTCATTGGACTGTACAACAGTAGTTCTATCAAATTAAAACTTCACAAGTAAAAATAATATATAATTAGCTGATAAGTACCTATTAGCAATTCCACAATAATTATATAACATTGCAGCATCTAAAATTTGTATGTATCGTTTGAGGAGATATGCAAATGATTAGAATTTGAGAGCAGAAAAATGTTTCATTAAGAAATGGTGGCAACAAGATGACATTTTAGTAAGTGGTAAATCCTCTCCAGATAGTTATAAAAGCCGATATTTGGTGCGGAATAGAGTCAATTAAGTTACTTATGTCTCTCTGCAGAAGATTCTGCAACAAATGTTGCAACCGATCAGCTAATTCATTGGTATTTTGAGAAGGCTGAAATTGCCATTCCAATATGTCTCAGATGTGTTTTATGGTGGACTTGGATGGCCATGGGAGGGTATTAAATCCTCAAAGACATTGTTGTGAAAGTCGTGCAGTATATGGTCGAGTGCTGTCTTGATGATAATAGAACTTGGCTTGACAGCATAGGCAGAATATCATTGATGGTTGTACAAGCAAGCCATTAGATTGGCTTACAGCACAACTAGAGGAGATTGACTATCCCACGAAATGGCTCCCCAAACTATCAAACTACATGTGATGGCTGTGCGCCACTTGACAACATATGCAGAATTGGAATGCTGGCCAGTCTTCCTCTAGACACATATGTGATATCATTAACACTGTCTCCTCCTCTGTAGACAACATATCTTCAATCAGACACTGGCCAGGTTGACTGAGTTAGCACCAATCCAGATGGTTCTGCCTGTGCTGAAGTGTCAGTGGTAGGCGCCATAATAGACATCGACACCTAATCCCACTTTCTGCCAGTCATATCTGAATAATATTCTTTGATATAGGATGCATAGTTGTTGTAGAGACCCAGACCGTCCAACCTACCAGAAAGGTGTCAGGTAACCGTTTGGATAGCCGGGAAGTGCCACCCAATTTAGACTGGAACCCAGTGGGGGAGGCATCCACAGGGACCGTACTCTCCTTCCCCTACCACCAACCTCACGGAAGGACTTACGGACCCACATGTTTAACGTGATCGTACTCCGCATGAACATAGGATGCATAGTGGATAGCAAATGTCTTGAAATGGCTGATAGCGATGCCATTGTGGCTGCTTTCCTGATAGCATGATCCTCTTGAGCAGTTGTCTCTCTGGGACATCCTGAGCCTCTGCGACAGTTACATGTGCCTTCTCTGACGCACTTTTGCCAACAGCAAGCAACTACCATATCACTCCTACCAAGCTGGCGACTGATATGTCTGGATGAGGATGGGAATTGGTGGGATAAAGACCCACTATAAAGGAACCTGGCAGGCAGTCCTCCTGCTCGAGGTCTAAAACCCTCTTGTGGGTCTTACACTTGTAGGTCTCTTTTCAACTTTTCCTTTTACCTCTCTCTCGGTAAATCTGAATGATAGCCCATTACATGTAATTTTTTTTAAGTACAAATCGTGCCAAGTTGGCACATTCTCCCGTGTATGGTAATTGGCTAAATGACACATTCTTCTATGCTTAGAAATAGGCTCCCCCCACTAAAATGGCATTTGCTACTGTGTTCTGAACAAGAGTTTTTAATGTAAATAATAGTGTAATTCAATTTGAATAACAGTGATTAATACTCATAAAAATGTTACAAAATAAGATTTTTGTGAATTTTAAGAAAATTGCAAAACTTTGTAAAACTGCATGTATAAAAATGAATAGTACTGATAAAAACATTACAAAATAAGATTTTTGTGAATTTTAAAAAACTTTGAAAATTTATGAAACCACATGATACTTGAAACATTTTGTGAATTTAAAACCAATACTTATATATATGTTAATATGATATAATTCCACCTTGCACATATAATATAAAAATATATAAATAATATCATCAATTCGTTGGATTTAATTTACAAAATAAAATCTAGAAACAGAATGATTTTAAATACACTCCTGATATGTTTCACACACTCAACAAAAATGTTATAATTCAAAAATTATTTACATAAATTACATTTATTCACCTTCTTAATTGGAATAACTCTCCTCAGAGACCGCCACATGATCTCAGAAAATTATTAAGCAGAAAAGTAATATTTGCCGGCAAAGGGTTCACATGCAAAAATTTCTAGAAAGCGAAATTTAGATTTCGTATTTAGTCCTTGAACAAACAAAATTAAATACAAACACGTCAGACAGCGGTGTTGCCAAATAAAAAAGATAAGAAAAGAACTGTGATCCAGGAGAGTTAATTTTCCTCTTCAGCTTCGTCCTGAAGGACAATGCAGACACTCTGATTCGCTGAAATTGATCACATGATATTTTCTATATGTGGATTCTCCTTTCAAAAATCGAGCCGCCAGGTAGCGCTGACATTAGGCTTTCATGAAAATCTCAATAATGCTGGCTGGCATATATTGAAACGGAGTGTCCAAATTCCTATTTACTACGGCTCCGCCTCCGTCACGCCCATATTGGACACATCTGAAAGTGAAGCTAATGTGACGTGACACAAACTTAGTGAGATATGTCAATCAATAAGAGATTCAAACTATATAAGCTGGATATAATTTTTTAAACAATTTAAAGTTATTTGATGTATTTCAGAAAGAGGATTTTCATTAATTGTCATTTATGTTCTAAAAACACGGAGATTTAATTTTATGGCTTCATCGTATTACGGATGGATATCTTTTTCTATTTACGTATGTATAATTATCGAAATTCATTCAAACTACGATTCGTACTTGAGCACATAATGTAATTTTTGAAATATTTCAGCCAGCTGGGTATTTTTCTTTGGATTAGGTGGATTTTAAAACATCTGATTCATTGTAAATTTATCTTGCTCGCATTTTTAAAATCATTTTAATCATCAGTATTATTTTGTGTTGAATTCGAGTTCCTCTTCCTTTCAAGTTTTCTACAACATATTTAATTGCTTGCACACATAAATATTTCATTCTATTTTAAATGTTGTTTTGCCACAAGTACACATGACAATTAGTAAATAGTATTGCATGATTCATGTATGTGGTTACAATATTTCAAAATTATCTAATATTTCTCCCGCTGCATTTTAATAAACAATGGTCATTTTTTGCCATGTCATGGAATGGGCATTTTTTGCGCTAAGCCTAACTCTCGAAAAAAATTCACTGAAAATCACGTATTCAACACAGAAATCTACTTTTCACAGGAATAAAAGAAATATTTATGTTCTATTTGATGTATAATTTTCATACAAATCTGAATACAAAATACTCGTTAGTTGCTCCCATTCTTTTATCCGAAATAAACGAATAATTTCACTGCCTCTAAAACCCAAACAAAAAAAAAATACTCTCTTATATTCCTATGATTCACCAACGAAATCATAACGCTGAAATAAAAATAAAAACCGAAACTCAATTATAAAATTGTTGATGCTACGAGAATTGTTCTGTTTGTTTATGTTACAAAATGATTTTCACCGCTCCAAATGGAGAAATAATTCATTCGATCCTCTTCTGCCAAGGTCATGCCTCTGCAAAAGTGCATTGAAGTTAGTTCCATGGACAAGTAACGCCATCTAGTTCACAAATTAAAACGTTCTGCGTACTGGCACTTATGCGTGCCACTATCCGCTTGCGGTAAAATTTCATCTGGCACGAATGAGTGCCGTTCGTCCTTGCATGCATGTTCGCATCTGGCACCTGGGCGTGCCATTCGTCGCGAAAGGGTTAAAGCATTGGTAAATATATCACTTAAAGCATTGATAATTTAAATTCCTTCATAGGAATGCCGTTGTGAATCTGAGATTTGATTTAAACTTTTATGTCAACTTTAAATGTTCATGGATGTAGTTACCTTACCTGCAATGAGAGCAGGGTGCAAAAAAAAAAAAACGGTATCGCATCGCAAATTGCGATAGAAAATTTGTGTTTTGCTATGTAAAAATAAATTTGAATCGCACTTTGAGACTTTTATTTTAAAAATCACAACAAATGATTCATAACGGTAAAAAAAAATCTTTCCGTATACGTGCATAGCTCCTGTAATATTTATGGTTTTTTCTTTTATATTTCAAATCTGCATCACGATATGTTTATAGGTGCATTTTTTAAGAACTAGTGAAATAATAGCTGCGAACTGCAAGTCAAAATATCGAAACTGCTATAGAAATGAAATTTTGAGTAGCAGTTTGCTAATCAAAAATATTCCCTTATTTTGCACACTTCTTCCTCTTCAACGCAGACCGTCTGACCTACCAATAAGGTATAAGATATCTATTTGGACGACCAGAAAGTGCCAGCCAATTTTGACCGGAACCCATTGGGGGAGGCATCCACAGGGAACGTACCCTCCTCTACTACCAATCTCTCGGATGGAATTACGGACCCACATGTTTAACATGATCGTACTTTGCATGAACACGGTGGCAATTTTGGCAGTGACAGGAATCGAATCCGGGCCGTCCAAGTGCCATTCCTACAAGCTAACCACTGGGCTGTCGCGCCCCTTATTTTGCACCCTGAATGAGAGCCTGATTCGAACTTTGGGAATATTTTTATAGGAAAAGTTCTCTAAAGAGTTTAATTTTTAATAAATTAGAAGCCGGTTGCATGGTAGCACTTAATATATCAGTCCCCATAAAAATTCACATTATTGTGGCATATAGCAAAGCAAGTTTTCTTGCTGCCATTGCAGGTATTAATTATTCCATGTTGATAACATGCTTCTTTACAACAAAATATAAATATCCCTTACTTCATATCACGTTAAATAAATGAGTACTTAGAATGTTAACGATATTGTACACAAATATTTGTTCAGAAATTATTTAAAAATTGTGCTTTGTGTACAGGGATAACTAAAATGTGTAAATCGATGAAATTAAGAATGTCAATTTTTTTTTAAACTACACTAAAAATTTACGTGCACAATAATTTAAAAAACATTATATACATCCTGAGATTGTAATTTAAAAACATCATATCAATTTCATACCAAATCTTTTCAGACATAGTTAGAAATGTGTATCAGTAAATTTTCCATTTCTATTTCATTTTAATAGATTTGAAAATTAATTCTTTTTCACTGCTTTTTAAAAAGCAAGTAACTTTACAAGTGTTTGAATATTTAGTTTTTAATTTTGAGGAGGATGGTTCAGTCACGATAACAGTCATAATGACAGATCAGTCATGTAAAAATAATTTGCGGAGACTGAAAAACGGAGTCCAAAATTTGCAAATATGAAGTTTCATGATATATATTTTAGCTAGGTTACATTTAAGACTGCCGGATTATCAGCTGTCGAAATGAGGTAAGCAATATAAAAATTAATTTAAAACAAAATATTGGGCAATAAATATATTTTTTTCCAATATATTTTTTCCATATATTTTTTTCCAATATATTTTTTCCATATATTTTTTTCCAAATGCATTAGACAAAATGGTCACTGTACAGTACGGGAAAACATGTAAATTAATTTATATATTATAAAGTAAACTTCTATAAACAGAAATTTGCATGCAAAAGCATTTAGTCCATTACAATAAATATACTTTAGTACAGCTGAATGGACCTAAACATAGCCACCATTAGATATTTGGGGCATATACAACAAATGTTCACCCCTCCGAATTTTACTAGTTATTGATCTATTCTTACAAACGGTTTAGGCAAAATGGGATCCGGTTTGTGGAACAGTCCAGCTGTTAGTGTACGGGGATTACACTCGGATCACCCAAGTTTGATTCCCAGCTCTGCCCAAACTGTCTATGTGTTCATGCGGAGTACAGGAATGTTAAATATGTGGACCTGTAAGTTCTTCCGAAAGATACAGTCCCTGTGAATGCTTCCCCCACTGGTTTCTGGTCTAAATTGGATGACACTTCCCGGTCATTTAAACAGATACTTTACACCTTCGGGTAGGTCAGATGGTGTAGCTAAAGAAATGAAGCCTCCCGAGCCCCTATGTAAAGAATTCTTATGCCTTACCTATCTGTGCCTATGTACTAGGCTGCGGTTTGAGAGGTATGGAATACTACTTTAAGTAATGGTTTAGTAATAACTGAATTACAATTAAAATAAATTAATGACATTAACAAATTTATTGAAGTGAAACCCCGGTTTTGTAATACAAACATTATATGCTGGAAAACAAAATGCAAGGAAAACTCCATTTTAATTAGAATATAAAAATCAAGAAAAATATATAAGAAAATAAATAGACCACTTAACAAGTTTTACTTTTAAATTTGATAAAAATTTAATCAAGAACAATTCCAAATATATATTCGTATATTTCATTCAAGATTGATTTGGTCTCCATAAGAATTTTTTACCTTGACCTTAATACATTGACTTGTAAATTTCTTTATTGTAAACAACTATGCTACTTCTAATTTATACAAAAAAAATTGAAGCAAATAATAAATAAATATCAAAGAATGTAAGGTGAAATTGAATAAATTAAAACATCAGGATATTTGAAGTCAAATTGCCTATTAACTATTAAGAAAACATCTACTTCCTTATAGCTTAGACATGTCTATCAAAGACTTGTTGTAGCTCGAGTATAAATTGTGTGCATATTTTCTTTAAGTTCCATTTTCAATGGAATATCATCTGATGTGGGTAGATAGAAAGAGATTCGTTAGTCCTGAAAATCCCGCTTGACGCTTAGCTTTACTAGACAAAGTAAACATACTTTACAAACATACTAGACAAAGTAAACATTATTTACAAATTATTTGGATAGACGCTCTCTCCCTTGTCAACCATAAAATCAAAATAAATAAAATATTTCTACAAAATTAACTCCTTATAAAAACTAAAAACAAAATTGCAACATGTTACATATATAAACGTATAAGGTTACCGAATTGATTTTTAAATAAAATAATAAAATCAATGGTGTGCAACGATATTTTGCTTTAGGCAAGCACAACATTTAATTCTGGTATATAAAAACAATAGAAAAAATATATTACAGTCAACGCTTCTATATCGTGATTACTCTCTTATAGAGTATACGACGTATTACAGTCAACGCTTCTATATTGTGGTACTATCTTAATGCAGATTCTATATAATGTGGAGCAAAAATTGTGACAGTCCTGTCATAAGGCAATATTCATAAAACGCGATAGTCTTATAAAGCGGTTTCTCCATAATATCCATCAGTTTAAGCAGTCTCCTTATAGCATGATTACACTTTTACGGTACGAAATTAATGGGGAATTCCCCTGTTTTTTTTATCCACGTGCATCACCATATTTCAATTTCAGTTATCAGGTAAATCCTCTGTAAAATGAACTAATACATTCACCTTAAATGCATTGGTAGATGAAAATATGGGTAAAGAATGGGTTTCAAATTTCAATTTAAGTGATGTGAAAAGGGGACTGGGTTTGGGTAAACAATTAGAAAATTATTTTATTGAAAATGAACCTTCATCAGTACGAAGTGCAAATTTTAAAAGATAATTACAAAATTGTTTAGCTCCTTTCAGAGAGATATTTGTAGAATTAAAAATTAAAACTACATTTGAAAACGAAAGTGAAGATATGCAAAGCGAAGAGGACATTAAAAGAATTAGGCCACTAACTAATATTTAACAGAGGTGATGAATATGAATAGAATTTTTGTTGGAAAAATGTTATTAAGTTTATAAGAAAATTAAAAAACAATATGAAATATAAAGTCTTAATAAAAATAATAACCATATTCACCATAACATGGTACTCTAAAAATACAATTTTATATAATGTAGAATGAATCAGTCTGATTTATATGTTCTGAGTTCCCCTTAATGCAATTTTCGCATAACACAGTACGAATTGTTCTGAGTTTCTGATAACGCGGTGTGCTGTTTCCATATAACACGGTACGAATTAATCTGATGTACACTAATCTGAGTTTCATGATATAAAGCGGTACGAATTAACACTAGAACGATGTAAGCTGTCATTTTGACCGCATAACTACTTTGAGAAGCGATTCCTCCAAAACGACTAATCCCAGCTCATTGAAATTTTATGACTTTTCTTATTTTCTTTGCAAAAAATGCGTCGAAGAAACATCCTAAATGCTGTAACTACGATATTTTGGTTTTGAATTAAAGGTATGTTGTACTTTTTCTATGGCGGTCAAATCGTCGTTCTAGGTAGTTCAAAATATCAGTCATTCTAGTGTTAATCTCATTATGGGAGAGTTGACTGCACTGCTGAATTTATTTGTACATAAATTCCAATCTTCTACTTTTTTTACAAACGCATTAATGACATTTTCGGTGGAAATTAAGAGTTCTTATTTCTCAAATTTGAAGAAAACTTTTTAACATATAACAAAAAAGTGTATCTTTGCTATTATTAATTAAGATTAATTTGAGCTTGGTCACCAATGATCTATCATCAATCACCATTTCATAAATTCTGCTGAAATATTATAGTAATTTTTTTTTAAACTGATGTTAGGTAAGCAATGCTTGCATTGCTTCTATGGACTGTATACCACTGGACAAAATCTAACTAAAACTGATAATATTTGGGAAACAGTTGAAGAGTTTCTACAATTATGACAGGTGACCACCAGTCATGACCAGAGAGTTTGAAAACTTTTTCATAACCACTGCTATTTAAAAACTTGTTTCGGTCACAGTGCAGTTATAACCAGAATGACCAAGGATTTTCTCAATCAATGTTATGTGGTCACATGATACACAAAACACATGTTTTGCTTGAAATGCTGTCTAGAATCGTGCAGAATAACTATGCTGTTGTTTTTCTGGTGAGGGACTTTATAATTGATAAACAATAGTTAACGGAGATGACATTCAGTTAACTTTTCAAACACACCCTTGACATGTGCAAAAGTTATACAATAAAAGCAATGCGCAACTCATTGATTGTTTCAAAGCTGGACCAAGTTTTGTTTGACATAAATGATAACAGAAATTAAATATCGGAACAAAATTACTTACTTCTACAAAAGAAAGTTTGTTGAATGAATGTTTGTGCAAAAGTACATACAAAATTAGTTAAAATATATTTCAACATGTGTGTATGCCTGCATTGTGTAACTATCTATTACCAGGCATGGGGTGGTTTGTGTAAAAAGATGCTAGTATGAATTGTTATAAAGATTGGCAAATAATTGATCAGTTACACATGCAATATAATTTTTACATATAGATATCTTTACAAATTCTTCAACAGAAATTCTTATTCAGAAAAACACTGAAAGATTGCTGATATTTTACAAACAGCAGAAACTTCATTGTGTTCATCTAGTCTTTTCGACATTTAACAAAATATGCAGTCTTTTAGCGTGTACTTTTATACACGATTGATAAGAATTTGATATTTTTGTAAATAATACTTGAAATTGATATAAAACAATCTTGAAATGATGCTAGATTATTGTTAAAAGGAAATCTGCGTTGTTATACTTATTAAAATATAACACTTACTTGACTGATACTTCGTTAAAATATTATATCCAGCATAATAACCATAATATCATTATAGGCATATATTGAGACAAGAAAGGAAATAGGATATAAGGGAAACGAAGTGACGTTGGGGTTATACGTCACAAGGCCCGCCCCAGTATGGGTGAGACGGAGGCGAAGTCGCAGTAAGTAGTAATTTGGACACTCCGTTTCAATATATGCTGCTGGCTGACGTTCTTGCCCAGAAAAGAATGTATGGTAGCTCTCCTCAAATTGTTATGTTGATATGTTTAAACAAGGGTTTTTTTGTAAAATGATTAACATACAATGCTTTACGTAGTTTATTTTTTACTGAATGTGGTTAAACTTTTTATTTTTCCCTTTCGTCATAAAGAATAAAATATAATTTCATGGTTCTATTACTTTGCTTGATGCTTGCTTTGATCCAGGCGTTTAATCATCTAAAAAGTATTGTTTTATATAATAAATATATAACAAGCTATTAAAATTGCGTATATCTAAGAAAAAGTTCTAGTCACTTTGAGTACCTTACATTCTGTTTTATTAATCAATTCGTATCATAGCTGAAACGTGCTCTTGATTTGAATATGATATTTTATACCAATTTTCTCTATTAAATTGAGTTATAACACACCTAATTTTAAAGCCAACGGCCCGACCGTGCAGAAAACACCGGTTCTCGTTAGCTCACCGCTGTCAAGCAGCATCGGGCGCGGTTAGTACTTGGGTGGGTGACCACCTGGGAACACCGCGTGCTGTTGGCACATTTCGGACGCGGTAGCCCGGTGGTTTGCGCGCTGGATTTTCACGCTGCCACAACTGCCGCTGTGTTCATGCGGAGTACGATCACGTTAAACATGTGAGTCCGTAAGTCCTTCCGAGAGGTTGGAGGTAGGAGAAGGAGGGTACGGTCCCTGTGGATGCCTTCCCCACTGGGTTTCTGTTTAAATTGGGTGGCACGTCCCGGTCGTCCAAACGGCTACTTTACACTTTTCTGGTAGATCGGACGTTCTGGGTCTCAACAACAACAACACCTAATTTTAAAAGGTTTTATATAATATATTCTTCTTCACTGGAGCTCTTTAAGATTACACACACACACATATATATATATATAGTCTTAAAGTATTGAATATAGAACTGCCGTACATAGGTTAACACGTGCCTTAAAGTACATAAGGTATAGTAAAATATGGTCTGGGTTAGAATGAAAATCAATGGTGTTTATTCAAGTGTGTCACTTCTGCAGGTACTCACATTTTTACACATGGACATTATCAGACAGATATGACGGAACTTTATACAAAATGAATTCAATGTGCTTTGCTATTAAAATATTTAACTATTTAAACTTTTTTACAAAATGTTCAGATATATATACGGCTACCACCTTCACATCTCCGATGTCATAGCTAAAAAGAAGAAATCTTATAAAACAGAGAAAGGATAAAATAATTTTTTTAGAGATAGCAGATATATTACTTTTAAATTTGCAGCTAAAAGAAATGTGATTCTTCTCATTAAGTTACATTTCAGGTTGTTTTATTACTGTAATTTAGTTTAAATTATGAATAATTTTCAACAATTACAAAATGCTTCCTTATTCATTGGGAATAATCCATTATTTCATTCTTCTGTTAAGTATTTTATGATATTACTGTGAATTCAATGTTCTAATTTCGTCTTTGTTTATACGTAATGCATTTGTACGTGTTGCAAAACTAGTCAATGCGTAAAATGATAAGTGTGACTCACAAAATAATTAAAATTTCAAAAATATCTCCCATATTTATTGAGTTTGGAGACGACTAATCCAGATGATGTGTTGAAGATCCAGACAGTCCGGCTCATCCATTGGACTCGAGCAACTATTTAGAAGGCCGAGAGGATGTGTAAAATACTTTTCATTTATTTAATGAACATGTTATAACAATGTTCATATAAATTAACATTTTAAATAAATTTTAATATTAGATCTCGTTATCGCATATGATATGATGACATTTCATTGATACAGAAAGATCGGTTTGACATTGAGATTCACTTTCAAGAAATAGAAAATGATACAATTACTAGGTTTTAATGATTATTGGAGCTGTGTTAGAAAATGTGCTAAATATAATACTAACCCAGAAGTTTATTTGATTTTGATTGCTTCATGTTTTTACAATTAAAAAAGAATAATGAGAAAACTTAGGAAAGTAATAATCTAGTGTTTACGTTCATCTAGGGTTGCCGTGCTACTGGTTTTGCACTAATATTGCCAAGTGACTGAGAAAAGGTTCGGCTGTTCCTCTGCCATTGTAGATAGGGTGAACACATATGCGAGTTCATTATTGTAAAAAAATTCATAAATTTAAGTATAAATGATAAAACTTTAGAAGTTTAATTTTTCATCGAAGGAAAATTCAAAGTATTCAGTCCAAAAAAGCAGTTTGCAAAATATCCGGATAGCTATGGGATGGCTCTATAGCGCCATCTATTGAATGAATGCAAAACTAAAACTTATTTAGATTATTTGAATTTATAGTTTATTATTTTAATAATATTAGACGAAGTTTCTGAGTAAGAACTCTATTTTATATTTCATTCTATCACTTCAACAAATTCCAAAAAGATTTGAATACGCATTATTTTGCTGTTGTGTTAAGAATACCCTGTACTTTAACATGGATGGAGGAAAAGGCCATAAAAATTGTGAAAAGCAAGAATTTAATAAATCTTTTATCGCTAATCATTGTTGGATGGCTAGCTACCGGTTTGATTTTCTTTTGCCTCCATTATTGAAAAGTGCGCTTCAGTTTTCGATTTGTATTTTTTCAATCTTTTCATATTAATAAAATACCAGTAATCTAGTTAAAGATTATATATTTCTTTAGTTAATGACTCCATAGTCGCTGTCAGTGATTCCATATTTCTCCGAGATATGGCATGACCACGTCTAAATTTTTGTTTCTTTGAGTTCAGATTTTCAGCCTTTTATATTTTCTTATTTGCTTCTGGTCTTCATATTTCCTTATTTTTAATATTTTGTTTCCCTTTCGTCACACGAGGTGGGGGCTATTATAATGTGATTTGTTGCTTAACCCTTCTCGATTTGGCCTACATAGTCTGGTGCTTATTGAGCATTCAAGTGCAGACATTTTGCACTGAAGAAGGAAATCCAGTTGATTTCCGAAATGTACGTATGCTGGTTTGTCTTGCTGTGCTTTGCATATTAAGTTATGAACCAGTCCATTATTTAAAAAGAGTTTCGCCCGTCTCGTTTGGACGATTAACTGCCAAATGTAGGGCAGTGATCCCTGCTCAAGGTTGTTTAATACTTCATCCAATCACTTTTCACTGCCAGTCTTTTGTCTTTGATTAAAGGGACTCTAGTTGATCTTGTTACGGTGCTGCCATCTACATTATATTCATTCACCTACTAGAATTACTGAATCGGAATGTGCAATAAATTATAATTCTTACTAAAATGTTGCTTTTTATAGGAATTGTGGTGCATATTTCAAAAACAGAATTAAAGTTGGGTTTTTAAACTTATTAAATTCTACATTAATTGACATGGCCGTAAAATCGTACATAGTGGAACATCATTAAATTAATCATTGCGTTGTTTGCCGCTATTAAAACCCACCAATTATTTTCTTTAGAGTGAGTTCTGTAAAGGAATATTAATTAACATAATACTAAATTGATTGCACCATTTTAACTTTAACAGTAAATCAGTTATTAACAACATAAAATACTTATTATTCAATTACAACAATTTGCATATTTATTTGCGAAGGATGGAGTAAAATGTGAGAGATTTGCAGTGAGAGACCAGATCACTATTTGTTATCGAAATAATCTAAGACCTGCTACCATATTTAATAAGCACATACCTGACCACAACGCTTGCTTCCTTGTAGATAGATGCACTGACTTTTTGCACATTTTGTTGAAGTCTCCTTGGACTCTGACTGTCGTCAAATTGCATGTTAGGACACTTTTCGCGGACTATCCCCGGACCACTCTGTCGAAGTCGTTCTCCATATTCGTTCTATATGTCTAGTCGTTCTGTATCTCCGTTCTTATATCATTCTGTTCGTTCTACATATTTAGTCGTTCTCTAGATTCGTTCTCCATCATTAAATCTGTTCTCTGTAAGTCTATATATCGTCTATATCTGTTCTCTAAGAATCGTACTGTCTTAGGTTGTGACTCTTTGACTCAGATCTGACACTCCTCTTTTGCTGGGCCAACGGCCGTACCGTGCTGAAAACACCGGTTCTCGTTAGATCACCGAAGTCAAGCAGCATCGGGCGCGGATAGTACTTGGTGGGTGACCACCTCGGAACACCGCGTGCTGTTGGCCATCTCGGGTGCGGTATCCCCGTGGTTTGCGCGCTAGATTTGCACGCTACCACAAATGCCGCCGTGTTCATGCGGAGTACGATCACGTTAAACATGTGGGTCCGTAAGTCCTTCCGAGAGGTTGGTGGTAGGGGAAGGAGGGTACGGTCCCTGTGGATGCCTCCCCCACTGGGTTCCGGTCTAAATTGGGTGGCACTTCCCGGCCGTCCATACAGTTACCTTACACCTTTCTGGTAGGTCGGACGGTCTGGGTCTCAACAACAACAACTCCTCTTTTGCTCCTATTGGTCGCCTTCAAGGCGAAGCCACAACCATCTTTTCCATTGGTCATCCTTTTTATCCAATGTCGTTACTTCACATTTTCTTAAGAGTCCTTCGACCCCTTCTGTCTTGACGCTCCTAAATTTATGGTTTTATCTGACCTTTGACATGCTGTAACTTTGGCGTCATTGAGACTGAAGGTATTGTCTGACGTTTCAGACACAAAAAATAATGTACATAAAACTGTTTCACAATAACTGGTGTGAGATCGATTTCTGGTCTCACACATCTTCCCGCTGAAAAGAAACAAAAAAATCACCATCAAAAAGTTCGATTTAAGTTCGAGTCACTGTCAACTCTGTAATTGGGATTTTTCGTTGGAAAAAGTTCATCATAGAATTGCAGTGCAAACACAGTCTTGTGATCACCAAAAGTTTGTCAATACATATTATACACTATATATATATATATATATATATATATATATATATATATATAAAGTTATGTTCTCATCAAATCTATATCAGATCAAGCTTTCAAATCAAGTAAAATAAATTTTGACTATTTTATAAGATTTTAAATATATGCACAATCACCTGGCGATGTTGCATACTTATATACAATTACTGATATCTTTAACAAAATTACACTTTTTTTTTACAAATTACACAGCATATTTATTCTCATGTTATTTTTAACACAATTCCTTATTCATTGATTTAACAAATTTTTATTATTGATATTTTCATAACATAATATATCATATTTGCTTAACCTTTAACATCACAGTACATAATCATTAACGACTTTTTTTTTAAATTCAGGCATTTAAAATATACTTTTACCATGAGAACTCTTTAAATACTTTTATTATATACTTTTATTGTATACTTTTATTATATACTTTTATTTAATACTTTTATTATACATTGCATATGGGACTGACAACACTGGTTTGACATTTTCTTTTTAAGTGCCTTTCTTGCATTGTAGTTGAGTATTTTCATATTTTATGAACCCTATGATATTCTTTATCATCTTAGAATTTCAGCGTTTCATTTTATTCTTGATGCCGCTGTCCTACTATATAATAATTTAACATAAATTGTAAAAGCTTGCAAAAAAGATTTATTTTATATACATTTTGTACAAAATCCGCATTTTATTTAGTTTTCATAACAACTATAAAACAACCAGAAACTATTTTTAATCATAAATATGTTAATCATATTAATCATAAACTTTCTCCTTTTATGACTTGTTGGAAAACAATTATGAGTTTATAGCTTGTGTTTGACACCGTTTGATCAAAAGTGTAAAATCAATTTACTTTTTAAAATAGATGAAACATTATAAAAAATCTTTTTAAGTTACACTGTTTTAGTAAAATGCACCAAAATGTAAAAGAATAATTTTTAGCGATCGCAACATTCTTGGTCATATGCGACTCAAAATAAGACCGTGGTACGCCCACATAAAACAATTGTATTTGGACATTAACAGAGTTTTAAGGAGCAATAAATGTGATAACATAGAAATGACGCATATAAGAATGATTACATTCAATTAATTTAAAATTTTCTTTGACAATTTTGTTTTAAAAATCCGTTATTCTTACATATGTCATTTCTCTATTATCGCTCCTATTATTCCTTAAAATGCTGTTAATGTCGAAATACAATTCTTTCATGGGCACTCCATGGTTTTATTTTTTAGTCGCATATGACCAAGAATATTGTGATAGCTAAAAATTATTTTTTATTTTTTAGCGCAGTTTACTAAAGCAGTGTAACTCACAAAGATTTTTTATAATAATTTATTTTATACTTTTTAGTCTTTTGCGATTTTGTAATTAATTTTTCATTGGTGAATCCCGAAAAATAGAACCAGTATTTTTTTGCCAAACGGCCCGTGAAAAATCTACTTTGCTTTGCATAACCCCATTGTTGTAAAATAGTTAAAATGCGTTCAATATACGGCCTCACACACACACACACACACACACACACACACACATATATATATATATATATATACATACAGGGGTGGGGAATTATTGGATATTCTTACCAGCCAGAAAATTTTCTAACAGCCAGAAAAATATCTACCAACGAATTTGCGCGGACTGTTGCACTGTTCAAGATTCTCAATTTTTATAAACAAAAAGAAATAAGAACTCGAAATACAATGTTTACATACACTTTAACGCATTTCGCGCAAGTTTAAATACAATACTAAAAATAATAAAATTATGTATATTGCTAGATTTTCCTAGCTTTTTTTTATTAAAATGTACGATGTGCACACAACTTAATTTTTTCTATAAATACTCATTCAAATTTAAGCACATATCTAAGTATATGTAGCACTGGCAGAAATATTAATGGAACATACATAACAAATTCATTTATTTTAAAATGTAGTACTTTATGATGTAGGAACGTTAGTTGTTATTTAAAAAAATCAAATATAGTTGGCTAATTTCCGTCTTTTCCTGATTTGTGAAACCAGCCATTCCTTCTACAATCCACGGTAGAAATGACGGTGTCCACGGTAGAAATGACGATGTCCACGGTAGAAATGACGATGTCCACGGTAGAAATGATGATGAGTGCGAAAAAAAACCCACCGATTTATGCATTTATTTCTTCCGGGTTTTTATCCTTTCTACCGTTTCTATAACCAAAATTCTATCAATTAGAATAAACAATTAAACTCTGTTGCCACAAGTACATGAAAATCGTCTCCAAACGAAATAATGATTTTCGATTACTTTACAAGAGAATAACAGTGGCGCTGCAAGTTGAGGTTCATTCGCTAGTTGCAATGTTTCCGCTACGATCGCATTTTTCGCAAAACGCTAATAAACTATCCAAAATGCGAAAATGAAACAAGAGATTTTATGCTAAAGAAATTTTGCTAAAGAAAGCTTTTTTGCTAAAGAAATTTTAAACTCAGTTTAAACCCTGGCTATTTCTGACGCAGTCGTCACTGCGTTCAATGTCAGCGACGTCTAGCGGTTCATCCCTTGCGTTACAACCCTGTTTTGTATGACAAAAATTGCTTGTTTAGATGTGATTTATCACTCCTTAAAGTTTGGCCCAAGAGTTCTGACTCACCTTGTATATATATATATATATATATATATATATAATCTTATAAATATTTTTTACAAGTCGACATTTACAAAATTAAAATCAGAAATCACACTTTTAAGGCGCAAAGCAGCGCAATAAAGAGAATTCAAATAGTAAACCATAAAGGAAAAGAATGAATATAGAAGCAATGTACCAAAAATTGGCCGGGGGGGGGGGGGTGACCCCCACTCCTCGATTAAGCAAGCTTTATGTCGCCACAACACTCCCCGTAGCCGATACATTGCTGTAGAAGAAAATACAAAACTATCAAAAAATAAAGTGAAAAGAAGTTACATGATTAGCCCCTAATAGGAGGAATCATTGACCGTAAAAAACCTTATATCTATTCAATTTAAATTAAAAACATCCAATGTCACCACTAGCCATATAACTGTTATATATCTGTTATCCAGTGTTAAAAAACATTTATAAAAATCATTGAAGCAGATACTATACATCAATATCAAGTACTTCAAACATAGGTGTAAAAAGCACAATTTAATACACAGTATTGTTCACTTACATAAACTAACCTTCGATGAAGGGGATCAATCACAGCAACTTCACGTGTATTGAAGGCTCTGACATAAGCCAGTAAATCTACGTGTCACTTGGTCTTTTATTTAAACATAAGCGATAGTTGTCAGTTACGGTTATATCATAAAAACCGCATATGATGTCACTCAAAAAACTCTTCGGAAAACCTTGTGTAATAGAACCATGGAGAAAGCGAATGTCGCTAGTATAACGATCATTAGCGTTGCTATTTAATCGCTTACTGCGAATGAGTTGATTTAAAATGTTGTTTCTGAATACATTAGTATTTTGTAAACAGGAATTCCATAATAATATAATTTATTGCAAATTTAAAATCTCTACGTTCATCGTAAAGACGAAAATCCGTAGTACCACCTGAGAGCTTATATATTGATAAATCCAGAAAATTGAGACTTTGATCGTAGTTACATGGAGTTTCTGTTAATGTTAAGCAGTTTGGATAAAATCCAAAATCCATAACATACTCTCTATCACCACAAGCCAATTGTATGTCATCAACGTAACGTATATATAGTAATTCATTCATGAGATGAGTGCTCTCTTCATATCTGTTTAAGTATATATCAGCAAGAATAGAGGAACATCCTCCACCCATTGGAATTCTATGAAGTTGTTTGTAGAAATATGTACCATCGTACAGAACGGTTTCGAATAGTACCAGTTCAACCATAGACTTGAATTTATATTTTGTAATGGCGATCTGCATATTGTGTTTTTTGTAAATTTCCATTAATATAGCAAATAGATCATTGATATTGATATTGCAGAATAAATCGTTAAAATCATAGTTCTTATAATGTAAACATTCTGAAATAGTTATAATTTTTTCAATGACTTCTAGATTGTTATTAATAAAATAGACTCCATTAAGTTTAATTTTGATCAACACTTCTTTTAAGATTAATAGCAGTTTTTTATTTGCAATAGTCAAATAAGTTTTGAATCCATTAGTAATAGGTCGAAATTTGATAGGATTTTTATGAAGTTTAGGAATCATAGTAATATAAGGAAATCGAATGGATTTTACGTTGTAAGTTTTATATTTGACTTTAATATGGTTTTCAATTTCAATTTGTAAATGATTTAAGAGGCAGTATGCATTACGATATTTATAACACGCGATCAGTAACTTGTTGTACAGGTATTGGCATGTAAATGCATAAATGGCAGTGACTTTGCCGACGTACGTAATCACGAAATGTTTTTGTAAAGCCATTAAAGTATCTTTGTTATAATGTTTCACAACATATTTCCCCTTCACTTCATTGCATTTTTTAAAAAATTCACTCAAAACTGCCGCTCTCCACTGCGGTGGGCACACTGTATTTTACGGCATTTCTGTATATAGATGAGCTTATCAATATCACCTTCAAGTGAACATCCAATAGATTGATATGCTGCTATACGATATTGAGTACCAAGTTCATAAAATTATTTTGAAGTTGATCTATGTAAAAGTTCAAGGTTTCCAGTAATGAAGTGACGATGGGTTACGTCTATAAATGCGGAATATTCTTGACAAGGGTAATGCTGTTCGGTGTAAATAACCTCTCTACAAGCATTTTTATTTTATTAACATTATTGTAGTTAAATAAACTCCTACAGAGTGGTTTGGCATATTTGTATGCAATTTTAATATTTATATTATTAATAGGAAACTTAAGCTGATTTTTTTTTAAAATGGACGAAATATTAACATCATCGAAAATTTTATTTTTGTAATTAAGAATCATATATTCCTTAATAATATTAACAGGTTTATTGTCGGCTACAGGGTTATTAATGAAATGTCAAATATTTTTGCACGTAATTTAATATAATCCAGGTATATATAGCAGTAGCAGTAGAGTTGTGAGAAAAAACGTTTTTAAAAGTGTCACAACTACAAAAATTCCATATATTTTTCAAAAATCTATTTCTAACGCCAAAGATGCTGTTCTTAATCCATGTATGAGGTATTGATTCATTTTCAGCATGATTCTTTGCAAAATTCATAATATTATTGATGGTGTCATCCAGATTTAATTTCTTTCTTCTTCCTCCTTGAGTTATTCATATATTTGTTCTACTTTTTCCGTAATGGCGATGATTGTTAATTATAACAGACGAGTCGTGTTTTTGTATATGATCATTATTATATTTAATATTATATATAATTGAATTCAAACCATAGGGATAAAGAGCATTACTTTTATTGATGTAATAATTCTCCCACCACAAACGCTCTTTGTAGTCGACTACGATATCCAAGATAGTGAGTTGCATAGCATCAATGCCATGATCCCTAAAATGTCGAATTTCCATAGATGATTCAACAGAAGGGTTTCTTTTTCTGTAATTTGTATATCTGTCTTCTATGTGAGTTAATTCTTACATTGATGTTGTTTTCAGTTCGGCCGATATACTTTAATTCGCACACTCTGCATTCTATACAATATATACAGTTATAAGTTTTGCAAAATGTGCAATAATTATGGTTATTACAAAGTTGTAAGGGATTTGCACATGACACAACTTGCAACGACTAGAATTGCATTTCCTGTACTTGAAATTACTGAAATTTCTATAATGGCTATTTTGAGATCTTTTATCGTTGTAATTGTTCGATTTTACGTGATTAAACATAATTACAGTTTTTTGTTTTTCTCTTTTTTTAGAACAACAGGTTTAAAATATCTATCAATGGTATTTACCCTAGGGTAACGGTTTGACGATTGGCTGATACCCCTATTGTCAGCCAACCGGGCCATCGTAGCACTTGTTACGACATTGCCAGTCGCTAAATTGTTATGTTTTGTCATTTCGTATAAACGAAAGGTATTTTTATTCCTAAAAAAAAATCCCAAAAAGGAAAAATGATGGACAGAACATCCAATATAAATCTCACCTCATAAACAACGTTACATCAAAAAGCCATGAATAAATATCAATGCATCATAAACACGTGACACGTAGATTTACTGGCTTATGTCAAAGCCTTCAATACACGTGAAGTTGCTGTAATTGATCCTCTTCATCGAAGGTTAGTTTATGTAAGTGAAAAATACTGAGTATTAAATTCTACTTTTTACTCCTATGTTTGAAGTATTTGATATTGACGTCCAGTATCTGCTTCAATGATTTTTTTAAATGTTTTTAACACTGGATAACAGATATATAACAGTTACATGGCTAGTGGTGATATTGGATGTTTTCAATTTAAATTGAATAGATATAAGGTTTTTTTACGGTCAATGATTCCTCCTAATACCGGCTAATCATGTGACTTCTTTTCACTTTGTTTTTTGATACTTTTGTATTCTCTTCTACAGCAATGTATTGGCTACCGGGAGTGTTGTCGTGACAAAAAGCTTGTTTAACCGGGGAGTGGGGGTCACCCCCGGCTAATTTTTGGTACATTGCTTCCATATTCATTCTTTTCTTTTATGGTTTGCTATATATATATATATATATATATATATATATATATATATATATATATATATATATATATATATATATATATATATATATATATATGTATATATATATATAATAGTTTGATAGTCAAATGAAAGAAAAGTGAGAAGCTGTAATTCGAAAACCTAACTTTCTAACAAGCTTACAAAATAAAAGTATAAATCTGCAAATCTACAATCAAATGGAAATACACACACACACACACACACACACACACACACACACACACACACACACACACATACACACACACACACACACACACACACATATATATATATATATATATATATATATATATATATATAAGTGTCATAAATACCGAAGCATACTAAAAGAATTAAGGATACTTTGCAAATATGAATAGTTAAAAATACAAAAAATATTAAGTAAAAAAGAATGACGAAACAAAATACATTTATTTTATAGCGCAAATGCAGCATATAAATAAAATGTTTTCAATAATAATAAAATATTAAAAATCCAATGAAAGAATAGAGAGAATTTTCAACTCAAAAAACCCCAACATTACAAAATGCATTAAAAATAAAAGTATAAAACAGAGAATCATCAGTCAAGAGGAAATATAAATGCAAACCTCTATTCATCAAGCTGAAGACAAACAAAAAACATCAATGGAAAGGAATCGATAAAATAATATCAAATAAAATCCAAGCATGAAAGCTTTATGCGTGGACAAGCCCAAGACTCCAATGGATCAGACGTATGCAGTGTTTTTTCAGGTATTCATGTTTCCTATTATTTTTCAATCTTTATGCATGTTGTCTAGGTTAATCTAAGTTTATAGATATAATCTATCTATATGTCAGAAACATGCATTTTATGTTCATTTTTATGAAATACTTGGACTTGATAAAGCGTTTTATTGAAATGAACAATTCATTATTAGGCCTAGGGCTTATCCATGTGTAAAGCTTTCATGCTTGGATTTTATTTGATATTATTTTATTGATTCCTTTCTATTGATGTTTTTTGTTTGTCTTCAGCTTGATGACTAGAGGTTTGATTTTATATTTTCCCACTTGATTGATGATTCTCTGTTTAATACTTTTATTTGTAAGGCATTTTGCAATGTTGGGGTTTTTTGAGTTGAAAATTCTCTCTATTCTTTCATTGGATTTTTAAACTTTTATTATTTATATATATATATATATATATATAGAAATTTCCAAATAGATCAAAGAGAAATGAACAAATCGAGAACCACAAAGTGGCCGTGGGGGGTTGTGACCTCCACTCCCCGGTTAAAGCATGCTTAGAGCCGCGGCAAACACTCCTGGAGGCCGGTACCAATTTGAGAAAGTTATATACTTGAAGATATACATTACAAATCAGTACAATACAAAACAATACGAAAGTGGAAAAAGGCATAAACCCCGATTCAAACAATCAGACCCAAATACCAACTCCATTACCACAAAAACCTTCATTCCCACGTATTACTTACTCTCTTCGATGATATCCATAAGGATACCTACCCTAAAAACACAAATTCCTTGACCTCATATGTATCGCCATAGCACTCCACAAATAGTCTGCATTTAGCTCTCAACCTTTCTTCCGTCACCCACTTTATATCCTCTACAATGATTTGTATCCAAAACGCATGCAACACTCGGTTACAGTTATTCTGAAAAAAAAAAACAGTAATAACATCGGTTAAGAACTTCTGTGGATTCCCCTGTTCTATTGCGTCTTTCACATATTTCCCAATGCATTTATCCCGATCCTCAATACTACTATTCAATTTATAGTTTCTTGTGAGAAGATTCACAATAATATTACGAGGGCCAACGGCCGTACCGTGCTGAAAACACCGGTTCTCGTTAGATCACCGAAGTGAAGCAGCATCGGGCGCGGTTAGTTCTTGGTGGGTGACCACCTCGGAACGCCGCGTGCTGTTGGCCATCTCGGGTGCGGTATCCCCGTGGTTTGCGCGCTAGATTTGCACGCTGCCACAAATGCCGTCGTGTTCATGCGGAGTACGATCACGTTAAACATGTGGGTCCGTAAGTCCTTCCGAGAGGTTGGTGGTAGGGGAAGGAGGGTACGGTCCCTGTGGATGCCTCCCCCACTGGGTTCCGGTCTAAATTGGGTGGCACTTCCCGGCCGTCCATACAGTTACCTTACACCTTTCTGGTAGGTCGGACGGTCTGGGTCTCAACAACAACAACAATAATATTACGAAATACATTTTTGTGTAAATTTGAGCTCCATGGTATTACACTATTAATCTTGAAATTGAATCCATCTCTTTTGTATATTTTATAAATAGTTTTTGTCCTCCAGACTTTTGATATTTAGATCCAAAAAATCAATACTTTCATCTGAGTTTTGAAGTGTCTCTGTCAAACTCAATGTAGCAGGATAGAAACCGAAATCCATAACATAATTCTCTTCCTCTGTAGCCAATAATATGTCGTCGACTTAACGTATATACGCTAATTCGTTCAGAAGACCTGTTCCCATTTCGAATTTGTTTAGATAAATATCTGCTAATATGGACGAACAACTTCCACCCATAGGTATACCACGTATTTGTTTATAAAAACGCGTTCCATCAAATAATATCGTTTCATACAAAACCAAAGTCACTAATACTCTGTATTTACTCAATGCTATAAAAGACTGCAAATCGTATCTTTCATACAAATCCATTACGATATTGTATAATTTCTGGTAGGTCGGACGGTCTGGGTCTCAACAACAACAACAACGATATTGTATAAGCTATCAATGTCAATGTTGTTAAACAAGTAGCTAAAATCGAAACTTTTATAATAAAGCCTATTTGGTATACTTTTTAAAATCTGAATAACCTCATTACTGTTTCTCACCATATAAGCACCTTCTACCTTTATCTTGGCCAATACCATTTTCATAATATGCAGTAGACGCTTGTTTGCTCTAGTCAGGTATGTTTTATACCCGATAGTTACGGGTCTAAATTTGACCGGATTTTTATGAAGTTTCGGAATCAGCGTCAAGTAAGGAAACTTAATACTATTTATATTGTATCCTGTTTTTTTGTATAGAGCTCTTATACGATTTTCGTTCTCTTTTATAGAAGTGTTTAATAATCTGTACATGTTGACGTTTTCGTAACTTTGTTCAAGAAGCTCACCGTATAGCACTTTGCATGTAAATGCGTAATTAGAAGTTACCTTGTCCACATAAGTGATTATATATTCCTTCTGTATACTCTTCAGTTTCTCCCTAATCTTTATATTATATATATTTCTTTCATGCCTGTAGTTGTAATTATCATTGCATTTTGCCAAAAATACATGTCTCCATTGTATAAAACACTCTGTAGGCAAACTGTATTTGACTGCCAATTTATATATAAACACAACGACGTCATGTCTTATATTTTCAATCACATAGTTGAAAGATTGTAAACGATACTTTGTTCCCTTATCAAAAATATCCCTAAGGTTTGCAGAATGTAAAAGATCTAAATTCCCAGTAACAACGTGTCCGTATGTTTCATCTACATACCCCCACGGCCACTTCAACCCCCCCACGGCCACTTTGTGGTACTCGATCTGTTCATTTCTTTTTGATCTATTTGGAAATTTCTATGTCGTTTACGAGGGTAATGGCAGCAATGCGCCTTATGCTTCGTTAACATTTGGTATGGTATAGGGTTTTTAAATTTTATAGCTTTTGTGTATATATATATATATATATATATATATATATATATATATATATATATATATATATATATATATATATATATATATATATATATATATATATTATATATATATATATATTATATATATATATATAAACTTTTTTCATTCAGTCACAAACTGCTCCCTTTCATTGCAAGTGTACAAGGTTCCTGCCTCATGGATCATGGTAATACTTGATTTCTTAATAATTTTTCAATTTTCCCTCTTTTAATGCTTGTAGTCTGAGTTATGGTATTTATAGTAACTTACTATTGCCATATCTGAAACAAACAAGTGTTTGGGTTAATTAGAGTTAGATGCTCAACCTAAAGATGAATCTAGTCTAATTAACTTCAAATTATATTAAAGCTGTTCATTTCTATTTTTGGCATGGTAGCCGTGGTTTAACTGCTTTGGTGATTTTATTATTTTAATATTTCGTAATTACTTGGAATTGGTTATTATTATATCTTTCTAATATATATATATATATATATATATATATATATATATATATAATTGTAAATCCAATGGTAGAATGTAAGTAATAACTCATAATACAGTATCTTAAAATTTGCCTACAAAGTACTCGTACAATGAAATAAAAGAAAATCAACCAAAAAGAGGAAATTATAAAACGTAATGCAGGTCATAAAGACAAAGACAATCAACAAATTTCAAAGGTGAGGAATGAAAATAGGAAAACAAAAAAAAAAATCAAGCATAAAAGCTTGCACGTGGTAGAGCTCTAGGCTTAAGAATAATTCATTTCGAAAAAATTCTTTTTCAAGTCCATATATCCCTTCGAAATGAACACAAAAATGCTTGTTTCTGAAACACAAGATAGATTTTATCTATAAACTTGTGTTATATGGACGACAAGCATTAAGATTGGAAAAAAATAAAGGAAATATAAATACCTTAAATACACCTAAATAGTACAACCATGACGAGCAATATATGACTAGACCAATGTTGCCATACGCAGAAATGGGAAGAAGTGATCTGCTGTTGCCAAAGAGAGTAATAAAAATCGTACTGCGTAAAAGCAATAAAATGAGATATTCTACAGTTAAAGCTGCAAAATAAAAAGATGAAAATATATTATAATGTAAATTCAAGAGAATGTAGAAGTATGGCTAAAATAAGATACAAAGGAGAGATTATGAGAATTTTAGGCTAATCGAAATTTATATATATATATTAGAAATATGTAATAATAAAAAATTCAAGTAATATTAACATCACCATAGAAGCAATATATATATATATATATATATATATATATATATATATATATATATATATATATATATATATATATATATATATATATATATGCAAGGTGATTAAAAAAAGATGGGCCAAACTTTACGATGTGGTAGTACACACCAAACCAAGCATTTTTCGTCATAGTTTACCGGATCGGAAATGAAACATAAAGGCGTTACAGTGCGCTTACTCGTTGGGAAGCGGTCACCCCGCAAACTTAATAGCGTCATTCTGGTTGTTATTTTCTAGTTGAAGAAGAAAACCACGTATGTAAATTTCATCTGGGGAAGAAGAAGAACCCTTATGCAAATTTTCGTAACCCTGAATGTAAGGCCTTATCAGTTTGCAGCAGTTATTCGCAGCTCCAACTTTTGAGATGATGGAGGAATTTACAAATAGGGAAAAAGCCGATATGTATTTCATCTATGGAGCCGCAAATAGGGATGGCAGAGATGCACAATGACTGTATGGGGAACGTTTTCCCCCCATAAGCGGTGTACCTGTACTTATCTTGCATGTACTTACCTTGTACATGTACTTGCCTTGTATGTTGCAAAGTAAGGTATACTTGATAGATGGATTGGGCATTTTGACGAATTACTGAAAATTAATGCTCCAGAATCTGTAATACATTCTACAATACAGTAGACCCCCCTATAACACGGTAGATACGTTCCGTGTTATATGAGTCCGTGTTGTACGAGTCACTTAGATTATACAAATACATGAGCCGTTCACAGCCCAAAGCGATTAACTTACTTGTTATATTTAAAATAACTTTCTTTAATAATCAGGCTTAAGACACTACATGGTTACAAGTTTTATGGCCGTTGAATAATGAATGGTTTTTTTCACAAGAAATGTATAAAAATTTATCAATACATATTTTCTACCTTTTCTTTTATGGACTTAATCGTTTTGGCAAATGAGCGGCTCACATACAGTTCACTTATACATAAACATACACTTATACAGGTATTTAACAAGGATGTAAACTAAATATTTAATATGTAAGAGTTAAAATATTTTTTATTTCTCTTCAAAACAAACAAATATTGAAATTAAAAATGTTTTGTTATTCATTTTGCGTTAAATAAAAGAAGCAGTTACACTTTTTTTTACATTTATTCACTGTCGGAGCTATCCATAATTAGGTTCCAACGACATCCTCTTTTAAATGTTGGTTGTGCCATTTCATAGCTTGAAGATTCACTTGTTTCTTCTCTGTTACTTTCGTTGTTTAAAAGGGTATCTTCTTGTTTTCAACAATTTATTATTGTTTCTTTCTAAATCTTCTTTTACTTCAAAATATGCAGCTAAACAATCTTTCAATTTTTTCTTAAATTCCTCAGAGCGCTTTGTTGATGGATCATTATTCGTGAAATGTTCTTCTAGATTTTTTGCCAATCCTAATCCTTCATTTAAGATTTCTTCATTTCATAAAGTGTTGCTCTGGCTCACAGAAAATTCGTAATGAGTTTTCTTCACTACTTGATTCGGACGACTCTGCCAGTTGCATAAGTTCTTGTTCATCTAAGTGTTGGTTACTACTAACACGGAACGTATCTACCGTGTTATAGGGGGGTCTACTGTACTATTCAAAGGAAAATTCCTTGAAGAGCAATATTCTATCCATAACATCAAACACTTTTCCATTTTAGGCATTAACATGTCTTTTATACGAGCAGTTTTATTCAAACTTACTAAAGATCCAGAGGAAATTCTAACTCTTATTTTGTTTTCATTTCTTTTTATTGTTCGAATTGTTGCCTCGTTTAATTTTAAATCTTTAGCAATGACTATAACTTTCTCACCAGATTTTAACCTATCCAAAATTTTAATTTTTTCTTCAAGGGATATACATTTTCTGCTCTTCTTAGAATTCTTCTCCATGGCAGGGGTCATGATGACTAAAGACAAAATTGTAGGTAACGTAAAAATTATAAAATTTTTAGACTTACCTAATTTATGTACGTATTATAATATCTTTTTAAATTTATTTAACACACTTGACTTTAAACACAGCTTAATTGATAGTATGTATGTACCAGAGATAACAGATATGTACTTCCTCTAGATGAAATCGGGTTTAATTTCGCAAAGATTTATTTTCCGAAAACTTTTTTTCCTCAAATTTAAGTTGAATAAAATAAATCATACGATATAAAAGTTTTTACAGACACGTTTAATGTGCATCATAACTAGAAACAAACTGAGACGATCTCTTCTAAAAATGGGATTTCCCCGAAATTTGAGAAGAACAATGACGTTTAGTGTTACCAGCCAAAAGTTATATTAATTATTGGAGCTAAAACGTAGTAAAATCGAAACATCTGTCTCATTCTTTTACCGTGTTATACGAGCCTCTTTTAGCGTGTTATACGAACACGATCACAATTTTGCCGCTGTGTTATACGAATCCGTCTTATATGAACCCGTGTTATAGGGGGGTCTACTGTATATCAAACTTTGGAGACTTTTTTTTCACACCCGTATGATTGGGGAACTTGAGACAACATTAAAGAAACTGAAAAATAAGAAAACTGCTGGTACTTATCTAATACCACCAGAACTGTTAAAATATGCAGGACCAATTTTGTTAAAGCAAATCTATGAAGTTATACTCTCAATCTGGTCTAGTTACCAGCACATTGGAAATTAAGTATCATATGTCCAATTCATAGTGAAGGACACTTAGAATTGCTCAAATTTTACAGGTATTAGCCTGTTGTGTACAGCATATAAAATTTTCTCAAATACCTTATTTGATAAATTGCCCCCTTTTGTTTGCCGAACTTTCAATAATGTTACATAAATAATAATTTCTTATGCAATTATTCATTAGAAAACGAATGCCACAAACTTTATATCTCTAGTATAAATTGCTCTCGATATATTGTACAAATGAGAGAAAAAAATGCCTCACCCCCTTGTTATTAGAGCATTGTTCATCATAGGGCAAATTTGAAGTTAACATTCGATTAGGAATGATGTCCTCTATGAATTCAAGTACATAAAATTTGCACAAGAGGCCGTCTTCCTATTTAAATGGCAGCACCCGATTTTGACGTCATAAACAAATTCTAAACCCCAAAATTAGTCCACATATGAATTTCCGCGCAATTCCGATCTCTGCATCTGGAGATATTCAATATTCCGAAATGTGCAATTTTTAGGAGTCAGCTCCATATTCAAAACCACAATTTGAAGTGCGAAATTTCGTTGATTGGCCACAACTGTTCTAGTAATAAGTGGGTCAATTGCTATTTTACTGAAAGACGTCGCTGGTTTATTCTGATATCTCATCTTGTGTTTGAGAACGCAAATCTCTTTAATAATCATCTTATGGGATTTTAAAATGGTCGAATTACGCAAATGATGGAATCAGCACATTGTAATGACATTCGAATATGCCAAAGTAGTGAGATTAGTTCATAGAATAGACATTGTTATGGCGCATTCTCTCGAATCGTGGGTGTGCACGCAGGATACAAGAGTGAGTCCAAAATTCTGGATAACTAACACGTTTATTCACAAGCACAGCGTAAACAGGAACAGTATATAGTAAAACAAGACTTAAATTCTTCACTCATTTTACAAAATAACGGATAATATTCTCAAAACATTAACGAAAGTAATTTCACAAAATAGACTCTGTGCCAACGGCCGTACCGTGCTGAAAACACTGGTTCTCGTTAGATCACCGAAGTCAAGCAGCATCGGGCGCAGTTAGTACTTGGGTGGGTGACCACCTGGGAACACCGCGTGCTGTTGGCACATTTCGGATGCGGTAGCCCGGTGGTTTGCGTGCTGGATTTGCACGTTGCCACAACTGCCGCCGTGTTCATGCGAAGTACGATCACGTTAAACATGTGGGTCCGTAAGTCCTTCCGAGAGGTTGGTGGTAGGGGAAGGAGGGTGCGGTTCCTGTGGATGCCTCCTCCACTGGGTTCCAGTCTAAATTGGGTGGCACTTCCCGGCCGTCCAAACGGTTACCTTACACCTTTCTGGTAGGTCGGACGGTCTGGGTCTCAACAACAACAAAATAGACGCTATTATTCTCAAAACATGACAAATACAACAGTTTAATGTAGCTTGTATCACGTCAACTGCTCTCCGACTGAACGATGATTCCTTTTATAGACTCTCCATAGAAACTTCTGGAAATCTCTAATATCTCACAAAATATTGATTATTTCGGGGTGATTCTCGAATCTTCGAGAAGTCGCCAAATGTCGTCAAATTGGCGATAAATTGCCAAATCTGGAAATCCTTCTTCGACCTTCGGCAACCCTAGTCTAACGTCATGGGAAAGGATGCATGTACAGGTGTTTTCTCCGTCTGGTAGTTGAAAGAGACGAAAGTAAGGAGAAGAAAAAGGGATTCCAAAGCATTTTACAAGTTCGCTACAATATTTTAACGAGGTTTAACGGTTCTTAAGTTGCTGTAAGAACTATCATACTAAACCGCAAAAATGCAAATTAGTCTTTTGACGTAAAGCTACGTCTTATGGTAATTATCATCACACAATTTTATTATTTGTTATAATTTTATTATAAATTTTCATATATTTATTATTTCTTTATAAATATTTTATTATCATAAATTATCACATAATTTTGGGACCGATTTCAACTCGCATTAACTTCGGGACAATTAATAACAAGAAAGATCAATCATGCATAAGCATTGATTATGAAACACTTTCCAACTGAAATGTAATTTCATTTAAAAATTTCTAAAATGTGATTCATTCAGTGGTAATATCTTTTACATTATCACAGTACTACAGTAATTTATTATACTTAAATATTTAAAACTGTATCGAAATATAAATCATCTGATTCTTTATGCAAAATCAATGAATATTTCATTCATATAACTTGTATTCCAGACTCCAGAGCTAAATAATTTTGTGTGAAAAAAATTCAGCAATTCTTATGTAATTCATCTTACAATCGCTTGAGATATTTGCATTCTGCATATGTTAAAATTAGGCTTCCTTGAAGAAATAATAAAAGTTTAGGGATCATTTAAAATCACAACTATTGTAATTGCATAGGCACGGAATTTAGATACACAGATAATACACAGATAATATATATGTGTATGTGTATGTACTCAAAGTATTGGAATCGTGCCGAAGATCGGAACTCGAATTTTCAAAGTATCTACACGTTTTGGGACTTCTAGAACACGAAAAAACTACTTTTAGGAAGACGTCTGTGTGTGTAAGGGTGTATCTGTGTATGTTTCTGTGTGTCTGTGTGGATATTACATCCACTCTAATTGAAAAACTAATGGACCGAATTTCATACAATTTGGTAGGTATGTTTTTTGTGGGAAATCCTGATGTTCATTAGATTATAGTACGATTCGTAATAAAAGAATCTGCCTTCTTTGCGAAATGGCCGCAGAAATTGCCTTTATCCACTCTAGCTAAAAACTAATGAACCAAATTTAACAAAATTTGGAGTATAATATTTCAATAACCTACAAGTGATTTATATACCAAATTTAACAAAATTTTGTATATAAATCATTTGTAGGTTATTCTACTACGATTCGGGAAAAAGGAACGGGCTATTTTTGCGAAATGGCCAGCAAAAATCGTTATATATAAAAATAAAAGACTACGTGTGCTCAATTATATCAATTAAATTCCTATTTTATATATGATTTTTGACAACAAAAAGAATAAGACTAACCCCATTACTCTAGGACTAGCCGTTCTTGAGATATTCTAGTTTTTTCGCGTTTTCGCTACGCCACCTTTGACAATAAGTTCAGCTATCAAATGAGAACTTAATTTAAGTTTAACGTGCAAATTCAATGTCATTTAAAATACTTATGTTGTGCAGATAAACTCAAATTATCATTGAATAAATAAAGAGAACGAATATGAGTCTGCAGGGAAAGACATGTGCTGTCCACATCAGAATTTTTAACAATATTACACCAATGATTTATAGAAGTGAACGGGGATTATTTTCAGGCCATTTCGAAAAAAATGTATGATCTATATTTAAAGATCCATCAAATTTTTGTCGAATAAAATGTTCAACAAATTTAAGCTGTGTACCAAATTTTAACTCTCTAGGACGTAGGAAAGTGCATTTAAAATGCCATCAATTAAATTTATCATGAAGAGTTACATAAAATTTAAAAAAAATGAAAAATTGTTATCTACCAAATTTATTTTTTTAAAATATGAAGCCACTCCCATATGCAAAACGTTTAAACAAATGGAGAGATATTTATTATATAATATCTCTCTCTTTTCTTTCTGGAAGATATCCGAAAGTCAGAATTTAATTGAATTTGTTTTTTTCCCTATATTAAATAATTTTTTTAATTAAAAAACTACTTAACATATTTTACTGAATTTTTTTTTATATATTCTATGGGATAATGTGAATATTTCCTAAAAATTTCGAAGCAATTCGTGAATTTTAAATTTACTTAAAAAATGTTTGAAAAATTAGGTCCCATAGGGTTCAATGTATTTCATTTTTTCAACCCGGGTTCAATAAAAAACTAATTGGGTGATATTATTTATTTATATTCCCATAGGTCCTACAGACCGTCTGAACAACATACTAAAATTTCATTTTGATAAACTCATTTTTACGGCAGTTATCGTGCTAACGGACAGACAGACAGACAGACAGACAGACAGACAGATAGACAGACAGAATGAACAAAGTCATAAACACTTTTCAACTTTGTTGTAAAGTGTTAAAAAGCAGTAATTAATAATACATTATTAGGTGGCTTATAGCGTCCAATTTATAAATTCAACCCCCCCACTTCTTTGATACATTTGCAGAATTACTTTAATTAGGTTGCATCTTTACTACGCTTTTTATGCAAAGTTTTATTAAAACGGGTCAAAAAGAAATTTCCTTTATTATAATATTTCCTTTATTAATAAAGATTAAATTAAAATTAATATAACTTTTTCAAATTAGTCACTTTTTTTCAACAAATATACGAGCCCTAATATCATCGTGATGATGAATGTTTTAACATAGCGAAAGGACTATAGGGAGAAAACAGCTGAATGTTTTCATACTCATATAAAACGTCTTTGTGAGTTGATTTCCTTTAAAATATGTCTAGATTCCTATTAATATATTTTCGAATATTAATTTCATAATTCAGATTTCATACAAAAAGTATTTAAAAAATAATAATAGCGTAATTATGTTTGAGTTACTTAACGGTAACATAATACAAAACATCAGGGTGAGAAAATAATTATTACAGAAGATATGTATAAAAGTTTCGGAAACTAATTAACATCAGGAGCTCAAAATATTAGATACTCACAACTCGGAAATGCTTTCTCCAATTACTTAAAATTTGGTATCGAAGGCTAAATTTTGCTCTAGATTCGAAATATGTTGTCAACGTTGGATGTTGTCATTTAAAAGTTTATGCTCGTTTTAATATGAAGACGGCCCTCATGCAAATTTTATGCACAAGAATTTGTAGAGGGCGTTATTCCAAATCGAATGATATCTTTAAATTTGCTCTACGATGAATGACTTGAATGGCTACGATGTGAGGCTTGAATGATAAGAGGTGGGGCTTTTCCCCCCTCCGTTGGGCGTTTTCCCAATACATCTATAAAAAATTACATTCGTATTAAAATTCGTATTACATTCGTATTAAAATTCGTATTACATTCGTATTAAAATTCGTATTACATTCGTACAAAAGTATTACTATCGTAAAATATGATCACTTTCATATGCAATATTATGCGACAAATTTAACATCATTCTTGTGGATTTGGTTTGTTCCATTCATGAGAGAAGATACTTTGTGTAATATGTAGTTTTGTATTTTGACACCCAACAACTATCCAAAAGTCATTTACTTATATACATAAGAAAAGCCCTTCTCTTGCTTGTCTGGAGTTTGGCGATAAATGTGACAACTTGTCGGCTAATATGGCGAAATATTGCCAACTTTGCAACTTTTTTCAGTGGTGCCAAAAAGACGAAAATATTATCAAAATTGTAAAAATGACTCTAAATTAACAAAAATGACGCCTAATTTATGAATTAATTGCATATGTTGGCTACACCATCATTTATGATGCCATAACATATATGTTGCTTACACCAATGCCTTGTGTAAGTTTGGTAGTCCGTCAGCGGCGGCCTGAATTAATTATTAAAATCCTTTAATATCTCTATATTAAAAAAGTAGCCGCCGCCGTTGTTTGACAAATTTCTCGTTTCTCGAGATTCTTTGCTTTATATCGCAAAAACTATTGCATTTAAAAATATGAAATTTGGTGCACTTCTAGAAACAGCTTTGAGAAATACACTGAAATAAACCGTTTTTCGATACATATTGTAGTTTAAGAAATATTTAATGTCAAAGTCAAAGACAAAATATTTGAGCTGCGAGTTCGCGTCCTGGATAGACTAACAATAGAAAGACCACGAATTTTTGCAGAAAGGTACCTACATGGGAGGATTTTTGCAGGAAGGAGCCCATTTTCTTAATTTTGATGTAGTATTTTATTTTTTATGCACTTCTGAAGTGAACTTTTCTTTTTGTTTCGGCACGTCTAGCGATTTCTCTGTCTTGTACCGTAAAAACTATAGCATACAAAAATATGAAATTTGGTACATTTATAGCGAAATAATAGAGTAACATGTTGAAATAAACCGTTTATCGATTTAAACTTTAGTTTGGCCTGAAATAGCTCGCGAAGCGAGCTCATGATCAAGGAATTCTTGGATTCCCTGGGCTAAGAAAAATCCCTGTTTATCCCTCCTGCGGAAAATAGGCAGGGGTAGAAAAGAGATTTTTGAAAGTAGAATGTTTAGGAAAGATAGATATAAGCTAGTAGGTGGATAGATATCCTGCGAGTAGGAGGCGAAGTCTCCCGAAGGGGGTTACGTGAGCGGAGCGAACAGGGGGCAGAGCCCCCTAGTACATACTATATTGCTTGTTACGGATGCTTTCAATATTGACACTTGTCAAGTTAGTTAGATTTGCGCGAACTATAAGTTAATTGGGTACTTCAAAATAGCTTTACATGTTGTCCTCCAGAAAAGCACCAAATGTACTATAATTCAACGTTAAAGACATGGTGACATGGATTTTGTACATCATTTTTTCGCTGTGAAAGAAGGTAATTCATTGCATTATGCAGGGAAAGTCATGTTCTGCCCACATCAGATTTTTTAATACACTTTTCATTTAAAATTTTAATGCACTCTGTTTTGCCGAAAATTTAAATAATAAATTGATATGAAGTTTATAGCACAGAATTGTTTTGCTTCATACTTTATTGTGAATTAAATACCATTTTCAATATTGATTCAATTCTAGCTAAATATTTGCGCATATTGAGATTTTTAAATACAATTTGAAGTGCTAAAATTATAATATTGATTAATTTACACTAACATTGAAATTTAAAATAAATTTGACCGTAGATTGCAATATTTGTTTAAAAAATTTTTATACTTTCGTACCCTATTACCAAAATGCTATTTTTTACATTCTATTAAATGTAAGCAGCCTGTAATGCAATGTAACCTGGATTTTCCTGGGATTTAAGATGCAAACCTCTGATTAAAATTATATTTGCTGTTAGCATACATGACATGGCAGTTAAAGGTGCAGGGCAAATAGCATTTTCGATGGGGAAAGTTTGTTGACTTATGAACAGCATTTCTGTAAGCAAGCAGGAATAGAGGAAGGTGAAATTCTTAGTCGTTTTGGTATATGAATACCTAGAGAGATGATTAAGTATTGTTCTGTTGAATATGATTACCATGCTAGCCGATTGGGGATGAAGTAAAGTAGTTCGAATTTCATTCCGGCAATTTTTTATACTAGCGAATGATATTAGACTTTGCATTGCACTAGAAAAAACTGTTACAAACTTTTAGTAGGGGAGTCAGAGGGGCTTCACGTGCATTCCTCTTCACTCCGATCCTATGAGAATTTTTTTTTATGCTAAATATTTCTAAGGTTGTCCTCAGTGATAAAAATTGGCTATGCTACCAAAATAGGGGCCATTTTTAAAATTTTTAATTTAAATTAAAAAAAAAATTCTTAATTTGTGAGTAGGCAGTTACATGTATTTTAAAAAAGCTACTAAAACAAACCGTTTTTGAATTATTCGCAGTTTTTAGTATTTTTTTTTAAATATTAGAGATGGGATTTCTTTTAACCCAAAGTAAATATTTAAACATTTTTATAGCAATTTTACATTAAAAGTCGAGTAAATGATTATTCAAGATCATATAAGTTGCAGTTCCTTAGGTATTCCATTGTTTTTTAAACATTTGTAGAGCACTTTGTGAGATCGCATATAATTCGAAAAATATCCAAATACTGACGTTTTAATTATCAGTGATAGAGAGGTATCTATTCACAAGTGTCATTATCTCAGATAATTGAGAATACATGTCTTAAAGAGTGGTGATCATTTTTAACACTTTACAACAAAGTTGAAAAGTGTTTATGACTTTGTTCATTCTGTCTGTCTGTCTGTCTGTCTGTCTGTCTGTCTGTCTGTCTGTCCGTTAGCACGATGACTGCCGTAAAAATGAGTTTATCAAAATGAAATTTTAGTATGTTGTTCAGACGGTCTGTAGGACCTATGGGAATATAAATAAATAATATCACCCAATTAGTTTTTTATTGAACCCGGGTTGAAAAAATGAAATACATTGAACCCTATGGGACCTAATTTTTCAAACATTTTTTAAGTAAATTTAAAATTCACGAATTGCTTCGAAATTTTTAGGAAATATTCACATTATCCCATAGAATATATAAAAAAAAATTCAGTAAAATATGTTAAGTAGTTTTTTAATTAAAAAAATTATTTAATATAGGGAAAAAAACAAATTCAATTAAATTCTGACTTTGGGATATCTTCCAGAAAGAAAAGAGAGAGATATTATATAATAAATATCTCTCCATTTGTTAAAACGTTTTGCATATGGGAGTGGCTTCATATTTTAAAATAAATTTGGTAGATAACAATTTTTCATTTTTTTTAAATTTTATATAACTCTTCATGATAAATTTAATTGATGGCATTTTAAATGCACTTTCCTACGTCCTAGAGAGTTAAAATTTGGTACACAGCTTAAATTTGTTGAACATTTTATTCGACAAAAATTTGATGGATCTTTAAATATAGATCATACATTTTTTTCGAAATGGCCTGAAAATAATCCCCGTTCACTTCTATAAATCATTGGTGTAATATTGTTAAAAATTCTGATGTGGACAGCACATGTCTTTCCCTGCAGACTCATATTCGTTCTCTTTATTTATTCAATGATAATTTGAGTTTATCTGCACAACATAAGTATTTTAAATGACATTGAATTTACACGTTAAACTTAAATTTGGTTCTCATTTGATAGCTGGACTTATTGTCAAAGGTGGCGTAGCGAAAACGCGAAAAAACTAGAATATCTCAAGAACGGCTAGTCCTAGAGTAATGGGGTTAGTCTTATTCTTTTTGTTGTCAAAAATCACATATAAAATAGGAATTTAATTGATATAATTGAGCACACGTAGTCTTTTAATTTTATATATAACGATCTTTGCTGGCCATTTCGCAAAAATAGCCCGTTCCTTTTTCCCGAATCGTAGTAGAATAACCTACAAATGATTTATATACAAAATTTTGTTAAATTTGGTATATAAATCACTTGTAGGTTATTGAAATATTTTACTCCAAATTTTGTTAAATTTGGTTCATTAGTTTTTAGCTAGAGTGGATAAAGGCAATTTCTGCGGCCATTTCGCAAAGAAGGCATATTCTTTTATTACGAATCGTACTATAATCTAATGAACATCAGGATTTCCCACAAAAAACATACCTACCAAATTGTATGAAATTCGGTCCATTAGTTTTTCAATTAGAGTGGATGTAATATCCACACAGACACACAGAAACATACACAGATACACCCTTACACACACAGACGTCTTCCTAAAAGTAGTTTTTTCGTGTTCTAGAAGTCCCAAAACGTGTAGATACTTTGAAAATTCGAGTTCCGATCTTCGGCACGATTCCAATACTTTGAGTACATACACATACACATATATATTATCTGTGTATTATCTGTGTATCTAAATTCCGTGCCTATGCAATTACAATAGTTGTGATTTTAAATGATCCCTAAACTTTTATTATTTCTTCAAGGAAGCCTAATTTTAACATATGCAGAATGCAAATATCTCAAGCGATTGTAAGATGAATTACATAAGAATTGCTGAATTTTTTTCACACAAAATTATTTAGCTCTGGAGTCTGGAATACAAGTTATATGAATGAAATATTCATTGATTTTGCATAAAGAATCAGATGATTTATATTTCGATACAGTTTTAAATATTTAAGTATAATAAATTACTGTAGTACTGTGATAATGTAAAAGATATTACCACTGAATGAATCACATTTTAGAAATTTTTAAATGAAATTACATTTCAGTTGGAAAGTGTTTCATAATCAATGCTTATGCATGATTGATCTTTCTTGTTTAAGATGATTCAAGAAAAGAAAAATAGCGGCAGTTTTCACCAACTTGCAGCAAAATTAAAAATCTGATGTGGGCAGCACATGACTTTCCCTGCAGACTCAAATACATTTTTTCTTTATTTCTTTAATAATTCATTAAATTGAGTTTAATTGCACAAAATAACACTAAATTTGCATTTTTAATTCAATTTCTGTTTTTATTTGGTAATTGGACATTTTCCCAAAAGTGGCATAACTACATGCAAAAAATCTCATGCAGATATCTCGAGAACGGTTAGTCCTAGAGTAATAGAGTTGTTCTTATTCTTTTCCTCATCAAAAATTACGTATAAAACAAGAATTTAATTGATATATTTGAACATACGTAGCTTTTTTTAGATTTTAGCGACTTTTGAGGGCCATTTCATAAAAAAAATCAGGTTGTTCTTTTCCGAATAATACCAAAATCCAATCAGCACCAGAGTATCCCACAAGTAACTTATCTACCACATTTTGTGAAAATTGGTCAATTAGTATTTTAGCTATAGTGAATACATGAAATTTTTACGGGCCATTTCGCAAAAAAAGGCGGGTTCTGTTTTCACGAATCATACCAAAAACTAATCTGTACCAGGGTCAAACCCAAGTGACTTACCAACCAAATTTTATGAAATTATGTCCATAAGGTTTTGAATTAGAGTGGATACATTCATTGCACAGACAGATAGACACACACACACACTGACAGACAGACACACAGATACACAGACAGACAGACACACAGATACACAGACAGACAGATACACACAGACGTCACGCTAAAAATAGTTCTTTCGTATCCTAGAGGTCTCGAAATGAGTTGATCCGTTGAAAACTCGAGTTGCGATTTTCGGCATGATTCCAATACTTTCCCTATAGCTTACCATATATTACAGGGAAAGTAAAAATCTGAAGTGGGCAGCACATGACTTTCCTGCAGACTCAAATTTACATTTTATTTATATATTTAATAATTCATTAGATTGAGTTTAATTGCACCAAAAAACACTAAATTTGCATTCTTAATTCAATTTTTTCAATTTGGTAATTGGACATTTTTCCGATAGCGGCGTAACAAAAATCCAAGAAATAGCAAATATCTTGAGAACGGTTAGTCCTAAAGTATAATGGAATGTGTTATATTTGTTTCCGCGTCAAAAATTGCGTATAAAACAAAAATTTAATTGATACATTTAAGCATACGTAGTATTTATTATTTTTGCAATTTTTGCGAATTTTGCAGGCAATTTCGCAAAAAAAGGCAGGTTGTTCTTTTCCGAATCGTACCAAAAGCTAATCAGCACCAGAGTATCCCACAAGTAACATATCTACCAAATTTTGTGAGTGGTCGATTAGTATTTTAGCTAGGGTGGATACATGAAATTTTTGCGGGCCATTTCGTAAAAAATGGCAGGTTGTTCTTTTCCGAATTATACCAAAATCTAATCAGCACCAAAGCATCCTACAAGTAACTTATCTACTAAATTTTGTGAACTTTGATAAATTCGTGTTTTAGCTAGAGTGGATACATGAAATTTTTAAGAGCCATTTCGCAAAAAAAGGCGGGTTCTGTTTTTACGAACCCTGCTAAAAACTAATCAGCACCAGGGTTTCACCCAAGTGACTTACATACCAAATTTTATGAAATTCGGTCCATTAGTTTTTTAGTTAGAGTGGATACATATATTGCACAGACAGGCACACAGACAGACACACAGACAGACAGACAAACACACAGACACACAGACACACACACAGACGTGACGCTAAAAATAGTTTTTTCGTATTCTAGAGGTCTCGAAACATCTAGATCCGTCGAATACTCAAGTTGTGGTTTTCGGTATGATTTCAATACTTTCCCTATACATTACAATGTATTGCAGGGAAAGTAAAAATCTGATGTGAGCAGCACATGACTTTCTCTGCAGACTTATATACACATTTTCTTTATTTTAAGTAAATTTAATTCACTATTAATTCAATTTTCGTTCTCATTTGGTAACTGGACTCATTTTCAAAGGTGGTGTAAAGAAAAAGCGAAAAAACAAAAATATCTCGAGAATGGCTGGTCCTAGTGTAATGGAGTTTGTGTTATTATTTTCTTCGTTAAAAATTAAGTATAAAACAAGCATTTAATGGATATATTTATTTCAGCATACGTAGTTTTTTATTTTAGATTTTGGTGATTTTTGCAGACCCTTTTGCAAAAACAGACAGGTTATTTTTTTCTGAATCGTACCAAAATCTAATCAAAACCAGGGTGACCTACAAGCGACTGATCTACCAAATTTTGTGAAATTCGGTTCATTAGATTTTCAGCTAGAGTGGATAAAATCTTTTGCGGGCCATTTCGCAAAAAAAGGCAGGTTCTTTTATCCCGAATAGTACCCAAAACTGATCAGCACCGGATTTGCCCACAAGTGATTTACCTACCAAATTTTATGAAATTCGGTCTGTTAGTTTTTTAGTTAGAGTGGATACAAAATCTGCACAGACAGACAGACAGACACACAGACACACAGACAGACGTCACGCTAAAAATGTTTTTAACACTTTACAACAAAGTTGAAAAGTGTTTATGACTTTGTTCATTCTGTCTGTCTGTCTGTCTGTGTCCGTTAGCAGGATAACTGCCGTAAAAATGACTTTATCAAAATGAAATTTTAGTATGTTGTTCAGACGGTCTGTAGGACCTATGGGAATATAAATAAATAATATCACCCAATTAGTTTTTTATTGAACCCGGGTTGAAAAAAGGAAATACAAGGAAATATTCATATTATCCCATAGAATATATAAAAAAAAATTCAGTAAAATATGTTAAGCAGTTTTCTAATTAAAAATTATTTAATATAGGGAAAAAAACAAATTCAATTGAATTCTGACTTTGGGATATCTTCCGGAAAGAAAAGAGAGATATATTATATAATAAATATCTTTCCATTTGCTTAAAGGTTTTGCATATGGGAGAGGCTTCACATTTTAAAATAAATTTGATAGATAATAATTTTTCATTTTTTTAAAATTTTATATAACTCTTCATGATATACTTATTTGATGGCATTTTTAATGCACTTTCCTACGTCCTAGAGAGTTAAAATTTGGTACACAGCTTAAATTTGTTGAACATTTTATTCGACAAAAATTTGATGGATCTTTAAATATAGAACATACATTTTTTCGAAATGGCCTGAAACTAATCCCCGTTCTCTTCTATAAATCATTGTTGTAATATTGTTAAAAATTCTGATGTGGACAGCACATGTCTTTCCCTGCAGACTCATATTCGTTCTCTTTATTTATTCAATAATAATTTGAGTGTATCTGCACAAAATAACAACCATGAGTATTTTAAATGACATTGAATTTACACGTTAAACTTAAATTTGGTTCTCATTTGATAGCTGGACTTATTGTCAAAGGTGGCGTAGCGAAAACGCGAAAAAACTAGAATATCTCAAGAACGGCTAGTCCTAGAGTAATGGGGTTAGTCTTATTCTTTTTGTTGTCAAAAATCACGTATAAAATAGGAATTTAATTGATATAATTGAGCACACGTAGTCTTTTATTTTTATATATAACGATTTTTGCGGGCCATTTCGCAAAAATAGCCCGTTCCTTTTTCCCGAATCGTACTAGAATAACCTACAAATGATTTATATACAAAATTTTGTTAAATTTGGTATATAAATCACTTGTAGGTAATTGAAATATTATACACCAAATTTTGTTAAATTTGTTCCATTTAGCTAGAGTGGATAAAGGCAATTTCTGCGGCCATTTCGCAAAGAAGGCAGATTATTTTATTACGAATCGTACTATAATCTAATGAACGTCAGGATTTCCCACAAAAACATACCTACCAAATTGTATGAAATTCGGTCCATTAGTTTTTCAATTAGAGTGGATGTAATATCCATACAGACACACAGAAACATACACAGATACACCCTTACACACACAGACGTCTTCCTAAAAATAGTTTTTTCGTGTTCTAGAAGTCCCAAAACGTGTAAGATCCTTTGAAAATTCGAGTTCCGATCTTCGGCACGATTCCAATACTTTGAGTACATACACATACACACATATATTATCTGTGTATTATCTGTGTATCTAAATTCCGTGCCTATACAATTACAATAGTTGTGATTTTAAATGATCCCTAAACTTTATTATTTCTTCAACGAAGCCTAATTTTAACATATGCAGAATGCAAATATCTCAAGCGATTGTAAGATGAATTACATAAGAATTGCTGAATTTTTTCACACAAAATTATTTAGCTCTGGAGTCTGGAATACAAGTTACATGAATGAAATATTCATTGATTTTGCATAAAGAATCAGATGATTTATATTTCGATACAGTTTTAAATATTTAAGTATATCAAATTACTGTAGTACTGTGATAATGTAAAAGATATCACCACTGAATGTATCACATTTTAGAAATTTTTAAATGAAATTACATTTCAGTTGGAAAGTGTTTCATAATCAATGCTTATGCATGGTTGATCTTTCTTGTTTTCGTATTCTAGAGGTCTCGAAACGAGTAGAACTCGAGTTGCGTTTTTGGGCATGATTCCAATACTTTCCCTATACATTACCTTGTATTGCAGGGAAAGTAAAAATCTGATGTGAGCAGCACATGACTTTCCCTGCAGACTTATATTAACATTCTCTTTATTTCTATTAAATTTATTTCACTTTTAATTCAATTTTCGTTCTCATTCGGTAACCGGGCTTATTTCCAAAGGTGGCGTAGGGAAAGTAAGAAAAACTAAAATATCTCGAGAGCGGCTAGTCCTAGTGTAATGGGGTTGGTCTTATTCTTTTCGTCTTTAAAAATTACGTATTAAATCAGCATTTAATGGATATATTTGAGTATACCCAGTTCTTTATTTTAGATTTTGGCAATTTTTGCCGGCCATTTTGCAAAAAAAGGCAGGTTATTTTTTTCTGAATCGTACCAAAATCTAATCAGCACCAGGGTGACCTATACGTGACTCATCTACCGAATTTTGTGAAATTCGGTCAATTAGTTTTTCAGCTACAGTGGATACAAGCTTTTGCGGGCCATTTCACAAAAAAGGCGGGTTCTTTTATTCCGAATCGTACCCAAAACTAATCAGCACCAGCCCCGCCCACAAGTGACTTACCTAAAAAATTTTGTGAAATTCGGTCCATTAGTTTTTTAGTTAGAGTGGATACAAAATCTGCACAGACAGACACACAGACAGACACACAGACAGACACACAGACAGACAGACACACACACAGACGTCACGCTAAAAAGGGTTTTTTCGTATTCTAGAGGTCTCGAAACGTGTAGATCCGTCGAAAACTCGAGTTGCGATTTTCGGTATGATTCCAATACTTCCCCTATACATTACCATGTATTGCAGGGAAAGTAAAAAGCAGCCTTGGTCACCACAAAGAATGAAGCAGCGCAGAATGCATTGTTCGGCTTTTACCCCTTGTTTTTTCTCACCTTGTCCGACTTTTATCTCTTGTTTAATATTATATTATCTGGTTTTTATTTCTCGCTTCATCTCATTCTGTCCGGCGTCTATTATAACCTTTTAACTGTCGCTCCATCCTTTTTCCAATCAACTCGTACTTCTCAAGCTTCCAAAAATCCCACTTCTGACGCCATTTGTTGAAACCTATCTTCTGAAACTGTGAACGTATTTTCAGGATACAAGAATGAATCCTATTTTCTAAAAAATAAGCACTTCAAACACCAGTAAGCGTAACCAGGAAAAATATATAGGCTATAACTCTAGCTATCTAACAAGGTCACAAAATAAGCTCCATGGAAAAATCTCAAAAGCTTTTCGTTACTGGGGGAATTCTAAAACATACAAACATACAAACTTTGATCAGCTTCCAAAACTCGCCAAGTTGAAAACAATCTGCCAAATTTGTTGTCAGGGACCTTCAATCAATGGTTGCCTGTAAAACCTTTTTTACAGTGGGGATACACTTAATGCAGTGAAAGATATTTTGAGCATTTGTAACAATATGTATATGCCGCGAACAATATGATTTTGTATTTTAATTTAAAACACTTTTTTAAAGCAAATACAGAGCATGACTGTGTGCACAAGCAATAAGCAAATATGAATGATAAAATGCATTTTTGAAACGATCGTATGATTTTTACATTTTATTTCTGCAGTATTTTACGAAATGATCTATAAAATACTATTTTCTTTTGTTTCAATCTTACATAAATAATATAAGAAGGATAATATGTGTGTGTCATGTCGTCAGTGGAAATCTAAGCTTTGGACAGCTGCGAAATTCGGTATTGGGTTAGCTGAACTCTCGGTGCGACAGACTCCGTAGAGTTTTTTTTTTATTCGAATTAGTTTTTTAGTTATTTTATGTTAAAGCACGAAATTGAACGATTTCCACATAAATCGTTTTTTTAGCGATCTAAATTATTATCACATAGTTTCTGTTTTAACAGCATCGAAAAGACCAAAGTACGTTCTTTAAAACAATGCTCCGAATTCGTAGGACAATTTCTTTATTACTAAGTTATTTATTTAAAAATACATCGAAATAAGCATGTTTTAGATTATCTGATTCTTATTTCGTCATATCCAAAAATTAAATGCTATGACACCCGCGAGGTATTTATTGTAAAAGCATTGTTAGAGTTTCGAGAATTCACTATATGCTCCGGTGTAATTTTAATCAGAGGTTTGATCCTAAATTACGGGAAACGCTGAATACATATTCCAGTATACTTTATATTTTGGGTATTTCACCAATTAACTGAATTTAACCTTGAGTTAATTGCACCTTTAAATAACAATCGGCTGGAACTGTGATTCGAAGTCAGGACTCTTGGATTAAGAACCTGATGTGAGCAGTACACGACTTTCCCTACATATTCAAATTCATTTTCTTATTTTTTATTTCATAATGTATTAAATTGAGTTTAATTGCAGAAAATGACATAGGTGCTTTTTTGATATTAAATCCAATTTGCATTTTTAATGCATATTCGTTTCATTTGGAAACTTTCAGCTCTTCAAAATTATAACAAAAAATTAACATATCTCGAAAACGGTTCATCCTAGTGCCATGGGAATAGTTTTATTCGCTGTGTTGTCAAAACTTAGTTTTTTAAAGAAAAATTAAAATAATAATTACACCCATATTATATGCAGTTACCTTACACATTTTTGGTAGGTCGAATGGTCTGGGTCTCCTCCTCCTCCTCAACAACAACAACAGCCCATATTATAGGAAGAATCACGTGACCCACTTCAAAATAAAGTACGGCATGAATCTTTTTTCAGAGTGTCAAAATCGTGATTTTTAAAGTTTTTTAACACTTTACAACAAAGTTGAAAAGTGTTTATGACTTTGTTCATTCTGTCTGTCTGTCCGTTAGCACGATAACTGCCGTAAAAATGACTTAATCAAAATGAAATTTTAGTATGTTGTTCAGACGGTCTGTAGGACCTATGGGAATATAAATGCATAATATCACCCAATTAGTTTTGGATTGAACCCGGTTGAGATAATGAAATACATTGAGCCCTATGGGACCTAATTTTTCAAACATTTTTTAAGCGGATTTAAAATTCACAAATTGCTTCGAAAATTTTAGGTAATAGTCCAATTGTTCCATAAAATATATAAAAAAAAATTCAGCGAAATATATTCAGTAGTTTTTTAAATAAAAATTAAAATAATAATTACACATCTTATATGAAACGATCACGTGACCATGATATGAAACGATCACATGACCCACTTCAAAATGATATATGGCATCCATCTTGTTTCAAAATCGTGATTTTTTAAAGTTCTTTTTAATTCATATTGAGTGTTGTATCCGTCCTAAAACTACTTTATTTTTGCTTAAATTCTGTGCATCTACATACTAAAACAACACAATGACAATATATTTGAGTTTAAATTCTCATTCAAATTTGATTATTTCTACAACTAAGCCTATTTTTCACCTATGTAAAATGTAAACAGCAAAATATGTAGAATGAGTTGTATTAGAATTACTGTATTTCTGTAACACAAAATAATTCAGTCCATGGAGTCTGCATGGCTGATATGAATGAAATATTAATTGATTTTATAAACAGAAGGACGATTTTTTTCGATGAAGTTTTAAGCATAGAGTTTATGAATTGTAGCTCCATGGTCTTAATTTTTAAATAAAATAAATTATTATAGTATTGTGATGAATGAAATGAATGAAATCCTGCTTTTATAGAGAGATCCAGGCGTGTTATTTTTTCTATGACGTCATTTGAATTTATTTCAGTTGTTTTCGATGAAGTTTTCAAATATAATAAATTATCGTAGTATTATGATAGTTTTAAAAATATTACCGTGGAATGTATTGCATTTTAGAGATATTTAAACCAGGTAATTTATATTTCAATGCCGTCATTTGAATGAAGTTCATTTTTTTCAATGAAGGTTTACGTTTTCAAATATAATAAATCAATGTAGTATTGTGATAAGTTTTAAAATATTACCGAGGAATGTATTGTATTTTCGACTTTTTAAAATAAAATTGCATTGAAGTTGGAAAGTGTTTCATAATCAATGCTTTAAGCATGATTGATCTTTCTTGTTTATATTTATATTTAATGTTGCATTCGTCCTAAAACTGCTTTATTTTTGCGTATTTCCTGTGCATCTATATTCTGCGCCAACGTAATTACAATATTTTTGAGTTAAAATGATCACCAAACTTTGATTTTTTCTACAACGAAGTCTAATTTTAATGGATGCAGATCGTAAACAAGTGATTCTAAGATGAGTTGTATAAGAATTGCTAATTTTTTTCAAGCAAAATTATTTAACTTTGTAAAGTGGAATAAATGTGTATGATTGAAATATCCACTGCTTTTAAATAGCGAACCAGACGATTTTATAGCATTGCCCGTTTGATGAAGTTTCCTAGCAAAATAAATTATTGTACTATGATAATATTAAAAATATCACCGCTGAATGTATCGCAGTTTAGAAATGCTTAAAAAATTGCATTTCAATTGGAAAGTGTTTCATAATCAATGCTTTATTTATGATTGATCTTTCTTGTTTTAAATTACACTGAATTTTCACTTTTAATTCAATTTCCTTCTTCATTTGGTAACTGGACATATTTTCAAAGGTGACGTAGCAAAAATGCGAAAAAGCTAAAATATTTCAGGAGCGGATAGTCCTAGAGTAATGGGGTTGGTTTTATTCTTTTGGTCGTCAAAAATTACTTATAAAATAAACATTTAATTTATCTATTTGAGCATACGTAGTCTTTTATTTTTAGATTTAACGATTTTTACTGGCCAATTTGCAAAAAAAGGGTAGGCTCTTCTTTTCCGAATCGTACCAAAATCCAATCAGCATTAGGGTCGCTCACTAGGGACTTACCAAATTTTATGAATTTGGTCCATTAGTTTTCAGTTAGGGTGGATACAAAATCTGCACAGACATACAGACAGATACACACATACAGACACACACACAGACGTCATTCTAAAAACTGTTTTATTGTATTCTAAAGGTTCCAAAACGTGTAGATCCGCCGAAAACTCGAGTGGCAATTTTCGGCACGTTTCCAATACTTTCCGCAATCATTACCACGTATTGCAGGGAAAGTAAAAATCTGATGTGAGCAGCACAAACTAATTCTGTAATTTTTGACTTCATTATGCATTGAGTTTAATTGCAGATAATTACATGGATAGTCTGATATTATATCCAATTTGCTTTCGATGTATTGCATCTTCATTAATTTACTTTAAATTCTTCAGGTCCTCAAAATTCCTAAAAAAAAAAAATAAATAAATAAATAAATAAATAAATAAATAAAAAATAAAATAAAATATCTCGAGAACGGTTCATGGGGGTCAGTCTTATTAGCTTAGTTGTCAAAATTTATTTGCAGAACAAGTACGTATTTCAACAATTTCAGTAATTTATTTTAGATTTTCACTATCTTTGCGGGCCATTTCGCAAAAAAGAGTCAGTAATACTTTACCGAATCATATCAAAATCTAATCATCATCAGGATAACCATGAGGGGAGTTAACTGCTAGGTTTTAAGAAATTTTATTAAATAGTTTTAACCACAGTGTAAATCGTCTTCATTTCCTCAAATTCAAAAATTTAAATATCTCGAAAATTGTCCATTTTAGAGTGGATCTTATTGTATTTGTCATTAAAAAATACGTATAAAACAAGCATTTAACTAATACATTTGAGCATATGTAGTATTTTATTTTGGATCGGATGTTTTAGATTTGCGGGCCATTTCGCCAAAAAAGGCAGATTCTTTTTTCGAATTGTACTAAAATATAACCAGCATCACAGTATTCCATAAGCGACTTATCTAATAAATTTTGTATAATTTGATCAATTAGTTTGTCAGCTAGAGTGACTACTAAGTGACTACTAGACTAAACTTCGAAGTTTTAAGAAATTTTATTAATTAGTTTTTAACTACAGTGTAAATCGCTTTCATTTCCTCAAAATTAAAAAAATAAATATCTCGAGAATGGTCTAGTTTAGAGTATTGGGGTCAGGGTTCCCATTTCAGCGCGAACCCGCGAGATTCTCGCGAAATCCATAAAAAATCTCGCGTAAAAATTTAGACTGCGCGAGAATTTCTCTCTCTCCAGTTCCGGCCTAAAATTATTTTTTCCTTCAAATTGGATACCGAGAAATCCGATGCCCTGCCCGATCGGGATCGGGCCGATTGCTTCGCGAACGCAAATCGCGATCAGTTACCTCGTTGTTGCGAATCACGGGCCGATTGCCGAGCGGTCGCGGACCGCGATTCCGTAGCTACGTGTGAATCGCAGTCAATCGCGATTTGGGCCCACTGAAAGTACTACGTGTTTCTAATTAGCCAGATATTTTATAGAAAACTATAAGTGTCTCCCCCGCTTGAGCGGATCGCAAATTCGATCAAATAAAATTTTGCTCTTTTTTTTTATAGTATTCTTTCACGGATTTGAATTATGCTCTTTTCGAGTACTTCCCGCATTTTTTGTGTTTTGCTCGAGAAATTTTCTTCTTTCCGCGGACGAAAATCCTTTCCCCCGTACACAGTATGTCTACAGGTTACAAAAATCCCGAAAATGTCGTGAAATTGGCCATATATGCCCCAAAACTGTCACAAAATTTGAACAAAGCAACGAATTTTTTTATCAGAGACATTCCTTTCTTACATGATCTGAAAATCTGTTTCTCCGCGATTGCGATATGGCGTTTGCATACGGCGATTCCCACATTTTCTGAGGAGAGATGACCAATGAATATCTTTTTGCCATTTTCACAATATATTTGCATCAACTGAATTTTTTTATAATTATGTCGTTTAATAACAAATAATAAAAACCAAACCATTTTTCTACCGTATTATTAATAAAATGAAAGGTTATTTTGCAGCAGCATCACGAAAATCTGCATTTGTACGCGATCCTCGGCATACCTCGTTTAATTTGAAATATATTTCCCACTTTTCCAATCTGTTTGCATCGACTACAGTGTTTGTAATTGTTTCACGTTTTATACAGAAAAATTATTTTACAAACGTATTATTTATGAAATAAAGGGCTATTTTGAAAACAAAAAGAAAAAAGTCGAGTCAAACAAAATGGCTAAAATCACATGACTGGCTTGAGATTCAACAAAAGGACGATGCAACCCTTATGTTCTGCAAGTTTTGTAAAAAATACAAAAAAAAAAAGAATCCATTTTCAAACATAAAGTCAAATTTATTACCTAATTCTATTTGCCTAGTAGTGAAATAGTTTTCGTCGATATTCGCCTTCGGCGATCAAAAATCATTAAAGTTTTTAATTGCTATTGCTGCATGAAAATTGACCATAAAATGATTTTAAAACTCAAAATATAAAGTAAATACAGTCGGCTCTCGACTTTTTCAGTTTACAGACAAAAAAATCGTAAATTCGCATGTGAGTCATTTTACATAAAATAACCCATGTAGACGTTTTTATGTCAGCAAATAAAATCATAACGTAAACATGAGGGAAGTCAGGAATTTGAGTAGTTTTGCTAACAAGTGGGGGAGGAGGTATAAAATTACCAAAAATGGGCTTACTTAATACTTAAACGCCTCCTAATTAATTTTTAAAAAGAATGTTAAAAGAATGTTAGTTTTAAGAATTAAAAAATTTAAATGTTGAAGAATATGAGTTATAGTTAATGTTTTCCTTTTTATTACTTTCTAAATTAGCATGGTAAAGAAAAAAAAAATGAAATTTTAAGTGTCTCTCCTTATGACAGTAAATCTCTCCCAAAATTTTTTGGAAGGAGAGAAATTCTCTCCCTCTTTTCCTGACTTAGTGGGAACCCTGATTGGGGTGGATCTCATTTGCTTTGTCGTCGAAAATTACGTATAAAGCAAGCATGTATATGATACATTTAAGCATATGTCGTAATTTATTTTAGATCGGATATTTTAGATTTGCAGGCCATTTCGCAAAAAAAGCAGATTCTTTTTTTCCGAATCATATCAAAATCTAACCAGCACCACAGTATCCCACAAGCAACTTATCTACTAAATTTTGTGTAATTAATTTGATCAATTAGTTTGTCAGCTAGAGTGGACACATAAGATTTTTGAGAGCCATTTTGCTTTAAAGGCAGGTTCCTTTTTTTCCGAATCATACCAAAATCTAATTAGCACCAGGGCCACTCATAAGGGACTTACCAAATTTTATGAAATTCAGTCATTTAATTTTTCAGTTAGAATGGATACATTCATTGCGATAGCGCGTGCGCGCACACACACACACACACACACACACACACACACACACACACACACACACACACACACACACACAGAAAGAGGAGTAGAAGCAGACTCATAGACCACACACACAAACGTCACGCTAAAACTAGTTTTTTCGTATTCTAGAGGTCCCAAAACGTGTAGGTCCGTCGAAAACTCGAGTTGAGATTTTTGACACGATTCCAATACTCCCCTATACATTACCATATATTGTAGGGAAAGTAAAAGGGGAGATAGTACCTTTGTAGCTGTTTGTTAGTATTATGTGCTGTTTTCAATATGGTAATGTACACTCTATAACAAAAAAATCGACGCACCAAGAAGGAGTTGTCCGATTGTAATGAAATTTCGTATGAAAGACATTTTGGTCTTTAGTGAGGAGTCCCGTTTCCAACTGTTTCCTGACGACAACCGCAGACGTGTCTGGAGACGTCCAGGGCAGCGTGAGGATCCTGCCCTTGCTATCGCACGCCACACATATCCACAACATGGCATTATGGTCTGGGGTGCCATCTCCTTTGATAGCCGGACCCCTTTGGTAGTCATTTCTGGCATACTGACATCACAGCGGTACGTGGACAACATTCTACGACCGGTTGTGTTACCGTTTCTTTTGCGATACACCGGACTTACTTTTCAACAAGATAATGCCCGGCCGCACACGGCACGTGTTGCTATGAATTGTCTTCAAGCTTGTCCAACACTTCCTTGGACAGCTAGGTCTCCTGATCTCTCTCCCATAGAGCATATTTGGGACGTTATGGGAAGGCAATTGAAACCATCCCGGAATGTTGACGATTTTGCCCGACAGTTGGAGACAATTTGGCAAAACATTCGGCAGGACACCATCCGTGAACTTTATCAGTCTATGACACGCCGGGTGACATCTTGCATCCAGGCCAGAGGTGGACTAAGGTCTTATTGACTTTCTCCCTTTGTATACGGTCAAACTCTAAATCATTAAATTGTTCTGAAATTTTAATCGTTTCTTTTTTTACTTTCCCTGCAATACATGGTAATGTATAGGGAAAGTATTGGAATCATGCCGAAAATCGCAACTCGAGTTTTCGACGGATCTACACGTTTCGAGACCTCTAGAATACGAAAAAACCATTTTTAGCGTGACGTCTGTGTGTGTGTCTGTGTGTCTGTGTGTCTGTCTGTCTGTGTGTCTGTCTGCCTGTCTGTGCAGATTTTGTATCCACTCTAACTAAAAAACTAATGGACTGAATTTCACAAAATTTTGTAGGTAAGTCACTTGTGGGCGGGGCTGGTGCTGATTAGTTTTGGGTACGATTCGGAATAAAAGAACCCGCCTTTTTTGTGAAATGGCCCGCAAAAGCTTGTATCCACTGTAGCTGAAAAACTAATGGACCGAATTTCACAAAATTCGGTAGATGAGTCACGTATAGGTCACAATGGTGCTGATTAGATTTTGGTACGATTCAGAAAAAAATAACCTGCCTTTTTTTGCAAAATGGCCCGCAAAAATTGCCAAAATCTAAAATAAAAAACTGGGTATACTCAAATATATCCATTAAATGCTGATTTAATACGTAATTTTTAACGACGAAAAGAATAAGATCAACCCCATTACACTAGGACTAGCCGTTCTCGAGATATTTTAGTTTTTCGTACTTTCCCTACGCCACCTTTGAAAATAAGTCCGGTTATCGAATGAGAACGAAAATTGAATTAAAAGTGAAATAAATTTAATTAAAATAAAGAGAACGTGGATATAAGTCTGCAGGGAAAGTCATGTGCTGTCCACATCAGATTTTTATGTATGTTCTTCACATTCACCAATTTTTATCACAATCTGATAACTCCTTCTTGGTGCGTCGATTTTTTTGTTATAGAGTTTATATTTCGCCACAGAGTTTTTATAGCATGTATAACTCTTCAGATTAGAAAAAAAAATCAATTTGATTGATTTAATATATATTATAGTCTATTAATTATAATTGAAATAAGTAAGACAAAATTAAATAAAAAAAATAATATCAGTCATCAACAAGCGCTCACCCTCTTTATTCTGTAAACCAAAATTTTAAATAAGAAAATAAATTTTGAAAAACTATCTAATTCCGATTTTCGACACAATTCCAAACCTTTTCCTATACATTACCATGTATTACATGGAAAGTAAAAAAAAAAAATCTGATGTGACTTACACATCACTTTCTTTAAAGACTCATATTCACAATACATTAAATTGAGTTTAATTTCTCAAATTGACACTGATAGTAACTGTTATACCCAGTTTGCAGTTTAAATACATAATCCTTTTCATTAGGCAACTTAATGCATTTTGAAACGTGGCCGTCCCCTCAAAATTAAAAAATATCTTAAATATTTCGAAAAAGGTTCGATTTAGAGTAATGGAGTATTACGTATAAAATAAACATTTAATGACTAATACCTTTAAGAATTTAGTCTTTTATTTCCGATTTTTACTATCTAACTGTTTTGAAGGCCATTTTGAAGGGAAAAAAAAATAAAGAAAAAAGAAAAAAAAAGTTTTTCTTTAATTCTACCAAAATCTAATTAGCACCAGGTAGGTAATCCACAAATGGCTTACGTACTAAATTTAAAAATCTGATGTGGGCAGCACATGACTTTCCCTGCAGACTTATATCCACGTTCTCTTTATTTTAATTACATTTAATTCACTTTTAATTCAATTTTTGTTCTCATTTGATAACTGGACTTATTTTAAAAGGTGGCGTAGAGAAAATACGAAAAAACTAATATATCTCGAGAACGGCTAGTCCTAGTGAAATGGGGTTGGTCTTATTCTTTTCTTCGTTAAAAATTACGTATTAAACTAGCATTTAATGGATATATTTGAGCATACGTAGCTTTTTAGTTTAGATTTTAACAATTTTTGCGGGCCATTCTGCAAAAAATGGCAGGTTATTTTTTTCTGAATCGTACCAAAATCTAATCAGCACCAGGGTGACCTATACGTGACTCATCTACCGAATTTTGTGAAATTCAATCCATTAGTTTTTCAGCTGGAGTGTATACAATCCTTTGCGGGCCATTTCGCAAAAAAAAAGGCGGGTTCTTTTATCCCGAATCGTACCCAAACTAATCAGCACCAGACTCGCCTACAAGTGACTTACCTACAAAATTTTGTGAAATTTGGTGTATTAGTTTTTTAGTTAGAGTGGATACAAAATCTGCACAGACAGACAGACAAACACACAGACAGACACACAGACAGACAGACACACAGACACACACACAGACACACACACAGACGTCACGCTAAAAATGGTTTTTTCGTATTCTAGAGGTCTTGAAACGTGTAGATCCGTCGAAAACTCGAGTTACGATTTTCGACATGATTCCAATACTTTCCCTATACATTACCATGTATTGCAGGGAAAGCAATAAAAGAAAACAACTGCAACATGAAACTTAACTTAGAGATTCATAAACTTCGTATATAAGAGGTTTGAAATACGGCATCTGATAACAAAGCTGTGCTTGAAATGAACACAGAAGAAAGAAAAATTGTAGGCTACATTCTACTGTTAAAAATCGAATATTTAATATATTATAGAATTGGGAGTCCTACAACGGACAATCAACTTGGTCGCAAGGTTAACGTGTATGCTGGTGAACCCAACCCTTCTTGAGCCCCACTAAAACCTGAAAAGTGAGCAAGAAATTCCTCAGCTCCGTTATCAGGTTACGGAGATCGCTGTTGAATCGAGGCTACCTTGCCTCAGCTCTGGAGAAATCCTCCTCCTATAGATTTATGACATATTGTTATCCTAAAACAGAGTCAAAAGTTTAACGACCAGCCCGTTATGAAACTGTAACACCCGGAACATTTTAAAAAATGACATATCATCCATGTCCATTTCATATTATGTTTCCAAGCAAGTAGCGCTAGCCTGCGATGATTTCAGGATAAAGGAAAATATTTGAAATGCTCAAACTGCTGTTAAAAATGTTATAGAACTTTGTATAAAACAACAAAAGCGCAAAAATAACGGTGTAATTCAAGCATATTGAATTTGACTACGTTATTATGTCTTATTCGAAGCGTTATAACATTTTTTAACAATTAGTAGCAATTTGAACATTTCAATTTTAGGCATAACTTTTTTTTCTGTGTGTGTTTTATACGAAGCGTCTTTTATACGAAGCGTGTTTTATACGAAGCGTGTTTTATACGAAGCGTGTTTTGTACGAAGTGCGCTTTATAATAAGCGTGTTTTATATGATCTTTTTACTTTCCCTGCAATACATGATAATGTATAGGGAAAGTATTAGAATCATGCCGAAAATCGCAACTCGAGTTTTCGACGGATCTACACGTTTCGAGACCTGTAGAATACGAAAAAAACTATTTTAGCGTGACGTCTGTGTGTGTGTCTGTCTGTGTGTCTGTGTGTTTGTCTGTGTGTCTGTCTGTCTGTCTGTGCAGATTTTGTATCCAGTCTAACTGAAATATTAATGGATCGAATTTCATAAAATTTGGTAGATATGTCACTTGTGGGCGAATCTGGTGCTGATTAGTTTAGGGTACGATTCGGGATAAAAGAACTAGCCTATTTTTGCGAAATGGCCCGCAAAAGTTTGTATCCACTCTAGCTAAAAAACTAATGGACCGAATTTCACAAAATTCGGTAAATAAGTCACTTGTGGGACACCCTGATGCTGATCAGATTTTGGTACGATTTTGAAAAAAAATAGCCTGCCTTGTTTTGCAAAATGGCCCGCAAAAATCTCCAAAATCTAAAATAAAAAACTAGGTATGCTCAAATATATCCATTAAATGCTTGTTTTATAAGTAATTTTTTACGAAGAAAAGAATAAGACCAACCCTATTACACTAGGACTAGCCGTTCTAGAGATATTTTAGTTTTTTAGTATTTTCTCTACGCCACCTTTGAAAATAAGTCCAGTTATTAAATGAGAACGCAAATTGAATTAAAAGTGAATTAAATTTAATTAAAATAAATAGAACGTGAATATAAGTTTGCAGGGGAAGTCATGTGCTGCCCACATCAGATTTTTAATTTTTGGCAGCAATTTGAGCATTCCGAATTTAGAGTGTTTGTGTTTCATGTTGCTTTATACGAAGCGTTATTGCTTTCTAAAGGGAAAATAGTTAATTTTTATGTTATTTGATGCCCTGAAGTGGAAAATAGCATCGATCTTTGCATATCATATACATTTTTGTGCATTTCGAGATTTTATGAATTTTTTAAATTTTGCATAAATAAAAAAATATTTTGGTGAACTTTGCCATGTATTGTAGGCAAAGTTCAGATGTGAAAATATAATTGGTAAATTGTCTGTGGATTTTAATCTTTTAGATGGCTATAAGAATAGAACAAAAAGTGAGTAATTTTCTTTATTTTGCATATGCGAATTAGATAGTAAAATTTCAGCAGGAATGTGGGTTAGAAGGAACGCGAATGAAACGACACAGTAATTAAGAAATAGCACAAGTAATTAAGAGAAGATAGAAATTTTTAACTTTCAATAAACCGATTAATAAAAAATATATTACATTTTCAGGATTGATTTAAAGAAAACTGCATTGCATACATTGCAATTTTCTCTAGTTTGTCATTCCTTTAAAAACATTTTTTTCAGTTTTAAATTTTTGTGTTTATCAACATGATTGCAAAAAAATTATTATAATATTTACTTAAAAATTAATATAAATATTGAATTAATAAGCATGCATGATGCATAAAATTTTTAATTTTTGAATAATGAATTAAATTAAAATAATATTTTTGCCTGATTTAAAAGCGGAAATATGAAAATTTAACATTTATCATTTTTTAAAAATATTTTTGTGTAAAATATGTTAAAATAATTTAGGTTTAGTGCATGGAAGCATTAAATAGCTTTAGAGTAATGAGAAAAACATATTTCTGGTGAATTTATTTGAAAAACAATATTGTGAACAGCGAACTCTATTATTTATTTTTTAAGCTCTTCGAAATCATATGTTTAAAATTCCTCCAAGGGGTATTAATAAAACAGTAATATTTTCATATTAACAAAATGAAAACGTTGAAGATTAAAAATATCCATTTTTAAATAGGAAAAACATATTAGTTTCTTCAGAATCAAAGTCATAGCAAAATATGTGTAATTTTTACTCTCGAAAACTGGTATAAGGAACTTAAGGAATGCAGTCACTATGGCCTTTCTAGAAAGAAAGAAGTACTATGTTAGTAAAATATATCTTGAAATTCTTATTTCAAAATAAACGTTTATTTAAAAAACAATAAAATATCTAGGTTGATTTAAAGACACCTAAAAATTCTGTAGGTACAGAGTTTATTCTTGTAAATAACGTGTGATTAAAAGTCAAATGTATATGCAACTTTCGGAGGCTTCTATAACTGGCAAAAGTTACAACTTTTATTTTTCAACTGTGGTCTGAATTATTTTGTTCCTGGCCATAAAATTTTCATGCCTTACGGACTTTATAGGCCACAATTTTTTTAAAATTAGAGTTACATATGTATTGTTACGAATGCATAAAATGCTTCTTGTCACCTCTCTCAACAAGGAAAATAGCTATAGTGTTATTAGCTGTAAATTATTCCTGTTTGCGCTTATTGATGCTTTTGTGTGAGTGATAAAATTGTTAGTTAACCAGAAATTTGGACTCATTTTTGTATCCTGAGAGTACATCCACGATTTGAGAGGGTAGCCCGCAAGAAATTGGTATCAGGAGTGGGATTTCAAGAAACTCGGCATGAGTATGGCCTTAAGTGTAAAAACGATTGAGGAACAGTGAGATGATTGATGGCTTTAATGAAAGACGGACAAGACGGTATGAAAGAAGCGATGAAAGACTGGCAGGACGAAATAACATAAGCGATGAAAGCTGAACAAAAGGCTATGAATGAAAAAATTGAACAAAAGATGAAGGAAATTGAAAAGGATAAGAAGCGATTAAAGAAATGAATGCTCCGGACAAGAAGAGCGTGAAAGAAGCTGTGAAAGAAGATATTAAATATGAAATGAAATCGAGATAAGCCGAGATGAAGGAAGAAATTAAATCCGTTCAAGTCGAGATAGAACGAAAAATTAAAATTATACTAAACGAAATGAAAGCCAGACAGAAAGACAATATAAGAGCATTCACTTATTCATTCATTCAACGTTAGCTAGGGGCCAACCTTAAACGTTTTCAACCTCACAAAGTCTCGCTACGGAAATTAATATCAATGAATGGAGGTTGCGTTTTCTAAGATAGTACTATAAAAAAATTGTACATAATACTAGCATTAAAAATTTGATGTGGGAAGCACATAACTTTCCCTATAGATTCAAATTATTTTTCTTTTTATTTCTTTCATAATTCATTAAAGTGAGTTTAATTGCACAAAATAACACGCATGCTTACTTAAAATTGCACTGAATTTGCAGTTTTAACTCAATATTCGTTTTCTGTTGGCAACTGAACATATTTTCAAAGATGAAGCAGCAAAATGCGAAAAAACTAAATTATTTTTCAAGAACAGTTAGTCCAAAAGTTATGAGGTTGGTCTTATTCTTTTTGTCGTCATAAATTAAGTATAAAATAAACATTTAATTAATACATTTGAGCATAAGTAGTCATTATTTTAGATTTTAACGAGTTTTGTTGGCCATTTTGCATAAAAGGCAGGTTTTCCTTTTTTGAATCGTACCAAAATCTAATCAGCATCACGATAACTAACAAGTGATTTATCTACTAAATTTTGTGAAATTCGATCAAGTTTTTGAGCTAGAGTAGATACATACAATTTTTTTGCAGGCCATATGATTTCGCAAAAAGAAAAAGGCAGGTTATTTTTTTCCCGAAGTGTATTTTAAATACTAAATAATGTTCAGAATTTATGTATAAGAGTATATTTCAATAGAAATCAGGCGGCGTAAGCAAAACTGTAAAGAAACTTGAAAAAAGATTGGTGGCTATGGAACGGAAACCGCCAGTAGCCAATAAGAATTAGTAGTAGCCAATAAGAATTAGTAGTAGCCAATAAGAATTAGTAGTAGCCAATAAGAATTAGTAGTAGCCAATAAGAATTAGTAGTAGCCAATAAGAATTAGTAGTAGCCAATAAGAATTAGTAGTAGCCAATAAGAATTAGTAGTAGCCAATAAGAATTAGTAGTAGCCAATAAGAATTAGTAGTAGCCAATAAGAATTAGTAGTAAAATCTACGTATAACGGACGAATTTTTGGACTACAATTAAATATTATTGCAGAAGCGAACGATTGGGATGAAAAGATAAAATCCTGTCAATTAGCTGCTTGCCTTCATGGTCCTGCGGCTAATGTTTCACAGACACTCCCGGCAGAAAATCATCTGGACTTCGTAGTCCTGGCGAATGCCCTGAAATTCCGTTATGAAAAAAATGATTTGGAAAAAAAGAGTTCAATTAAAATCTAGCAGCCTAAATTCTGGAGCATGTTTGCAGAATATGGCGTCTGATATTCAAAGATTTTTGCAGCTTTCATTTGCTAGACTCCTCTTTGGATGCTGGAAAAGTTTTGCAGCCCAGTATGCACTAGCCTTAGTCAGCAAGTCAAAGTACATGGATAGGCATTTCGCAGGCTTCATAGATCTATCGTACGTGACATTGTGAAGGAACTAAAAGCACGTTTGAAAGGCAAAGTAACGACAAATTCAAGTGATCATCTGGCTCGGATCGGAGCTGAGAAAAAGGCCAAATAAGGAGAAAGTAACCACTATCTGAACAGGGGGATTATAGGATATTGACTTCAGAAAGACTACAGGAAAATTAATTAGCGACCATCTTGCTGGGCGGAGGTTGCCGTATGAAGAAAATGCCCCCCATTATATAATGCCCCATATACCATACAGATTTCATCGTTGCACAGCAGAAAAAATGGACTTTACATCATGGGTCGTATAAACAACTTAGAATTCAAATGATTTTAGACACGGGTGCAAATGTGACCATCATTAAAAATGACTTTGATCTATTTCCGAATTAACGGCCAGTTTCATTTTACGGCACCATTCATCTCTTTGCTCACAGCTACTGGAGAAAAAGCAAATGTGCATGGAAAAATTGAAACTATTATTTCTGTCGGGGCGAGCCTTTATCATCATGCTGCTTATATTGCGAACATTTATGACCAATGCATTTTCGAACTGGACTTTTTAATAAAAATCATGGATTTGACCTGGACTTCAAAAACAACGAATAACGGACCACCACTGAGGAGACTCTTTTGCTTGGGATAAAAATGGGAGGAGACATCTTAGAATGTAACATAGTTATCACAGAAGATGCTTTATTACCTACACGTAGCAAGTGTTTGGTGAAAGGAATCCGACAAGGCCTAAGAACACGGGGAGCGGATGTAACAGATTTTCCATCTCCTGAGAATAAAGAAAAATGAATTCTTGTAGCTGCGGCTTTCATAGATATTTCAAGAGACAAGGTACCTATTCGAATCGTAAATATCAGCGAACGACCAAAACTAACCCATAAAGGGGAGCTGTTAACTATATGCTCTGTGGTGTGCGTGGTTGTAAGGAAGGGAGAAACAGCAATCCCGAACATCTAAAGCAATCTCCATAGACTAAATCAGGCAAACAGGAGGTATATAAAAGTATTATTTCTGAATTCAGTGAAATCTTCTCGACTGTTTCCAAAGATATGGAACGCACCGGACTAACTAGACATAGAATCGGCAACCACTTTAGGTAACCACTTTCTGATTAAACAAGTTCCCCAAAGCATTCGCTAAGAAATGAGTAGACAAGCTTTTAAGAAACCTGCAGGAAAGCGACGTAATCGAACCATCATCAAATCCGTGGGCCTCATCAATGATTTTAGTGAAGAAGAAAGATGCTTCCACAAGATTCTGCGTCTATTATAGAAGACTCAACTCTGTGACAAAGAAAACAGCTTTGGCTACAATTTATCTGCTTTCTCCGGGAGTATGTGGTCTTTGACTTACTCCCGGATCTCTAGAATGGATACTAACAAATGAAAATCCACCATGATGATCGAAAAAAGACAGCGTTCACCACCGGTTGAGGACTGTGGCAGTTGGACTTTGCAATGCATCCACAACATTTAAACATCTAATGGAGACTGTGATCAAGGTACTCTCCTATACTATATTCTGCATCGCCTATTTGGACGATAATTTGATGAATATCTCCAAACTCTTAGGCGGTTCTTGGAAAGGCAGTTACTAATTGGAAATCCACCAATTAGCGCTTTTGGACAATTTTCCACCTATTAGCATTCTCTAGTAACAATATGTCCTGGGGGAGAAATCTAAAGTTAAATCCTTTAAAATGCAAACTATTTCGGAAAGAAATCGCTTATTTGGGATATATCATCTCTGCGGAAGGTGAAAGGACAGATCCTGACAAAATCAATGCTTCCAAAGAATGGCGCAGGTCGCAGGATGTTCATCAACTAAGGAATTTTCTTGGCCTGTGTACCTTTTATCGTCGGTTTGTGAAAAACTTCTCCAACATTTCCAAGCCCTTCTCACACAGATTAATAGAAGGTGACAAAAAATGTGAATGGATGACGGACTGTGAAAACGCTTTCACAGGAAATGCTAGGAAATGCTAGGTTTAGGAAATGCTAGGTTTTAGGAAATGCTAAATTTAGCTGGCATTCCGCAAAAATCTGGCATTCCGTCGGTCGTCGGAGAGCTTTCCACTCGATACCGACGCTAGTCACAGTATATACAATATATATATATATATATATATATAATTTATATTTATATTAATATATATATTTTTTTGTGTAGTTTCAATTGATTGTTCTCTATGTCTTAATCTTTTATCTTGAGCTAATTATTATTGCCTTTTCTCATTTTTGCCGTGATTTCTTTTTATTTTTATTTATATTTATATACTTTTAATTGTGAATTTTGTATCCTAATATTCTTCTCATCCCCCTTTCCATTGTAGTGATATGTTACCTTCTATTTTTATCCTTAGTCTTGGTCTATAGTTACTCATTTGTAACAGATATGCTAGAGATGTTTTTTTTTGTTCATACAGTAGTTTATGCATAATTTACGATTAAAATCTTTCATTTTATATATATATATATATATATATATGTATATATATATATATATATATATATATATATATATATATATATATATATATATATATATATATATATATATATAATAAAACTAATCGATTGACAATTGAACTCTATGAGATACTGCATTACACATAAGATTAATCATACTAGATAATTATTCCATATAAAAACATAGGAATAAAAATCTGATGTGGGCAGCACATTACTTTCCCTGCAGACTCATATTCGCGTTCAATAATTCATTGAGTTTAATTGCATAAAATATCAACCATTATTATTTCAAATTACACTGAATTTGTACTTTTAATTCAATTTTCGTTTTCATTTGGTATCTGGGCTTATTTTCTAAAGCGGTGTAGCGAAAATGTGAAAAAACTGAAATGTCTCAAGAACGGCTAGTCTTATTGTAATGCGGTTGATCTTATTCTTTTGATCGTTAATAATTACATATAAAACAAGCATTTAATTAATTCATTGAGTTTAATTGCATAAAATATCAACCATTATTATTTCAAATTACACTGAATTTGTACTTTTAATTCAATTTTCGTTTTCATTTGGTATCTGGGCTTATTTTCTAAAGCGGTGTAGCGAAAATGTGAAAAAACTGAAATGTCTCAAGAACGGCTAGTCTTATTGTAATGCGGTTGATCTTATTCTTTTGATCGTTAATAATTACATATAAAACAAGCATTTAATTAATATATTTGAGAGTACGTAGTTTTTTATTTTAGATTTTGACTATTGTTGCGGGCCATTCCGCAAACAAAGACAGATACTTTTTTTTCCGAATCGTACCAAAATCTAATCAGTCCCAGGGTATTTCACTAACGACTTATCTACCAAATTTTGTAAAATTTGATCTATCAATTTTTTAGTTAGAATGGATACAGGCAAGTTTCGCAGGCTATTTCGCAAAAAAAGCATGTTCTTTTATCCTGAATCGTACCAAAAATTAATCGACACCAGAAGTCACACACAAGTGACGTAGCTACCAAATTTTATGAAATTTGGTCTATTAGTTTCTGAGTTAGAGTGGATACATACATTGCACAGATAGACACACAGACACACAGACAGACAAACACACAGACATACACACAGGCGTCAGGCTAAAAATAGTTTTCGTATTCTAGAGGTTCTAAAACGTGTAGATCAGTCGAAAATTCGAGTTGCGATTTTCAGCATGATTCAAATACTACTTTCCCTATACATTATCATGTATTGCAGGGAAAGTAAAAAATCTGATATGGGCAGCACTTGACTTTCCCTGTCGACTCATATTCATGTTCTCTTCATTTCTTTTATAATTCATTAAATTGAGTTTAATTGCACAAAATAACACTAAATTTGCATTTCTAATTCATTTTTTGTTTTTATTTGGTAAATGGACATTTTTCCGAAATCGGCATAACACAAAAATGCAAGAAATCTTAAATATCTTGAGAAAAGTTAGTCCTAAAGGATAATCGAGTGTGTTATATTCTTTTCCTCGTCAAAAATTGCGTATAAAACAAGAATTTAATTGATACATTTCAGCACATACTACTTAGTCTTTTTTTTTAGATTTTGGAGATTTTAGCGGGTCATTTCGTAAAAAAAGGCAGGTTGTTTTTTCCGAATCGTACCAAAATCTAATCAGCCCTAGAGTATCCTACAAGTAGCTTATCTACCAAATTTTGTGACATTTGGTCCATTAGTATTTTGGCTAGAGTGGATACATGAAATTTTTAAGGACTATATCGCAAAAAAGGCGAGTTCTGTTTTTACGAATCCTACCAAAAACTAATCAGCACCAGGATCTCACCCAAGTGACTTGCCTACCAAATTTTATGAAATTCGGTCTATTAGTTTTTTAAGTTAGAGTGGATACATACATTGCACAGACAGACAGACACACACACACACACAGACACACAGACGTCACGCTAAAAATAGTTTTTTCGTATTCTAGAGGTCTCGAAACGTGCATATCCGTCGAAAACTCGAGTTGTGATTTTCGGTATGATTCCGATACTTTCCCTATACATTACCATGTATTGCAGGAAAAGTAAAATATGATGTGGGAAGCACATAACTTTCCCTGCAGACTCAAATTCATTTCTTCTCTCTTCCGAAATCGGTGTAACAAAAATGCAAAAGATCTCAAATATCTTGAGAACGGTTAGTCCTAAAGTAATGGAGTTGATTATATTCCTTTCCTCGTCAAAAATTGCGTATAAAACAAGAATATAACTGAAGCATTTGAGCGTACGTAGTCTTTTTGTATTAGATTTTTGCGATTTTTGCCAGCCATTCCATAAAAAAAGGCTTTTTCCGAATCCTATCAAAATCTAATGAGCATCAGAGTATCCCACAAGTAACTTATATACCGAATTTTGTGAAATTTGGTCAATTAGTATTTTAGCTAGAGTGGATACATTAAATTTTTGCGGGCCATTTCGTAAAAAAAGGCAGATTGTTCTTTTCCGAATCGTATCAAAATCTAATGAGCACCAGCGTATCCCACAAGTAACTTACCTACCAAATTTTGTGAAATTTGGTCGATTAGTATTTTAGTTAGAGTGAATGCATAATATTTTTACGGACCATTTCGCAAAATAAGGCGTTTTTTTTTTATCCCGAATCGTACTGAAAACTAATCAGCATCAGGGTTACACCCAAGTGACTTACCTACCAAATTTTATAAAATTCGATCCAGTAGTTTTTTAGTTAGAGTGGATACATACATTGCACAGACAGACAGATAGACAAACACACACACACACACTTACGCACACACACAGACGTCACGCTAAAAATTGTTTTTTCGTGTACTAGAGGTGTCGAAACGTGTAAATCCGTCGAAAACTCGAGTTGCGATTTTCGGCATGATTCCAATAATTTCCCTATACATCACCAAGTATTGCAAGGAATGTAAAAATCTTGTGTGGACAGCACCTGACTTTCTCAGGCTTATATCCCCGTTTTCCTTATTTTAATTAAATTTAATTAATTTTTAATTCAATTTTCGTTCTCATTTGGTAACTGACTTATTACTTTCCCTGCAGTACATGGTAATGTATAGGGAAAGTATTGCAATCATGTCGAAAATCGCAACTCGAGTTTTCGACGGATCTACACGTTTCGAGACCTCTAGAATACAAAAAAACTATTTTCAGCGTGACGTCTTTGTGTGCGTCTGTGTGTTTGTGTGTCTGTGCAATGTATGTATCCACTCTAACTCAAAAACTTATGTACCGAATTTCATAAAATTTGGTAGGTACGTCACTTGGGTATGACCATAGTGCTGATTAGTTTTTGGTACGATTCGTAAAAACAGAACCCGACTTTTTCTTTGCGAAATGTCCCCTAAAAATTTCATGCATCCACTCTAGCTAAAATACTAATCGACCAAATTTCACAAAATTTGGTAGATAAGTTACTTGTACAATACACTGGCGTTGATTAGACTTTGGTATTAATCTGAAAAGAACAACCTGCCTTTTTTTTCGAAATGGCCCTAAAAAATGTCATATATCCACTCTAGTTAAAATACTAATTGACCAAATTTCACAAAATTTGGTAGGTAAGTTGTTTGTGGGATACTTTGGCGCTGATTTTATTTTGGTATTATTCGGAAAAAACAATCTGCCTTTCTTTATGAAATGCCCTTCAAAAATCGCCAAAATCTAAGAAAAAGCTACGTATGTTCAAATATATTATTTACATGCTTGTTTCATACGTAATTTTTGATAAGGAAAAGAATGAGAACAACTCTATTACTCTAGGACTAACAGTTCTCGAGATATTTGAGATTTTTCTCATTTAGTTATGCCACTTTTAGAAAAATGTCCAATTACTAAATAAAAATAGAAATTGAATTAAAAATGCAAATTTAGTGTTATTTTGTGCAATTAAACTCAATTGAATGAATTATTAAAGAAATAAAGAAAAAATGAATTTGAGTCTGCGGGAAAAGTCATGTGCTGCCCACATCAGATTTTTTTCAAAGGTGGCGTAGGGAAAATACGAAAAACTAAAATATCTCGAGAACGACTAGTCCTACTGTAATGGGGTTGGTCTTATTCTTTTCTTCGTTAAAAATTACGTATCAAACAAGCATTTAATGGATATATTTGAGTATACGTAGTTTTTTATTTTAGATTTTGACAATTTTTGGGGGCCACTTTGCAAAAAAAAAAAAAAAAAAAAGGCAGGTTATTTTTTCCGAATCGTACCAAAATCTAATCGGCACCAGGGTAACTCACAAGCGACTTATCTACCGAATTTTGTGAAATTCGGTCCACTATTTTTTCAACTAGAGTGGATACAGGCCATTTCTCCAATAAAAGGCGGGTTCTTTTATCTCGAATCGTACTAAAACTAATCAGCAGCAGGGTCTCACCCAAGTGACTTATCTACCAAATTTTATGAAATTCGGTCCATTAGTTTTTGAGTTAGAGTGGATACATGCATTGTTCAGACAGACAGACAGACGGATACACACACAGACAGACAGGCACACATACAGACAGAGACACACACACACACACACACACAGACGTCACGCTGAAAATAGTTTTTTCGTATTCTAGAGGTCTCGAAACGTGTAGATCCGTCGAAAACTCGAGTTGCGATTTTCGGCATGATTCCAATACTTTCCCTGTACTTTACCATGTATTGCAGGGAAAGTAAAAATCTGATGTGGGCAGCACATGACTTTCCCTGCAGACTCAAATTCATATTTTCTTTATTTTTTTAATAATTCATTAGTTTGAGTTTAATTGAACCAAATAACAATAAATTTGCATTTTTAATTTAATTTTTGTTTTTATTTGGTAATTGGACATTTTCCCGAAATCGGAGTAACAAAAATGGAAGAAATCTCAAATATATTGTAAAACGGTTAGTCCTAAAGTAGAATGGAGTGTGTTATATTATTTTCCTCTTCAAAAATTGCGTATAAAACCAGAATTTAATTGATACATTTGATCATACACTACTTAGTCTTTTTTGTTTTAGAATTGGCGATTTTGGCGGGCCATTTCGTAAAAAAAGGCAGGTTGTTCTTTTCTGATTCGTACTAAAATCTAATCATCACCAGAGTATCCAACAAGTAACTTTTCTACGAAATTTTGTGAAATTTGGTCAATTAGTATTTTAGCTAGAGTGGATACATGAAACTTTTGCGGGCCATTTCGTAAAAAAAGGCGGGTTCTTCTTTACCGAAGCGTACCAAATTCTAATCAGCACCAGAGTATCCAACAAGTACCAAAGTATCCATCAAGTACCAAAGTATCCAAGCACCAGAGTATCCATCTACCAAATTTTGTGAAATTTGTTCAATTAGTATTTTAGCTAGAGTGGATACAATAAATTTTTGCGGACCTTTTCGTAAAAAAAGGCGGGTTCTTCTTTTCTGTATCGTACCAAATTCTAATCAGCACCAGGGTCACATCCAAGTGACTTACCTACCAAATTTTATGAAATTCGGTTCATTAGTTTTTGAGTTAGAGTGGATATATACATTGTACAGACACACAGACAGACAGACACACACTCAGACGTCACGCTAGAAATAGTTTTTTCGTATTCTAGAGGTCTCGAAACGTGTAGATCCGTTGAACACGCGGAAGGCCCTAAAGTATACTAAGCCAGAAAGCCTTCTTTCAAATCAGACGCCAAACTTCGTTTTATCGCCAGCGTGATACGCGAAGGAGCGCTCTCTCTCTCTCAAGGTTACTATAGCAGCCATATCAAGAGAAAGGACTCTCGCAATTTGGTTTATCTTTTTATAGGATATATGTATAACTTACAATTTAGCATTAGAGACATGTTTTAAATGGATTGTCTCTTAGATTGGAATTAAATTAATTCAATACGGTTTAGATTAAGGCAGCCGATATATAACTTGCTATTAAGCAAAATGGGCTTATCGCCGATATATAACTTACAATTGAGCAATATAGACACTTTTTAAATGCCTTATCTCTTAGATTAGAATTAAATTAATTCAGTATTGACATAATTAAAGAATCATTTTATTATTTTCTAATGCTATTGTATAGAGGAAGTTCACGGATAATCACGACATTTAGACGAAAAAATACCCTTAAAGACACCATGAACACATTTCGAACATTTTGGGAAATATTTCCATCAGTGTGTGTGTGTGTATCTGTGGGGTGCGAATGCACGTATCACTATGGCAATTTATATGTAGATGCATTCTGTAGAAAATTAGAAACAGGTGGAATATTTTGTAATAAATGGGATTAAAACATTATTCGAAATTAGAGATTTTAAATTAGAGAGAGTACGTATAGCCACGAAATTCTATATGTAGCTACATTCTGAAAAAATTAGAATTAGGTACATCATCATGTTATTAACGGGATTAGAATACGGGTGAAAGGGAGGGAGGGAGACACAGAGAGCGAGAGAGAAAGAGTGTGGTTGTGTGTGTGTCAAAATATAGTGTGGTAACTGCAGGAGAGGTCGACCTTGTTTCGAACGAGTAGGATTCAAAGGCGCCCATAAAACTTATTCCTGAGATAGTCAAACTCAAGAATGGGAGGTAAATATCTATTAATTTAATACCTACATTTCTGACCTTGAACGTTCGAGGGAGCGAAAGTGCCCCCTCGCGCTCCCCTATGGGCGCCCATAGAACATTTTCCAGAGGGTAAACTCATGGATGAGAAGTACAATATTGACTAGCTTGATACCTACATTTGTGATTTTGAACGCCCCTATGGGCACCCATGGCTATAAGTGCTGAAGACCCAGATCATTTGACTAGCCCTATAGAGCTTACAGCAGCTGTTTGAGTGGCCGGGGTGGCTATAAGTGTGTAAAGCTTTTGACTTCACGGAAACTTTTGTGGGGTCTGAAAAGACTCTATTTTTCCACCCCTGGGGAAATCGAAACTCAACTCCGTTAGGTTTTGTCCTGAGGTTACTAGTATAAGCAGGGAGTTTTTTCAATGAGTGCCCATAGGGGAGGAAAAGGAGGCACTTCCACTCCCCTGGACATTTAGGGTCCCAAATGTGGGGATCAAGGTAGTCGATATTGTACATATCATTGCGTTTAACTTCTAAAAAAGTGCTATGGGCGCCCATGCTTATAGTATCGACAACGGGACAGAATCTAACGGAGCTTAATATTTTTTTTTCTCACTCGAAGGGCGAATAAAATGGGTGGGAGTGTCAAAAAGACTTTATCAATCAATGACTTTGAGTCCTTCACAGCTTAACCGAATTAACTTTTATTTTGTGCAAATACTATATTTGAAACGATTATAACCGCGAAACTCAACATATCTTAAATCAAGAATATTAATTTCCCCAAAGGGACAGGAATTATCAAATAAATTTAACTTCATTTTCAAGATATTGACTATTCATCAATTTGACATCATTTTTATTAATTTTAGTGTCATTTTTGCCAATTTGGAAACATTTTAAATAAAATGTCAAGTTGACGATATTTTGTTAATTTATCAACAAGCATTACAGACAGACAAACTAATAAATTACATTTGACAAATTGTTTGATGTCAAAATACAAAACTATTGTAAAACAGTGTCTCGTGAATAAAACCTACCAGAATGATGCTAACACCGTTGTCACATAATATTGCACATGGAATGGAAACATATTACGGTAGTTAGCACTGTTTTAATTTCATGTATTTTTTAAAATTTATTTGAAAAACGTACAATATATCAAGAACGGTTCATGCTATTATCCCAAAGTTTATGTTATTCATTTTCTAATAAAAAATTAAATAAAAAATGATATTTTATGTAACAATATTAAAGGTTCTGATTTTTTATGATTTTTTTCAAAATTTCATTCGAAAGTTTGGAGCTGGTTTCCAAATATTCGATTGCTTAGAGAGAGTACGTATCAATAGACTTCCAGTATTCACTGATTGTAATAATCGAATTTTTTTTTGTTTGAAACGCTCCATCCGTTCGTTAGATATTGCATCCACTGACTCAAGGACGCACGCACTAATATACATACACACACACTAATACACATACACACAATAATATACATGCACATACTACATACATTAATATACATGCACACACACACACACACACACAGATATCACTTTAAAAACATTCGATTCGATTTCAGGAATGTTTGAAATAAGCTCTACCATCGAAAACACTAAGTAGAATTTGAGTTTTCAACCTCGTCATAATACTTTCCCTATACATTATATCAATGTTTTTCAAATTTATTTTCTCACGAAACCCTTTTGAAATTTAATTTGATGGTAGAACCCCAAAATAAGAAATATCCCCATTTGTCCAAATTACGCATTAAAATTTTACACGTTTTTTAATTTAAGACAATTTGCATGAAACTATCACGTCGCGGAATCCCAATGGTTCCGAAAACCTTGAAAAGTCCACCTTGAAAAACGATGCATTATTCTAGGTACTAATATTCTGGGTAAAAATATAATTTATTGTATTAAGTTTATTAATATGTATATTATGATATGTTTTATTAGATAATCTATGAATTCTAAATAACTGATCAATAATTATATTTCGAAACAATTTAATCGAATTGCACAAATTAAATGGTAATAATTTATTTATTTTAAAATTATAATTATTTTTTTTATCATGTAAATTGGTGATTATTTTATTAAATGGGTCAATTATAAGATTTAGATCCAGAAAATTAATATTATTACTTACTGAGTGTTCGCTGGACAATCATTCCAAATTATCAGGATAGAAATAGATATGAATATCATTAGATTCTGATGTAACTAAACATATTAAATCATCAATATATCTATAAATTTGGTAATCACTGAGTTTAAAGGTATGTTCATAATAATAAAGATACAAATTGGCTAATAGACTACTGCTACAACCACCCTACGGAACCCTTGATACTTGTAAGTATAAATTATTTCCTTGAAATATGTAATTATTAAATATTACAAAGTGTAGAAATTTAGGAAAATCTTATATACTAATATGATCAGAATTATTACTAACAAAAGCATTGTAATGTACTAAAATTGCATTATAAAGATCTATAAAATCAAAAGTCTGTAAATCATAAATAATACCTATTGTTTCTCTTTTATTAATTAATCATTTACTATTACCTAGAACAAAAAAACCATTACTAGAATAACGTATACTGTCAGTTATATCTTTTAAACAATTTAGTAATAATTTACTAGCAGCAGTTTAATATATATTATAGCCACTGGTAACATTTCTATACTTAATAGGGTTTTAAGAAAATTTTGAAATTCGAACAATATATAGAAATTTCAAAATTTGAACACTTAGACTTAAACCATTATATATACTTTCTGATCCTCGGTTTCACTTTCTCCACATCAATAATCTTAAACGCATTTGTCAAAATTACCAATATCCGGAAGTATTTGCAAATAATATTATTAATAATTTCAAATATACCACATAATAATTTTACACATGCATTATTTATCTTTGTTTGGATAACTCATTTTTGAGAATTCACCCATTCTTATCACCTAACTTACCACTTGGCCTGAGTCTAATACTGTTTACTATTTTCGAATGACTATTTTCCACTTGTCCTGTTTCCTATACTAATTACTAATTTTGAAAGTCTCCATACATATTATGTATCGTTCAAATGTATTCATTCCGGTGCCCACTCGCATTGACGAAGTGAGGTGAAATGCTCAGTCGCTTGTTTACACGTGGTAACAATGCTTGTGAGTTCATATTTCTGTTCGAAGAGGTATTATTTTTCTGATTTGTAATTCAATTGATTTATTTTTCTCCTTCCACTAGCCAGTAGACAGTTTCAATGGTGTCTATAGTTAAATACTATCGCCATTGTCAGAAACTGGCTATTCTATCGGTTTTAATTCGAATTGTATGGCTGTCCTGATGAGAATGCAATTTCGAACTAACCGTCATTTTTTGTGTAGTTTCAATTGATTGTTCTCTATGTCTTAATCTTTTACCTTGAGCTAATTATTATTTACTCTCAATGACATTATGCCCGAAATTCGTGGTAGAGTTACAGCTGCTAACCGATGTTTTTTTCGGCCTTAAAAGGTACTTAAAGTCTGACTTCATCAGCAGAAAAACGAAGATTATAATCTACAAAAGTTTAATCAGACCCATTCTTACCTACTCTGCTGAGACTTGGGCAATGACAGAAAAGGTTAAAGATATCATTTCTGTTTTTGAGAGAAAAATCTTGAGAGGTATTTTTGGTGGCTTAAATTGTAACAACATCTGCAGAAGAAGAACTAACTCTGAACTTTATAAGTCTTTTAATGAACCAGATATAGTCAATTACATCACGATTCAGAGAATTAAATGGGTGGGTCACCTGTGCAGGATGGCCAAAAGCCGTACAACAAAAAAGATCTTTTCGGCCAGACCATTCGGCACCCGTAAAAGAGGAAGACCTAAACTCAGATGGCTTGACAGTGTGGAAAAGGACTTTAAAATTTAAAAAGTTTTGAACTGGAGGTCTTTGGCCAGGGATAGGGGAGCCTGGAGTTCTATACTGCGGAAGGCAAGGGCCCATCCTGGGCTGTCAGGCCACTGAAGAAGAAGAAGAATTATTATTGCCTTTTCTCATTTTTGCCGTGTTTTCTTTTATTTTTATTTTTATTTATATTTATATACTTTTAATTGTGAATTTTGTATCCTAATATTCTTCTCATCCCCCTTTCCATTGTAGTGATATCTATCTTTATCCTTAGTATTGGCCCATAGTTACTCATTTGTAACAGATATGCTAGAGATGGCTTTTTTTGTACATACAGTAGTTTATGCATAATTTTCGATTAAAATCTTTCAATTTATATATATATATATATATATATATATATATATATATATATTAATAATTTTATGTTTTATACTAGTTAGAGAATGTTAATTGAGTTTAAATATATTATTAATATTATTTAAATAATTATTTTAAATTATAGCATAATTATTTCAGGCCTTATCTACATAAGTAATTACAAAAGATTTCTGTAAATTAATAATTGAGTTTTTAAAATATTAATAGTATATAATGACCCTGATAATTTAATACTATAAATAGTATTTTTAAAATTATTTCCAATAATTTAAATATATAGACACTCTATGACAAAAAAAAAAATGACGCACCCTGCAAAATAATCCGATATTTATGAAACTGTACATGCAAACATCTGTCGACCGAACATGTAAATGATCAAAAATTCGCAGCCAATGAATGAATAGTCGGAACTATAGCTCATTGAGACTGAGCACCATGGTGGTGTATATAAGGAGCGAAGCTCGCCTTCAGGAACAAAACATGCAGTGGATTTCGATTGCATTTACGTACCTAGATTGTAACAATGCCTCGCCGGCGAATTCGCGGCCACTACGAGCATATGAAGGAGTTTGAAAGAGGACGTGCGGTTGGATTGCATGAGGCTGGATGGGCACACAATTTATATATGCAATTAAAATTTTTACAGAAAGACAAACAGCTATTTTGATTTGAGTGTTAGAAGCAGAAGGGCAGGTTTTGCAATTGTTATTCTTACATTTATTGAAGTTATAATTTTTAGTCGGGAAATTCTTTTAATCAAAACTATCCATGGTACAAAGTTGATAAATTAATATCGCTCTAGACAATTCCCAACATGAATCGAAAATACCAGGCAACGTGTATATATACACGCACACACACACACACACACACACACATATATATATATATATATAAGCTTTTTGATTTTAATATATTAGTTAGGTTACTACTGGATGGTAGCATAAATTTTGTACCAAAAGACATAGTATTTCTTATGGATTAATTTTTAACAATATTATTTAAGTCTCCAGTAACAATACGCCCTAACACTGGATTAATATATCTACAAAATTGGTATCCTTAAATACGCAATAATCATTTACATTGGCATCCGCATCATTACCCAAACAGAGAGATTAAGAAATTCCATTATAATTAACAAGAAAGATCAATCATGCATAAAACATTAACTATGAAACACTTTCCAATTGCGATGCAATTTTATTTAAACATCTCTAAAATGCGATACGTTCAGCGGTAATATTTTTTAAACAGTATCACAATACTGCAATAATTTATTATATTTGAAAACAACTTAAAACTTCATCGAAAAAAATGAATTTTATTAAAATGATGTCCTCGAAATATAAATCGCCTGGCTCTCTATGTAGAAGCAGTAAACATTTTATTCATACACTTTTTTCCATTCCTTCCATTCATCATAGTACTACAATAGTTTATTTTACCCAAAAACCTAAAACCATGGCGGTAAAATTACTTTAACTGTATGCTTAAAACGTCATCGAAAAAGTCAATGCTATAAAATTGAGTTGTTTCAGAATATAGATGCACAGAAATTAAGCAATAATAAAGCGGTTTTAGGGCGGATACAACGCTAAATATAAATTTAAAAGAACTTTAAAAATCACGATTCTGGCACAAGATGGACAGCATTGATCATTTAAACTCAAATATATTGTAACTGCGCAGTTTCAGAATATAGATGCACAGAAATTAAGCAAAACTAAAGCTGTTTTAGGAAGGATACAACACTAAATATAAATTAAAAATAACTTTAAAAATCACGATTTTCACCTTGGGAGAAAAAGAATGGATGCCATATTTTAATTTGAAGTGGGTCACGTGATCTCTTCATATAATAATAGGTGTAATGATCATTTAAATTTCGATTTAAAAAACTACTGAATATATTTTGCTGAAATTTTTTTTACATATTTTATGCGAAAATTTTAATATTTCCTGAAACTTTCGATGCAATTTGTCAAATTTAAATTCACTTAAAAAATGTTTGAAAAATTAGATCCTATAGGGTTCAACGTATTTCCTTTTTTCAACCCGGATTTCATCCAAAACTAATTGGTGATATTATTAATTTATACTCCCATATGTCCCACAGACGGTCTGAACAACATATTAAAATTTCATTTTGATAAAGTCGTTTTTACAGCAGTTACCGTGCGAAAGGACAGACAGACAGACAGAATGAACAAGTCACAAACATTTTTCAACTATGTTGTAAAGTGTTAAAAATGGTTCTTGCTAAATGTTTGTTGTGTATAAATGTCGTTACAACTTTTAAATCTTTGATTGGCAGTAAATGGTGATTATTATAAATAAAGAATTAAAGTTACTAGAATTAAACGATATAACATAGTATGAATTATAAGATTGATTTTTAACACTTTACAACATGGGCGCGGTAGCCCATTGGTTAGCGCGCTGGAGTTGCACTCGGTAGGCCCGGGTTCGATTCCAGCCACTGCCAAAACTGCCGCCGTGTTCATGCGGAGTACGATCACGTTAAACATGTGGGTCCGAAAGTCCTTCCGAGAGGTTGGTGGTAGGGGAAGGAGGGTACGGTCCCTGTGGATGCCTCCCCCACTGGGTTCCGGTCTAAATTGGGTGGCACTTCCCGACCGTCCAAACAGTTACCTTACACCTTTCTGGTAGGTCGGACGGTCTGGGTTTCAACAACAACACTTTACAACATAGTTTAAAAGTGTTTATGACTTTGTTCATTCTGTCTGTCTGTCCGTTTGCACGATAACTGCGGTACAAATGATTTTATCAAAATGAAATATTAGTATGTTGTTGAAACGGTCTGTGAGACATATGGGAATGTAAATTAATAATATCACCCACTTAGTTTTGGATTGAACCCTTGTTGAAAAAATGAAATACTTTAAACCCCATGGGATTTAATTTTTCATACATTTTTTGAGCTCAGTTAAAATTCGCAAATTGCTTCGAAAATTTTAGGAAATATTGAAATTATCCCATAAAATATATAAAAAAATTTCAGCAAAGTATGTTTGGTAGTTTTTTAAATAAAAATTAAAATAAACACCCATATAATATGAAGAGATCTCGTGACCTACTCCAAAATAAGATCAATCATGCATAAAGCATTAATTATGAAACACTTCCCAACTGCAATGCAATTTTATTTAAACATCTCTAAAATACTACAATAATTTATTATACTTGAAAACTTCATCGAAAACAAATGAACTGTATTGAAATAACGTCATCGGAATATAAATTGTCTGGCTCTCTATATAACAGCAGTGAATATTTCATTCATAAATTTTTTTTATCACAATACTTCAATAATTTATTTTACTTAAAAACTTAAAGATGCTTCAGTTGTTACAGGGGCCTCGCTTCAAATTTACCGGCCTGGGGAAGCGGTTGCTTGAGCCTTTATAGGCAAGCCCCTCGGTCTGGGCCGATTAGAGACCTCGTAAGGGACGAGGCAACCAAGTGGTTAGCGCGAGGGGATTGCACTCGGACTACCCGAGTTCGATTCCCTCCACTACCCAAACTGTCGCCGTGTTCACGTGGAGTACGATCACTTTAAACATGTGGATCTGTAAATCCTTCCAAGAGGTTGGTGGTAGGGGAAGGAGGGTATGGTCCCTGTGGATGCCTCCCCCACTGGGTTCTGGTCTAAATTGGTTGGCTTTTCCCGGCCGTCCAAACAGATACATTACACCTTATGGTAGGTCAATCGGTCTGGGTCAAAGAAGAAGAAGGAGTCTCTTAAACAAGGTTTTTGAGGTAACCCCACAGGAAGAAATCGATGGGGGACAAGTTGGAGGGCTGTGGCGGTCAACTGACGTGTTCTTCCTAACCGATCCATCTTGCAGGAAAAGTCCTATTGAGATAGTCCTGCACATCCTGGCTGTAACATGCACAGCTGCGGATGGCAAGAAATTTGAACACTTACTTTAATACTATGATAAACAATCGTAATTGATACTTGTGATTGTTATGTCTAATAAACCTGTGTTATATTATCGGCACGCCTTTCTTTTTGTTACTTCCTGCATCTGTAGTATACCCCACGGTGGCGTTTGCGGCCACATCTTTACATCTTTCTATGCAAAACGGACCTGACCTACCCCCCTACCCTTCAAGCTTGACTAAGACCTTCTGGACTACCCTGTGCATATATATATATATGTGTGTGTGTGTGTGTGTCATTGCTTCCCCTTTCTTAACACTTTACAACATAGTTGAAAAGTGTTTATGACTTTGCTCATTCTGTCTGTCTGTCCGTCTGTCCGTTCGCACGATAACTGCCGTAAACACGACTTTATGCTTTATGTATGATTGATCTTTCTTGTTAGATATTTTATTGTCAATTCTTCATTGTCGAAAACCTTATAGCTTTTTAAATGATAATGAACTTGGGTATTCCAGTTATTTCATGTTAATTATAATGAAATTATAATTAACATGATAATTCATACGGTATTTATGAATTATCATAAATACCGTAGCATATTTAAAAAATTAAGGATACTTTGCAAATATGCAAATGTAAAAAAATGAGTAAATAGGAAAGACAATGCAAAATACATTTAATTTATTGCGCAAATGCAGCTAATAAATAAAATGATTTCAATAATATAAAAAGTTTGAAAGTCCAAGGAAAGAAAAGTGAGAAACTGTTACTCGAAAAACCTAACTTTCTAACAAGCTTACAAAATAAAAGAATTAATGAGCAAATCTTCAAGCAAATGGAAAAAAATACAAACTTCGAATCATCAAATCAAAGAAAATCATCAAAAATCAATGGTATGGAATCGATAAAAGAAAAACAGATGGAATCCAAGCACAAACGCTATACACGTGGACAAGGTCTAAGCCTAAATTATGGATTTGTTCACTTCTTCAAAACTCTTTCTCAAGTCCAAGTGCCTTGTAGAAGCAAACACAAAAATGTATGTTTCTGAAGAAATAGATAGATTATATCTATAAACTATTTCTACTTGGACTACATACATAAAAAATAAAAAATAAAAGGAAAAAAGGATACCTAGAATCTAACTCAAAAAATAAACGAACCTGTCGACCTCGGGAACCCAGAATGAAGAGACCAGTTTTGCCATTCATAAAGGAAAGAAAATTATGATCTTCTGTTGCCATACGTAAGAAATGAATAACAGTAATGCGAAAAGACAAGTATAAGAGATAATATACAATCAAGAGGGGCAATAATAGAAAGTCTAATGTGTAAGTGGATGTAAAAATAAAATATAATTAAAACTAGAGTATGGAGATGTCAGGCTAATATATAAAACACCATTAATTGAATTCATGAAAATCCAGCTAATCTAAATTTTTTAACTATACCATTTATAAAATAAGAGGGATATTTATATAAATTGCTGGTAATTTTTAGATTATCAATATGTATATCAGGATATTTTTTATCAGATAATCTATAAATTCTAAAAAGCTAGTTAAATATAATATTTCTAAACAAAAGAATCGAGTTGCAGGAATTAAATGGTAAGATTTTATTAATGTTAATCTTAAAAAGTCTTTTTTATCATATAAATTAGTAACAATTCTATTAGAAGGTTCAATAATAAGATTTAAATCCAAAAAATTAATATTTTTACTAATAGTAGCTTCATTAGGAATTAATTCCAAATTGTCAGGATATATAGATATAATCTATCTATTTCTTCAGAAACATACACTTTTGTGTTTGCTTCTACAAGACACTTGGACTTGAGAAAGAGTTTTGAAGAAGTGATTTAGGCTTAGACCTTGTCCACGTGCATAGCGTTTGTGATTGGATTCCATCTGTTTTCTTTTTATCGATTCCATACCATTGATTTTTGATGATTTTCTTTGACTTGATGATTCGAAATTTGTATTTTTTTCCATTTGCTTGAAGATTTGCTCATTTATTCTTCTATTTTGTAAGCTTCTTAGAAAGTTAGGTTTTTCGAGTAACAGATTCTCACTTTTCTTTCATTGGACTTTCAAACTTTTTATATTATTGAAATCGTTTTATTTATTAGCTGCATTTGCGCAATAAATTAAATGCATTAATAAATTAATGGAGGTCAATTTAGAATAGATTCGTCTTCCAGGCCTAATATCCATCGATATTAATCAAGAAAAATGTTTGTTTCTAATTACAGAGATAATTAATAACTATGAACTCTATATCGGCTAACAGGCATAAAAATATTAAAAAATAATAAAGAAATTTATAATTACCAGAAAAAAAAAATCCACGTGATGCAAAGCACAAAGTGTTGGTACGAAAATTGCAATTCAACTGATGCCACTTGTAAGAGATAAAAGTCAATGTTGCCATTAAGAAGAAAAATATATTAAGAAGAAAATAGCTTCAGAAAAAGAAGAAAGATTAAGAAGAAAAATACCTCCACAAATACAACCAGTTTAAAGAAAAGGAAAGGAATTAAAAGTGGATTATAATGATATGTAAAAATAAGAGAAAAATAATGATTAAGCTATAAAAGGATAATAAGGAGGAAGAATTTAAACCTTTTCACTATACCATTAACTAAATATATTGGATATTTATATAATTTACTAGTATTTTTATGGTTATTAATGTGCAATTTATGATATTTTTTATCAGATGATCTAAAAATTCTGAAAAGTTGGTTAAGAATAATATTTCTAAACAATTAAATAGAGTTACAAGAATTAAATGGTAATATTTTATTTATATTAAAATTAAAATTGCCTTTTAGTGATATGTTATTGGATGATTCAATTCTGAGAATAGATAAGGACTCTCGAATATTTTAAAATCTTGCACAGTTTGCAATTAACTGTAGAAAATACTTCATGAAAAGTAGTTTTCCTTCGTAAGCATGGCTATATCTGGGGTTTTCCTAATGGAATTTCATCCTATCCTCCATATTAATTTTAGTTATTCAATAAAAGTGCAAAAGTTATGAATAAGTATAATCTTACAAATAATATCGGAAAAAGTTTAAACTTGCCGATATGAATATACAATTTTATACTCCAATGCGGAACAAATCTTGGTAAAAGAGCCCATCCTAATTCGGCAGATCCGGCCCTGTTAACAAAATATATATTTATACTAGACATTTCCACCTGCGCTTCGCATGTTCAAAATGACTAGGAGTCATTAAATGTGTTACCTACACACTTAATCAAAAGTTGTTGATAACTTTCCTGAATATCAAAAACAATTTCATAAAAATGGCGCATATTTTATTGCATAAAAATGGCTTTCATTTTATTGCATAAAAATAGCGCACATTTTATTTTTCTATTAGCCTGTTAAATGGGAAAATATATTGAATCTTATTTCCAATAGCGACAAAAGGATTAAATTGTTTAATTTCTTCGATTGGCAGTGAAAGGATATAAAATAGCGTTTTTATTAACACTTTACAACAAAGTTGAAAAGTGTTTATGACTTTGTTCATTCTGTCTGTCTGTCTGTCTGTCTGTCTGTCTGTCCGTTAGCACGATAACTGCCGTAAAAATTACTTAATCAAAATGAAATTTTAGTATGTTGTTCAGACGGTCTGTAGGACCTATGGGAATATAAATGAATAATATCACCCAATTAGTTTTGGATTGAACCCGGGTTGAAAAAATGAAATACATTGAGCCCTATGGGACCTAATTTTTCAAACATTTTTTAAGCGGATTTAAAATTCACAAATTGCTTCGAAAATTTTAGATAATATTCAAATTGTTCCATAAAATATATAAAAAAAAATTCAGCGAAATATATTCAGTAGTTTTTTAAATAAAAATTAAAATAATAATTACACCTCTTAAATGAAACGATCACGTGACCATGATATGAAACGATCACATGACCCACTTCATAATGATATATGGCATCCATCTTGTTTCAAAATCGTGATTTTTTAAAGTTCTTTTTAATTCATATTGAGTGTTGTATCCGTCCTAAAACTACTTTATTTTTGCTTAAATTCTGTGCATCTACATACTGAAACAACGCAATGACAATATATTTGAGTTTAAATGCTCATCTAAATTTGATTATTTCTACAACTAAGCCTATTTTTCACCTATGTAAAATGTAAACAGCAAAATATGTAGAATGAGTTGTATTAGAATTCCTGTATTTTTTTAACACAAAATAATATGAATGAAATATTAATTGATTTTATAAAGAGAAGGACGATTTTTTCGATGAAGTTTTAAGCATAGAGTTTAATTATTTGTAGCTCCATGGTCTTAAATAAAATGTTTAAATAAAATAAATTATTATAGTATTGTGATGAATGAAATGAATGGGAGAAAGTTATGAATGAAATCCTGTTTCTATAGAGAGATCCAGGTGTGTTATTTTTTCTATGACGTCATTTGAATTAATTTCAGTTGTTTTCGATGAAGTTTTCAAATATATTAAATTATCGTAGTATTATGATAGTTTTTAAAATATTACCCTGGAATGTATTGCATTTTAGAGATATTTAAACCAGGCAATTTATATTTCAATGCTGTCATTTGTATGAAGTTCATTTTTTTCAATGAAGGTTTAAGTTTTCAAATATAATAAATCAATGTAGTATTGTGATACGTTTTAAAATATTACCGAGGAATGTATTGCATTTTCGACTTTTTTTAAATAAAATTGCATTGAAGTTGGAAAGTGTTTCATAATCAATGCTTTAAGCATGATTGATCTTTCTTTTTACTTCTGGCTCGTGGACAACTCACATATCATTTCCACGCGACAAAATTATTTATTATTGCAAAACGACTTGCAACAATTAGAAAAATTAGATCGCGTTATATTTATTAAGTTATTTATTTTCTCCAGTTTTAATTGCTGACTTGTTGGCAGCGAAATGATATCAAATTGAGTTTTCGTTATTTCTGAGAGGCAAAGTGGTGTAAGTTTTTGAAAATCTCTTTGCGTCACACCCTTAAGTTGATTATTTGAAATATTCGATTTTCCCGTTAATTTGAAAGCTGATCGAATGAGACCAAAACCGTTTGCCGAGCTAGTGTGAAAGTACTAAATAATTTTGATATTTTTTTAATATCACCGTCGCATTACCCCCCCCTCAATTCTAATTTCCGAAATATTCGGTTTTCATTGATCTGGAAGCTGAGGCGGAACGAATAAGACTGACACCAATATTGGAAGCTCTCGATAGATAAGCAAAATTGTTTTGACTTTTTGATTACTTCTTTTCAAAGTCATCTCTAATTCGCATATTCGAAATTTTAGATTTTTTCTTTAGACTCGTAGATGAGACGGATTAAATGATACCAAAACCAAGATTCTAACCGTAGTGTGGTGCTCGATTATTTTGATGCCCCCCCCCTCATCCCTTATTCACTCAGTCAATTCAGTGCATATAGATTTACTTTAACCTCCTCAAGTTTTACCAATATATGTGAATGAGGATATGAATTTATTTAATTTCTCACCAAATGCCCATACTTATCTTATTTTTTGAAAAATTTGCTCCGTTCTGAATGTTTGAATATTTATGAAGTACATTCAGGTCAAAATCCAGCCTGGGTAGATTTTTGATGACCTTTGCACATTCTTGATAAATATCACTAGCAATAATTTGAGGGTTCAACTTGTTTTTAGCAATGAGGCGGTGC